>JACDJE010000073.1:473883-537757 GCA_016647715.1 Pavo muticus | reverse complement strand
CCCCTCCGACACCCGCCTGCCCCCGGGGCCGGGGCACCGCCGCCGCTTCCTCCCGCTCGGCAGCCGTGCGGCCGTGGCCCTGACGTCGCTTCCTTCCAACATGGCGAGGGCAGGTTGTTGCTGCAGCCGCTGCCGCCGCCGCTGCCGCCGCTGCTGATGGAGGCGGGCGCGGGCCGGGGGCGGCGCGGGGATTGAGCGCGCAGCGCGACGGGGCGGGGGTGACGGAGCGGGCAGCGAGGAGCGGGCTTCGTTCTCCCTCCGCCGCGGGGGTTGGCCGCTGCCCGGGCCCACCCGAGCCTCTCTCCCCTCCGAGCGGGCGTCGGGACGCCGCGGCCCTCCCTGCGAGAAGCCCTTCCTTCCTCGGCCCCGGCTCCTCACGGCCGTCCGCCGGCGGGAGCGGCCGGTTCCCCGCTCCCTCTGCCCTCCCCAGCCCTGCCCTCCTCCGGCTCGATCGCGCCCATGTATGAAGGGAAGAAGACGAAAAACATGTTCTTGACCCGGGCCCTGGAGAAGATCCTGGCCGACAAGGAGGTGAAGAAGGCGCATCACTCCCAGCTGCGCAAAGCCTGCGAGGTGGCCCTCGGTGAGCCGCGGGCGGGGCCGGGCCCCCTGACCCCAAATGCCGGCGTTGTGGGGCTGTGGGGAGCGGAGCTGGCAGGGCTGGGGGGGAAAGGCTGGGGAGAGCAGGCGTGGGGCTCGGGGGGATCCGCTTCGTTCCGCCGTGTGTGAGGCTCAGGGTGGAAGGCCGAGGCCTGGCCGCGTCACCGCCCGGCTGTCAGCGGAGTCTGTGCCGCCGCGGGCCGGGGAGAGCCCCGGGGTGACAGAGGGGCTGCGGGCTGCGGCTGGCCCTTCTTGTCTTCCTCCTCCTCCCTCTCGTAGGATGAATAGGCAGAGACGGGCGCCGGGCTGACCTGGAAGCAGACAGGGAGGGAGCAGGTGACACCGAAGGATGGTGGCGAGCGACAGACAATGACACCAGACCGCGGCAGGGCCTGCGGGGAGGGGGGATAGAGGTGTGCGAGGAGAGCTTAACCGCGTCTCTGCTGGGGGAGAGGCAGCTGTCGGCAAGGGGTCGGTGTGCCGCAGCGCCGTGCGCTGCTTATGTGGGGTCTGCGCTGTGACAGCACTCGATGGAAGCGTGATAGAAGCGTTGGCGCTGGGGTGTACAAAGCACGCACACATCCAGCAGCCGGAAACCTGAAAGGGGAATTTGGGCCGGTGGTGAGTGCGGGGGGATGAAGGGGGGGCTCGAAGCTTACTGGCAAAAAAACAGTGTATTTACCGAAACATTTCTGGAGAGGTGCCTGCTTCATTGAAATAATGCGTAAATGGGTTATATCCCTCCCATTTGTGTGTAATGGCTTCTGGGTTTGGGGATTATTATTTTATGAATTCTTGATTTTGTTCAGTGGTAATGTCTGATCAAATCGATTTGCTTGAAGAGAAAAACACTGAAACACGCTTGTTTTAAAATTGAAGTAGTTTCAAGCTCTCTGTTCATTTCTCTTTTAAAATATTTTTCATTTTAAAAAAAGAGTGCTGTTGTTTGCTTTCTGGCTTTGACAAATACAGGGGGAGAAATGGCAGTAGTTCAGCTATTTATTTCTTAATAATTCAAGTAGATTGGAAAGAGGTCTTACATCACTCATCACCCTAATTTATTAATAATAATCTTATAGTTTTGACAGTTTCCTTTGGCTTTTCCAGTGACCTTATACTGCATAATCAAGTTAGAGATAAAGCAGAGAAATATTCTGTTATTAAGCTGAGTTTGCATTCAGCCTGTACGTCATCTATAGAATCGAATGCTGGTGTTAACCTTGAGTTTCTGCTGTACTTTGTTTTCTCAGTAGGGAGATCTGCCTTAAGTGTTACCGGATCCCTCCCAGGCATGGTCCATTGTTGTGCACCTGACAAAGCAAAGCCTCTGGGTTGTGTAGCCTGCCTCTTGTGCACTGATCTGTGCCAGGAGAGCCTCAGCACACATCCCAGTGACTGCTGTGCTGCAGCCTCAGTGAAACCTTGTCTTGGTGTGATTGCGCTATTGGGCCGTAAATCAGGGAAATGATATGATGTGTGGGTATAAAAGACAGCAAAGCAGGGGTAAAAGAAATGCAAGATTGTGTGTATTAGCTAATATGCATAGAAAGGCATCATCGGCTTTAGAAATGCCAGAAATGATGTTAATTACCATACAGCCATATCAGAAAGTCAGCGACAGTAGATTATGTCACAGTGAAATACATTTGGTGATTGTTTATGAAAGCAGTATGTCTTTTTTTTTGTGCACCATGGGGACCTAATTCCACAGCGGCAATGTATGACTCCCAAATAGTAGTGCTCACATCTAACTATAAAAAGCTTCTCAGAGAAAAGTAAATATCCTCCCTGTTTTGCATGTAGGCTGGCTGGGATTAAGGCTGGGCTGTGTTGCTCGTAGCAGAATTGGAAGTAGAATGCGTAAGTTTTGCTTTTCCTGTGGAGGACCAGATGTTATCTGCCCTGAGAAGTACTTTCTGGCCAGACGCTTCCTGGCCACCTTAAGCAAGGAGTAAATGTTTTTTATTCCTGTGCAATTGTTTGATTATAGAGACCAGTAAAATGGCCTGTATAAAATAAAGTAAAAAATGGTCTCTATAAAATAAAGTAGTGCTTTAGAGTTAAGGTGGATTTGGAGTTAACTGTGGCAAAGTCGAACTTGAAAGTTTTCTTGGTTATTTTCTTTTTCCTAAATGCTTCTTGTCTAAAAGGTAGCTCTTAAAAATCATGGCAGTCATTACACGTTCTCAAGCCAAAATCATCTTTTGCAGTCTGAGTGTTTAATTGATTGGTCTTCCCTGAAAGTATCTGACATAATACAAAACTCCATTATTCGGATTTTTTTTCCAGCTGCATGAGTGTAATAGTAAGACGTTGTTTATTATATCAAATATTATAAGTACTAGCAGTTGTTACTAATCCAAAGCTGTTTGTTGTTTTTTTTTGCTAGATATTTTGACAGTGACACAGGGAGGAAATGAAGCCTGGTAACTCGCATCCCATGTCTTTCTATTCACCAGGTTTTGTCTGGGCTAATGCAGAACAGTCAGCTCCAGGTTTCATGTATTTTTTCGTGTAAGTTTGTTCTTTCTGAAAGACGTTCTGTGTATGTAAGAAACATTACATTTCCTTCCCTAGTCACCTAATGAAATACGGGTAATTAGAAACTTTCTGTTGTGTGCACAGCAGCTTACTTTCAAGCTGTGTGAGGAGGGAGTTTATCTTTAAAATTGTCCGTTTGCACAGCATCAGGCATCTGGCTGGCAGGATTCGATTGAGAGGTCCCCGCACTGCTGGTTGTTCTGCTCTTTGTCTATTACAGTCTAGGAAAGTTTACAGTAAACATACCGCATTGTGTGCAGTCCATAAAAGGTCTTGGGGAAAAAAGCCCTTCTCGGTTGGATATAAAAATTTTAATAGAAAGAACAAAAGCTGTCAGCTTGTTGTGTCAGAATCCAGGCTGTGGGTTTGTCTGCTTGGAAGGGCAGCTAATAGCAGGACCAAGCTGAGATAACAAATTCCCTGTGTGTCTAAAGAGCGCTCGTTTGTGCACAAACTGGGACCTGAGCAGTTCTCTTCAAATCTCCAAACCGCAAGTAATATAAAGTGGTACAGATAAGTAACGTGCACTTGAAAGAGAAGTGTGCATGTGCTGCTTGGAGTTCTGAAAGTGTTAACTGAAGAGCGCTGAAATGCAGTTTTAAAAGGTTCTTCAAATGCTCCCTGGATTGTGCAGTCTGTCAGGCAAACATCCTGCTGATGCAGGATCCAGGATCCTCATGCAGTGTGGAGGTAAAAGCTCCATTCCATTGGTGCTGCCATTACAGGCGTATGTGGGAGATTAGTAAGCACTGAATTTTAGTTTTTCTGAAGACAAGCAAAGTTTGGAGTAGATCTCTAGCCTCAGGTGTGGGAACATTGGCCTTTACCTGCACGGATTTCTGAATGGCCTGGGACAGCCTCACCAGCATCATTTCTATCTGTCTCTCTTTAACTGTCCTGCTATCATTTTCTCATGTCTTGTTGCATGTCCGCGTAACCGTGTTCTGAGATGGAAGTAAGCTAGCTGGTAGTCAATACTGAAAGGCGTGTACATGTTGCGAATGCTGCATGCGTTGAAAAACCTTCGTGAACTTTGGAAGATAATGGCTGCGTTCTGGATTCAATTTGGCCGAGGGAGTGTTGGATGAGCAAAATCTCAGTTCCTAGTTTGGATGATGCTCTTTTCGATAGACTGCTTTTCGTCATTGATCAAATCCACCTGTCTGTTTTAGATGCGAACCCACAGTTTTCAGTCATCTTTTCGATGGAGATTGACGTGGTATTGTACCATTGTCTGTTGTTCACATGTACTATAGGCATTTATTTGCCCAATATACAAGTCGCCATTGTCCGTGCAAAGTTTATTTTCTGGTTGTAATTGTTCTTCTGAGACACACTGCAGAGTAAACAAGAGGGATGAATAGAGATTTTTTTGCTATTGACAATCAATTATAAAACAAAATCCTTCCCTCTTCTTGCTTGCTGTGCTTGGGCTTCAGCAAGTTTCTCTTTGTGGTGGAGTTCTCGTGCACTTTTGCAAAGGTTTCACATGTAGCAGTAGGGTTTGGTTGGCCGCATGAAGTGCTTTTCAGGTTGCCGTCTCCATCTGAGGTGTAAAGTGCAGTTTGTCAGATTTATGGGGCTAATTTAAGAGAAGCAGAGTATAGTGGGAATTGTTGTTGTGAATATAATCAATTGTTGGCTGTGTAGAATGGCAGCGCTGACAAGCTTTAATCTCCCTTGAGAAAGGGAGTGGTTGGCAGGGTGCATGTAAAAATATTTTTGGAGAAAACAAGGTAGATCATATTTGAGTTGGAAAACTGTTAGTGGGAAATGAGTGTCAAATAATTGCTTCTTGTCTTAGAAAAAGAAGATAAAGCAGGTGTTTTTTCAGGGGGAGCTCTGATTTCATTCTGAAATACGTCATGAATGAAAGCCTTTTCATATTTTGAAAGTTTTAATATTGATTTTTGATATATTTTTAAAACCTAATCTTGGAAGACTTGTAACATAAGGCAGCTTTTAAGTGTATTTGTTCTGCTTTCTTTAGAGCACTGATTGGAATGCTAAAGCTTAGAAAGAGAAATTGTCATATGACAACAGTACGTGCATCTATTTCTTACAGTGGGATGTCTGTCCTGTTCTGTAGTTTCTTTCCTAGTTGATCTTCTTTCATATCCTTTTCCAGTGTGTTATTCCTGTAATGGACAACTTTTTCTCTTTTCCTTTGGTTTTCATCCGTATTTCTTTCCCATCTCCTCTTAACCATTATTGCAGTAATTTATTTTTTCTTCAGCATGGCAGCAGCATCCATTCTTGTGGGTCTTTGTTGTACAGAATTGAAAAAAAAAAATAAGCTTCTTCCATAGACATTGGATGTACATTCAAGACCTTTCCTGAAGGCCTTCAGTGAGTAATTAGGGTTGAACTGGCATTTTGTTGGTATTGTTTAGCTGTCGTGTAGGATTGTCACGTGGGTGACATCAGCCACTGTTGCTTTGGCTTCATTTCATGTTTGTGGGGGAAACCCTTGAAAATCACAAAGGACTCACGAAGGCCAAGATGAAGAAGTCTAATCTTTTTAGAGGGCAACCTGTCTGTCCACTGGTGGTTATTATTTTAAGTCTCTGGTGCTTTAAAGTAAACAGAGGCTGCCAGGAGCCTGGGAAGCAAGAGTAGTGAGACTGTGCATGGCCCTCATGCAGGTCTCAGAAGGGCAGCCGTAGATTGGTGATAGACTTTAAAATAGGGGAAAGAGCGTTTCATGTTTCCAGCATCAAACCATCGATTTCCTCTATGTATTTTTGTTTGAGAAAGACT
This sequence comes from Pavo muticus, assembly GCA_016647715.1. Lineage (NCBI taxonomy): Eukaryota > Metazoa > Chordata > Aves > Galliformes > Phasianidae > Pavo > Pavo muticus. The sequence continues at coordinate 531,856 of JACDJE010000073.1, read as the reverse complement.
GCTGAGCATCAGAGGGACTCCTGACAGGACATTCATCTGGGAAGGACAGTGGAGCATCGGTGCTGAAGTGATGGGAAGCACAACTGCAGGTGGAAAAGAGGAAAGAGAATTGAGGAAAGAGAATTGAGGAAAAAGCTTTAATCTGTTAGAGGAGACAAAACTGCACCGTGCGTGTTTGCAAGCACAAAATACCTGTTCTGGCTGTGCTAGTCAGGCAGGTACGCACCATGAAGTGTTCTGTACGTAGCTGACAGCTGCTACCATGCCCTTTCCTTGAGTAAATAGTAGAAGAGACGGTAGGTTATTGTTAGGCAAACCAAGCCTCAATGTAAAGTACATCCAGAAACTCTTTGAACAACCATGGAAGACAGAAAGCACTTCTGTGAGGTTTTTATAGGAAGAGGATACTGTACAAAGAGACTTGAACAAATGATAGCTGGTGTGCTTAGTTTCTGTGGAAAACACCTAGTGCCAGAACTTAAATCTCACTGATACCAACAAACAGAATCCCTTTATGGATGTCTTAATGAATGCAGCAGAGTGTCAAAACAGTGACTTCCATTTGAGGACAAGGTAGATGGTATTTGTTATGTCATGCTTCCCGTTTTGAGTGTAAATGTGAAAGAGCTTTCTAAAAATAGGCATGCTGAGTCCCTAGATTTTGAAATACCTGGCAGAACTCCCTTATTGATTTCCAGTAAGTCTTAGGACACTGAGAAAATTCCAAAGGACTGGAAGAAATCTGCTACTGTGCCAACACTGTTGAAAGGATGAATAGGATGACCTCGGTAATTAGTACTGTAATTGCCAAATGTTGGTGCCAGCAAGGTAGAGGAGTAGCTGACACGTGCTGAGTGAGAATGAAAATATCAGTTGGCAAGAATTTCAGGAAGATTTAACATCTGCCCCCCTCAGCCCCCCCCAAAAGTACCCTCTGCCAGCATGAGTTTTGGTAAAACACGACACAACCTGTGTTGTTCAGTTCTTAACTTTACACTATTAGAAGTAACAGCTGCCAAACTAATACTTAAAAATATGTGTGTTTAAATATTGACAGATTTTTTTGCTATTTTCCCACTTTCGTGTTGCTTCTGTCCAATGATCTTAGCTGCCAGGTACCCCTTTTGGTGCTGGGGATTTTGCTTGTGTTTCTTTCTGGGCTTCTGGGTTTGGTTTTCTTTATAATGTCGCATTTATTGTTGTTTTTTACGTTTGAAGTTTTGCATTCTTTGTAGTCAGTGCAGGCATATTAGTAGATAATGAGATTTTGGTTGGAAGCAAGAGACGTTAAAGGAGCTCCTGAGAAACACGAGCTCATAGCAAGATGCTGTAGTTGAGCACCTTCAAAGCCTGGATTGGAAATGTGAGAGTTTTACTAACTTGGTACCTGAAACAGCTATTAGGGTAATGTTATTCCTGGTTTTTGGATGTGTTTTATTATCTGAGACGTGCTTGAAGAGGCATGAAGAAAAGCACAGAAGTCCAGATTCCTAGATCTGCTGCTTCTATTTAGACATTGGTGGGAGAACAGTGTGCTGGTTTTATTAGTATTACACTTCTGTTTTGGTCTGTTCTTTCAAGAAATGTGTTTTAGTTCGAGGAAAAATTGTTTCAGAGATGGTTTGCATCTGGCTTTGCTTTTCAGGACTTTATAAAATGTATTCCCCCTGGATGCTGCCTGTTACTCGTCCAAAAAAAGAGAAGAAAGATTTTTGGAAATCAATAAAAAATTGGCCCTTGATTTGATGGGCCTTTACGTGAAGTTATATTTTGAAGCGCTGTACCAAGAAACCCGTGTATTTCATGTGTTGTAGAAGTGCTGTTTAAGAGGAAGCACACATGCATTCCTATCAAAAAAATACTGTTTTGAGAGAGAGAATTTCACCTCCTCCATCTTTGTCACCTGCCCGCTGAACTTTGCCTCTGCAGGCAAAACTTCCTCAACTGAGTGACCATTGCTGCGCTCCAATGGAGTCCATTCTGTAAGCGGGCTGCTTGTGGCTTGTTTCTAAGCTGCCATCAAATACACTCCTGCTAGCCAAGGATTCCAAAGCAGTTACGTATTTGGTTGCAGTGTTTGACTGGATTTCCAAAATATTTTTTCTGCTCAGTTTTAATCTATTTTATCCTCCTCTGACTTTATTATTTTTTTTTGGAGCTGAAACAAAGCAGTTTTTCAGCAGCATCTCAGGTGGACCTGGAAGGAAGAAACTGTAAAGCAGATGAACACTTTACCAAAGCAGTGGCCAGTAGCCCCGGTCTAATCAGATAATTTCATGTGGTCACTTGTTTCATTGGCCCAGATTCTGATTTCTGCAAGTATACTGTTTTTGTATTATTTAATTTTTCAGCTAAACAGAGCTCATTCTAATTGCATTATATTAGTAGGGTTGGTTGGTTTTTTTTGTGATATGTGCCTTACATATTGCATTTGTGTCTCCTATCCCAGCTTTTGATGGTGGAATTATATGTGCACCTAAACAACTCAATTTTACCCAAACCAAGAGATTCTCCTGCTGGGACACCTCTGGCTGTAATTGCTGTGAGCTTTCCTTCCCCCTCCAGTTGACAATTTCTGTCTGGAATGCATTACTTTTATTACCCCCAACTCTTCTCGTACCCTGCACATCATGTATGTTATCCATTATGAGATTGCATGGTTACTGATGTTAGGCTGCCTAATTGGGTTGCATTCAAATGTCTGTAGACTACAACCCCTAGATCTTTTTTCATGTTGTGTATTTCTTGGGTCAGGAAAAACATTAAGTAAGGTGTTGTTAAGAGACTTGAAAATGCTACATATTTTCATTCAATTTATTCAATCCCTGTTTTGACTCCGTTCTTAAAGGTAAAGGAAGATAAATACAAAAAACGTTCCACTGATAATACAAATCCTGCATTCATTGTGCTTAGCACTTTCTGTTTTGATCATTTTAACAGGTTTGGGAATGTTATTTGTTCATTTTACATACCAGCAGAAGTATGACGAGGTGTATAAGTAGTTCATGTGTAGAGATTCTGAGCGGTGCTGGACGCAGAGATGTTTTAGTGCTTTATGTTTTCATTTGGTGTGACTGTGGGAATCTCGAGTGTCAATTTTCACACCAGTTAGTTGCCAGGAATGTCTGAATGACCAGCACGCTTCTGTATTGCAGTGCTGCTTTGCAGTTAGGGGGCAAACTGGAGAGAACAAATATATATATACCTGGAAATTGAGGTGAAAGTGTTGTGCTCTACTACTAAGATGTTAAATAGCATTTTATTCTACAGGGCTCAGCTGTACCTCTGAGGTACACTTACACATTTTTAAACCTGTTCTATAAATGTCATACAAAGTACTTCTTACTGTAAGTAGTGTGTCGCTGGTTTGATTTCTTTGGTAGCTTCAAATCACATTAATTCTAAAGCTGTGCTACAGATTTAAACGGGTGATACCATGACAAAGTAGTGCTTCTAATGCAGTTAATAAGTTGTGTGTAAAAGTCTGGACAGTACTGTTGCATGGACCAGGAGCATAGCAGCTTATAAAAAAATCATAGTGTTCCTGGAACTCAGGAAAGCTAGAAAATCCAGAGTCTTAGCCTGGCTTGCTTCATTTGGCTAATGGACGGTGACATCAGCGAGAGCGTGTATTGCATCTTGTACAGTATGTAGGAAAGGGGATAGGAATTAATTAACCTCTGCTTCATTATTCTGAAATGGAAACGGAGCTTTATAACAGCTATAAGTAAAACTGCCAGAGTAGGGCAGCTGCATTTGTGTAACATTTTGAAAGCTGGATGAAGACTGCCTAAGTGCCTGAGAAATATGATTAATGTTTTCTTTACCTGCAGTGAAATGTGACTCTTAGATTTTTTTCCACTTGTAATTTAAGCCATGACACTGTTTTGTGTGATTGTGTGCTCATAGTTATGCATATAAGTAGATGTAGAATACTTAGAGATTTGGCTATAAGGAGAAATAGTTTTCTCCTTTGAAATCTCTCTTCTTTGCCATGACTGGGGAGGAAATGGTTAGTGGTTTGGAGAAGCCTTAGCTTTGTGTCTGAGAGGCAGAAAGGAAGAAGAGATAAGTTTGACCTGCCTACCTGAGTCTTAATGTTGTATTTTCAAGCTCTAGACAAAAATCTGTGTTTGGATTCCTCATGCTCTTCTGTAGAGGAGGAGAAACGGCATTTGGACCGTTTGATCCTTCATCCACTGGCTTTCACCTGGGAGCAGAAGCTGCAGTCTGTCTGCTTGGTTGCTCTGCTGTCCTTCCAGTACTGAACTTCAGGCAGGTAACATGGCATCGAGATGCTTCCTGCCTCTACCCCTGGGGGTTTTTTATGCTTTTGTGCAGGATTCCACTTGAATAACAACCCCTTCAAAGCAAAAACCTTCCCCCTGCCCAAAGGCCCTCTCTGAAAGGCTGGGCCAAGGTGAAACATCCTCACAATGAAATGAAGGACTTTAATTTCTCTATGGAAGAGCAAGAAAAGTGTAATTTTAAGGCTTTAAAAAAAGTTAGGGGCTCTTAGCAGTGTACGTCTGTGTGTGTGTATGTATAAATATATATATATATATATGCACATATATATTTTTAAAGAAAGGGAAAAAAAGCTACGAATAGCCCAGATTATATCTAACCTAGTAGATGCCTCTGTGATGATCACCACTAGCTGCTGGTGAAAGATGGCTGCAAATAGATTGCTTAGAAATAGCCAGAGTTGTGCGCTGGCTTCCGAAATGCAAAGAAACTTCTACCGATAGGTGATTTCCTTGTGTAACAGGAGAGGTTGTTTTGGAAGGTCTGCTGTGGTTTATAATAGTTCGTTTTATCCCACGTCCAACAGTGCCCTTAAAGTTCAGTAAAAAGTGTAGGTAATTACTGTTAAACAAGTTCTCTACGTAGAAAAAAAATCAGCTGTGCTAGTCAATGCAAGGACACTTTTTCACAGCAGATTATTGTGAACTCATGAATTCGATTAATACTGAATTGAACGCCTTAATAGTTGTGTTCTTCACAGCTTTAGTAAGCGTGGGTAGAAGTAAGGCTGCGTAACATAGCGTGCAACATGGATGGATGTAACAGTACTGATTGGTGCTGACCATTCTTAAGTATCTTCCGCTTGTCTTCTAATTTTAACCTAAGAGGGAAAAATTCACATATGAGTAGTTGTCTTAAATTAAGCAGCGTCTCAAAAATACTTCCTTCAGAGTTAGATAAAATGAGGTAATGGGTAAAGGTTTTATTGTATTAATCGTCTAATGCATATGTGCACTTGCAGGTGACAATGGAGCTTTCACAGTACTGTGATTCTTACTACTTGTGTTCATTCATGTTAGTCTGAGCTGCTGCCTCTATCAGAATCTAATGAAGAAATCAGGTCGTTAACAATAGTGTGATCACTTTGAAAGCTTCATTTGAAAGATCGCACATCAGAACTTCAGATTTAAAGCTTGAACTTCTGTTTACAAATAGGAATTTTTGCTCAAGGTGAAAATTACAAAGCTGGCATGGTTTTAGCCTTTCTTGAGGCATTCCATAGACATAAAAATAAACATAAGTCCATATTTCTTTGTTATTCCGTAGATTTTTTTTCTCCCTTAAGTGTAGTTTGACAAAGTTTATAGATAATCATTAAACTGTGGCTATCTTGTATCTTGAGAATATGTTGTCACCATTTTTGTGGCATTCAGTTCTCCAGCAAGGGGGAAGTGTCATAATGCTTTTCAAGTAGATTTTTATCAGTAGCATAAGTCAGATATGAACTTTCATATGACCTTTAAAGTTTTAGTGCTTGAAATGGGTAGAAGTCTAGCAGTGTCATTTGTTTTGCTTCTTGATTTTTTTTTTTTTCCCAACCCCTCCAACTTGCAGATCACTTTTGAAGTTTATTGTAGTGAGCAAGCCGCTTAATTGGCACTACGTATATTTTGGCCATTTCTGAGGGTATTATGGAACTCCTCAGGACCTTGGATGTAAGTTTGAAATAAAGGTTAGGAATGCTGGGACAGTTCACGCTACTGGTTACTTAACAGAAAGGTATGCGAAATCTCACGTAGGCATTCAACGTTTTATAGTAAATGACTGCCCTGTTGCCAGGTAGTTGATTGCTACGTATCTGATTTTGTCAGTTCCAACTCTGGATTATTATTATTTTTTTTTTTTTAACAAAACAAAAGGTTCAAAATAAACCTGTCAAGATAAACACCAACTTTGAGATGACCATGTTCACGTGCCTGGCTTAGAATAATCAACATTATATGCCAGGATTTGTTTTATTCTGTGAATCCGTTCTGTATGCTTATCACATCTAATTGTAAATTGTGTGCTTGCGTTCATGAATGTAACAGCAGAGGTGTCACTGCTTGTTGTATCAGAGAATCACAGAATGGCTTAGGTTGGAAGGGACCTCAAGGATCATGAATCTCCAACCCCCCCGCCATAGGCAGGGCCACCAACCTCCCCATTTAATACTGGACCAGGCTGCCCAGGGCCCCATCCAACCTGGCCTTGAACACCTCCAGGGACGGGGCATCCACAACCTCTCTGGGCAGCCTGTTCCAGCACCTCACCACTCTCTGTAAAGAGCTTCCCAAGGTACTTAGCCTAAATCTTCCCTCCTTCAACTTAAAACCATTTCCCCTTATCCTGCCATTATCTCCACTTTCAAAGAGTTGATTTCCAACTGTTTATAGGCTCCCTTTAGGTACAGGAGGGCTGCAGTGAGGTCACCCTGCAGCCTTCTTTTCTGCAGGCTGAGCAAGCCCAGCTCCCTCAGCCTGTCTTTGTATCTTGGCTAGCATGTGAAACTTGAGCATCTTCAATGTATGTAATAGTAGTTTGTACTAGCTGATTTTTAAAATTATGGACTAAGAGTGGATTGTCATTGGTATGATGGTATCAGTTGGAATATTTTCCCAGTTCGAAGTTTAAATCAAAATTGTCATTACCTCATTGGAATTATAGTTCTTAGGGGGTCTCTGATCTTGAATTGCCAAACTGTTTAATAAACTATATAATATTAGCATCTTATTGATCCCTAACAAAGGAAAGGGAAGTAGTAGATGCTAGTAGCATTAATCTACTTTATTTTTTTAAAGAAAAATGTGCTAGGGGATTAAGGGAGTGGGAAATCTTGAGAGCATCGGGCTGTCACATCTGAATTATAGCAAAACACAAAACTGGTGGAGAGCAGAGTGGATGTGTGCACCCTAGTGAGGAAGCAGCAGCGCAGACTTGGCTGAATGGTTGAAGACAAACCATCACATATCTGTAAGGCGGTCAGTGAGCATGTAGGCAAGTGTGTGGAAATCCAGTTTTATGCTGCATTTCAATTCCAGTGAACCTCAACCTGGTTGGTTGTTAAAGGTATTGAGTTATTCTGTTTTCCAGCAGGTATTAAAGTTTTATAAAGGCGTATGCTGTTTCAGAGTGAATTATGTGGTGATGAAGATTGACAAAAGTAAATATATAAAAGAGCAAAATCAACCTGCTGAAACCTGCAGTTGTGTTACACTAGTCCACTCATAGAGAAATTTGCAGAAGGAGTTGTTCAATGCAAACTAATCAGTATCTGTAGCAGGAGAGAGGACGTGGAGGAGAGAACTGGTCTCAGTTGTGTGTGTGCGTGTGTGTGTGCAGCCGTAGGCTGTCAGTGAGACTTTTATCCATCAGTGGAAACAGAATTGAAGTTGCTGTGAGTGATTCCATGAAAATATTGATTCCTTTGTCAAAAAGACAAATTGGAAAACAAAAAGAAGAAAATGAAACTGTTAAATCTCTTTATAAAGATACCATGTATTCCACATAACAGTTTTGCTCTCTGCTGTCTCCCAAAGAGACAGTGGAGTGAGAAAATACTCATAGGAGGTTAGCAAGGGTGATAGAAATTATTCTTCCAGAAGCGATCAAGTTGGCTATTCCTCTTGCTCCTTGGTTGTGAAAAGAAAGTGAATGTAAAGGAAGTCTATAAGGTTGTACATGAAGGGAGAATGACTACTTGTAATTTCTCATTATGCAGGTACAGAAAGCCTATAAAGAGCGCAGCTTAATTAAAGCAAAACAGAAAATACTATTTCCTACAGCTTGTAATTACACTGATCCCTGAAGTTTAAGTGGCTTCAGTAATTACATGAAACTTTTGCAAGAGTTGTCAAACGTGAAGGAACAGTCCTTATGGGTGAGAGCATAAGCCACAGGTGGGTAGGTGCTGGTAGTTTTGGCGATTCTGCCTTGCTTTTGTAGTTCACTTAAGCACAATAATGGCAGCAAAATGTAAGTTAGATATTGGGGACACTAGGATTGGCTTTTTTTTGTTTTTGTTTGTTTGTTTGCCGATTTACTAGTTTTATTTCTGACTTTTGGGTTTGTTTTCGTAGAACCATAGAATGGCCTGGGTTGGAAAGGACCACAGTGATCATTGAGTTTCAACCCCCCTGCTATGTGCAGGGTCGCCAACCGCTAGACCAGGCTGCCCAGAGCCACATCCAGCCTGGCCTTGAATGCCTCCAGGGATGGGGCATCCACAACCTCCTTGGGCAACCTGTTCCAGTGCGTCACCACCCTCTGTGTGAAAAACTTCCTCCTAATATCTAACATAAACCTCCCCTGTCTCAGTTTAAAACCATTCCCCCTTGTCCCGTCACCATCCATCCTTGTAAACAGCTGTTCCCCCTCCTGTTTATATAGAATCATAGAATCACAAGCTTGGAAACGACCTGCAAGATCATCTAGTCCAACCGTTCTCCCATTACCATTGCTACCACAAGCTACTAAACCATATCTCGTAGCTCCTCATCCAGACAGTATGCTCCTTCAAGTACTGGAAGGCCACAGTGAGGTCTCCCCGGAGCCTTGTCTTCTCCAAGCTAAACAATCCCAGTTCCCTCAACCTTTCCTCATAGGAGAGGTGCTCCAGCCCTCTGATCATCTTAGTGGCCCTCCTCTGGACCCGTTCCAAGAGCTCCACATCCTTCCTGTGCTGGGGGCCCCAGGCCTGGACGCAGTACTCCAGATGGGGCCTCACAAGAGCTGAGTAGGGGGACAATCACCTCCCTCTCCATGCTGGCCACTCCTCTTTTGTCGCAGCCCGGTTTTCCCAGTTCTCAATTACATGAACCTCCTTTACAAAACTGAGATACAGTTGCTTCTGCAGTTTTGGACCATGGTCTGCTTATGCATCTCCTCAGACGTTCATGGCAAGTTTAACTGGTTGGCTTTTGTGTCTCTCATTTGAAGTTTATTTTCATTTAGTTCCATCACATCTGCAGTCTGGTGAAATGGTTTTGAGCTGGCTAGTGCAAAAGTTCAAAATATTACTAAGTTGTCTTTAAATTCTTTTTTTGATGTTGAATTTACGCGTTAAAAAGTGTGCTTAGCCATAGCTACGTTTTCTTGCCTTTAAATGGACTCAAGCTACTGCATGAAAGTCCCTGTCTTAGGACATGCAATTATAATGAAAATGCTGGTTTTCTCAGACTGACGTTATGAACTGAAGGTAGAAATTCTGGAATTAAACTTTGCATGTTGGTGTAAAAAGCTGTGCCATATCTGATGTAAGAAGAACAGAATGCTTGTATAACACAAGGGGAGCTGAACTGATGCAAAATGTTACTGCTTAATTTTCTAAGTAATATTTTGTTAGACCTTAAAAACTTTTATTTGTAAATAAGCCAAGTGCTTAGGTGGTCATAATTTTTTTTCTTCAAGTTTCTGCTGCTATTGGTGCTGAGGAAAAAATGAGAAACTGGCTCTGTTACTGCCATATTACCTGTCATTTGTTCTGCTGCTCCTGTGTCATTGATCCTGTTACGGGAGCATAAGCTTTTGAAACAGGACTCAGCCTAGGAGTCTTCATGTGCACCAGGTCAGTATTCCACTGGCAGTCCTGCTTGGCTCTTGGCTGGCTTTGCAGACAGGTTCAGCAAGCCCGCCCCACACTGCTGCTCGGCCTTCCCAGCTTTCTGTGGCAGCCTTCCCATACAAGAGGTTGAGCAGCCAGCGTGCATGAAAACGCACAGCTGCAGTATCAAACTGAATCCTACCTTGAGTCAGGTACTGCGTGAGTTGCTTCTGTTGAATGCATGCGATGCTTTTTCAGTTTTCAATACGAACAAAATACTAATATTGATTGAATCTTAAGAGTTACTCAGAATTGTTTCTGTTCAGCCTTTTGTTTATCTCACTCTTCCACTGCAAGGGAATGTTGAGGTGATGTTCTTGTGTAACAATGAAAATGAGTGAGTTGAGTCAGAAATGCTGATTGAAGGGAACTAAGGAGGCTGCTGGTGGAAGCAGGGCCTCAGACCAGCTGGAGGCCTCTCTAGCAGCAGGCCACCACTTCTCTGGGCAGCCTAGTGCAGAAGGGATTACACTGGTAGCAGCACATCAGACTGTGCACAAATCTCTCTCTTATGGGGATGTATTTGGTGGAAGAATCAGCAACTGTATTACAGAGGGGTCAGGTCATTTCTTACTATTGGGTCTTTGTTTTTGTGTTTTTGGTTTTTTTTAATTGGGCTGCCCACATTTGCCTACTTTGAGCTTAAAGGTCAGACTTCAAGATGATCTTTGGAAAGGAGCTTATTGTATCCTTTCAGACAAGGGGTGGATTCACAAGATTTTGATCTGTATATGTTTAATTTCAGACATGCTTTTCCAGGCAGAGAGAAGCGATTGGATTGAAAATGCTTTCCCTATTTCAAATGTAATTTACCTTCGGCTGCGAAATTTGTTTCTGCTTCTCTCATCTTTGTATTCTGGCAGAAACTCATGTTTTTCCAAGCAGAGTATGAGGATTGGGTTTGACACAATTCTGTGAGTTTTTGATCTTAAAAATGAGGGAAGCTAACCTACTGTATTGATGGGGGGAAAAAAGGCCCAACTTAACATGAAGAGGAGCAATTTGTGTTACCACAAGCTTTCATTCTGTATTAGATACTATACTACATTTCTTATAGCTTTCACCAGAAATACACATAATCAGTTCTTTTGTCTGCCTGCCTGTATTTATGAGTTTGTTTTAACTTCTCAAAATAAAAAAAGGCTCTAAATTATTTTTGAGTGGAGAAGGCATACTCTTCATAAAAAGCTTATCAGGATCCCTGATAAACAGTGGAGGAGGCTAGAAATAAATCAGTTTTCCAGCTACAGTTTCACTCCTGATCTGTCTTCTGAGTCAAACTATGAGGTAAATGTTCACAGTGTGTCCTGAGTTAAAATTTCCTCCTCAAGCTGATGTAGGGAGCAAAAAATCACAGATTAAATATGGAGCTGTGTATGTGTATATGTGTGCATATATACGCACACTCAGTTTTGGGGAGATACATAGCCTGAATTTTCTTCTTTCTGCTGTTAACGCAAAACAGCTATATTATATTCAGTGCACAAAGTGAAAAACACAAACACTTAGGTCCAAATTTGTTCCTTAAAAAATTCATCAGAAATAACAAGGGCTTTTCGTAGAGTCGTTTGAGTTGGAAGGGACCTTTAAAGGTCATCTAGTCCTGTTCCCCTGCAGTGAACAGGGACACCCTACAGCTTGATCACGTGCTCGGAGCCCCGTCCAGCCTGACCTTGAGTGTCTCCAGGGACAGGCATCCTTTTGACTTCTCTCAACTTCAGAGGATAACGTATTGAGCTTCTGTGGCATATTAAGGGTTATCTATGATTCACCTTCTCTAGAGCTAGGCAAACATGTTTTACAGCCTCAAACAATGGAGATACTGATTTCCTGGTGGGTTGGAGGAAGCATAAACCAACCGCACTCTGTAGGCCTTCTCATACATGTGGCCCGAGCTAGGATTTTGCTCTCTGAAAGAAAATATTCACTCGGATGAATTGCTGAGAAAATAGAGAATAGGACTGGATATTTTGGATCATTCCTCTCTGTTTTCTCTTATAAATATGTCGAAAAGTGCTGTGTTCCATCAGTTGAATCAGTAGGAAGTATTGGGAAAATGGTCCTATTAACTTGTATGATCTGCTCAGGAGAAATGTGAAAGGGTTATGTAGTACTTTAAACCATTAAATTTTATCATTCCTTAAGGCTACTTTTTTTTTCCTTTCCTCCTTTCTTAAGTTTTAAATGTAATTCAGTGAGTAAATTCTTAAGTCTTTCTCCTGGAGTAGCAGATATTTCCATGAACTTCACGTGCATTGAGTGCTTTATGATGTTGCATGACAGAGAATGTGAATATAAAGCCTGTTGTAAATCTCGTTTATTTAAAGACTTAATTATTGATTTATAATTACTATTTTCTTTTTCCTTGTTGTGGGTTAGTTAGATGGTACTTAGGATTCTTGGGATGAGTATTTGAAAAGCCAGATCAATTAGGTATTAAGGCAGAAAAGCTGCTGATTTGTCTCGTAAGGCTTGCAGTGGTTTTCATAGACTGGCATGCTGTTACCAGGTAAGAGAGAGACACTAACAGAATTCTTGTATACTGATCAGAATACCATATGCTACTGCATTCAGTAAAACGATATTTTCTGTAAATTACGTTTCCTCCAATCTAAATAGCTGTAGTATATCCTTTTATGAGACTTTTCTAGGTGATCGGTTTTAATTCGGTTGTTTCTCTACAGAGTTTTGTTCTCAGTTCTTTAGTAAAGTAATAAATGGCCTCCTTCAGAACGTGTTTACTCTTTGAATTTAATTTTCTGTTCTTTCTGTGATTCCAGTCTGTTACAATTAACACCCCGTATTTCCCCAGCAACAGCAGTAATTGTGGCTCAAGTGGTTCTTTTTCTGTATTTTACCCTCGGCCACATGGTAAAGCCAGATGAAAGAATTGATTCATGTTTTAAAAATCGAGTAAAAATTAAACTTTCAGTTAAAAGCTTCCAACTTTTACTTTTTAAAATCCAGTATAACTATGTTATGTTTCAGCTGGTAAGGTCCCTGTGCAGGCGTGCATAGACATTGCACTGTCGTAATACAGGTGATGTTGTGATGAGGAAGGTTGCATGTTACACAAAGCAGCAAACTTGTTTGTGCTTTTCAACTCACTGAACAACGTTCTTCAGTTTTTCTTTCTGAGAAAGATTTCTTTGTCCTGAGTAGCGTTTGATTTATTGGTCTGCATAGCACACATATGCTGCTTAATTTAAGCAAAAAATAAATAAATAATAATAAAAATATGATCAAAATACCTGTGGGAACTTCGTAGTTTTCAAAACACTGTGCTGCTAGCATCTTTCTTTTTATTTTATTTATTTATTTGTTTGTTTTTGATAGCTGTTGCAGTGTGCTGAGGATAGAAGCCTCTGGAATTGGGAATTGCACACCTCCAAGAGTTTTAACATGGGATATAAGGGGGGAGAAAAAAGGGTTAGAAAACACTCCATACGTTGGGAATATGAAGTGGAAGATCCAGTTTGCAGACTCCTTTAGTCTTTCCCAAGGAAGAAACATTGTTGGCCTTCTTAAACTTAATTCATTACAAAAAGTACTGATGCTGATGAAAGAAAGTGGGTGAATTTCATATCATCTTGCAGTGTATTTATTCCAGTTGGCTGCAGTGGGCAGTTCTGTTCTAGCTTTTGCTTCCTGGAATGTGTGATGTGCACAAGGTCTGGCAAGTAGTGTCTGTGCTGCTTTATAGTGAGATGAAATAGCTCACTGATCACAGTGAAGTCTTAAATTATCAAGCTACTTAAACTTTGTGCCTTGGCAATGATTGTATAAGGAGTGTGCAGTTAGGCATGAAGAAACATGTGGAATAGAACAGGAGGAGCCACCTTTTCTAGTGGTCACTTTGCATTGGATTGGGCAGAGCATTTTGGGAAACTACCTCTCATCAAGATCTTTTCTATAGTCTGTGTAGGTGACTGTATTTGGTAAGAAACAGAACTGTGTGCGTATTAATGCATCTTCTCAGCAGCTTGTACAGTGAGTTCTGAATAAAACCAGTGTCTGGGAGTAATGGGAGAAGTTATCAAAAAGTGTCGGGGGAAGATGGTTTAAAGGTGTGCACTGTTTGATAAAATAAAGATACATAGCTATCCTCTTCTTTTAACTGCTTAAAGATGTAAACAGTCTACTTCCACTCTTAGATTTTGATCTAAGTGTAAGAGATGTCTTTGAGGTTTGAAGACAGAAGTTTGGATACTTCTGGGATTTATCTGTAGATTTAAGAAAAGATGGAGACTTGTAAAATACCATAGGGAAGCAGAGGGATTTACTGCTACAGAAAAAAAGCTTTTCAGCCACGTGTTAGAATGAAAATGCTACTGAGAGCAATTCAGTTATTCTTGGCAATGTGTGACCTACATCTGTGTGTCCCCCCCTTCTTCCCTGTGAAGATAAGTGAACAACTTGACAGTATTTTTGACTTGGCTTTGGAAGTAGATAGATTATTACAGAAATTTTAGTCATAAAACACCCCTGCATTGAACTATTCTGAATTAATTTGAAGCAGAAAGCAGCCGGCAGTTTGTTCTTTTGAATAGGTTTGCTAGTGATCCTCTCTTGGAAAACATCATACCTAAAGACCCAGAGAGGAGTAGGTGGTGCGGTTGGCTGAGTCAAGTCAGGTTATGCGTTTAGGTTTCTGAATTTACACCAGAGTTGGGTATTCCCAAATGAATTCTATTGTGAGCAAGGGAAGGGAGTTGTAGCTCTTGTTTGTATGAATGACGACAAAGAAAAGTGAGAAGATTACTTCACAGATGAAAAGGACAATATGGACCATCAGGCACACTTGCTGTGTTTCGAGTAGCAGATGTGAAAATAATGATAATTCATTATTTTTCAACAGATTTGCCTCAAACCTCTCACAGATCGGAAGATATAATAAGGTATAATAAATTATATATTCCTCTAAAGCTAGAGTGAATATAACAAAGGAATATTATAAGTGCCATCTGAAGTTGAAGTACCTCACCCGTGCAGAGTTTTCATGTTTATACGTATGCGTTTGTTAGTTCTCTTAGTCCTCTGCATACTTCAAAGGGTGTAATTCCCTGACTTTGTAAGCTATTGAGATATGCCATAGTATTCTAGTTGATAAGAGGTTTCAGGGTTTTGCAGAGTAGGGCAAGGAGGATCTCCACTGAATTTCAGCAAGAATTGTCAGCCTTGAAATATAATTGGTGTTTGTTTGGAACATTTTTTTAATTATGTGATTAATTGCTGCTTGCTTAGTTATTCCCTCAATGCTGGTAAACCTGAAGTTGTAACAGCATAATAAATACTGGAATGGAAAGGGGGTAGAAGTGTTTAACTATATTCTTAAGTCTCTTTTGTGTATCTGTACAAGAATGACTTGCTGTTATGGCCTTAGTTAAATGTAGACCACAGCAGTGACTTGTATATGCACAGAGCCTGCGCACAGCTGTGTGAGCTGTGATCTTGCAGATAGAGGAGGCAGATAAAAAGAAAGCTTAAAGGGACCCCAGCAACTCACAGTAGTGAGAAGAGCAGGTGCATAAATAAACTAAAACTGAGTGTAACTGAGTGTGAGTGCTAGGGTCTGGGCTAAGGACCTGGTACATTATTAGAACAGAGAGAATGCACGTAGCTGAAGTTCACGCTTGGGCTCTATAAATGCATGTACCTATTATTGTATTCTTTCCATTCCTTTCTAATTAGGGTAAGGTTGGCTTTCTGGACTAAAACAGAACTATGCTGCTATGAGACTCTCTTCCTGGAGTCCCACAAATAGGATTTTTTTTTTTTTTTTTTTTTTTTTTTTTTTTTTTTTTTTTTTTTTTTTTTTTTTTTTGGTCCATCTCATAGTAACAGTTTATGAGGATTTGGAGCAAGGCAGGAGACGTGTGCGTTCCAGAAGTTGTCATGGGGAAAGCTGTTTATAGGGCTTACAGGAGAACACATTGTTACATGCATCTTGGGAATTCAATCTAAGGGAGAACTTCACCTTTTGTAGTGAATGGTTTCTTCTGGAGGCTAAAACACTGATCAGTTCAGTACGACCTTCCTGTGGTGGATATGTGTACTCTAATACCAATTTTAGGGAGGTCAACCTGATGTGATCGTTGAGAATAACAGTATTGTACCAAACTGCTTAATTATTTTTATGGTAGTTTAGAGTCCTAGTGATACTTCTAAAAAGCTGTCATTTTTGGATTGCTGTTTATTTACATACACTGAAAGGGATTAAAACCGCAGATGGATGTATTGAAAGTTAGGGAAAGTTGATTACACCTCTACAATTAAAAACAAAATGGAAAAGGAAAACATCAAGATCTAAGTTTGTGTATTGCTGTTCTCCATACATTGTCAGCGCAGGAAAACGCCTTGGAACAGGAACTGTAGGTGAGCAGAGGCTCTGACAGAGCAGAGGTTGCGCTGGGGGCATAAGGACTTCTATGCTGTGTGTGTGCTGGACACAGCTCTCTCTTTGCAAACCCTTGTCTGTGTAGACACACCACATTTACATGTAAGTGTATAAATCTGGGGTGTGATGTTTATGAGCTAACTTGTTTTCCTCTAGTGAAAATACCGGATGTTTTTTGTTCCAGTAATCTTTCATTTAGGTAAATAAGCTTCAATTCTGTTTACTCTGAATATTAATATTCCAATGCGTGAGTCCTTGTAGAATTGACCTCATGTGGGCTTCTCTGGCAGGCAAAGTCACTTGTTTGGAATAGAGTATTGTGGGAATATGTTCTCTAGCTTTTTGAATACAATTCTGTGTGAGAACGGGAAAATGTGTGAGAAATGTATTTAAATGTATGTTATTTTCTTGCCATCAAACCGTGTAAAGAACTTTTGAAGTATTTTCCTATTTTCCAGTAAATAGTAATAGTAGTAAGAGCCACATTTCTTTTAACTCTGTGATACAGCTCTATTAAGCAGGTCGTCTTCTGGAGCTGTGTATGAAAGTGAGAGTTTGGGGGAATTTATTTCTTGTTATTTCTGCTGCACTTCACCCCAATAAATTGCATTTTTGAATGTATCATCATTTTGATGTCATAGACTAATAGGAGTTATTTTCCACAGTAGCTCTTTTTTGGTAATGTTTTGATAATGCAGAAAAACTTTGGTAGCTGTAGTCCTTTTCTACAGTTTTCTTCCTCTATTCTAGCATCTTAAGTCTTCCCTTGCGCTTCCTTCTCAAAATGAACGGTCACGCTCGCATAATAAGCTTTTCCAGCCCTTGACTCTTGCCTTTGTGGTTTTGGGTGTGTGCTTTGGAGAGGAGAAGAACAAAACAAGGAAGCAGCTCAACGTATTCATGCCTGTCTTCATCTCCCTTTTCTAAATAATCACTGGGTTTTTAGGAAGTACTTCTTCCCATTGAAAAAGAATGTATCAGTCTTTCAGTTCGTCTGCCATTAAGGGATTATTTAGCTAGTGTAAGAATTGTTACTTTTCTGGATTATGATCTGCTGTGTTTTTTCCCCGCTAATAATGCTTCTCAGGTTTATGTATGCTTCCTACTGAATGTGGTTATTACATGACCATGTAATTGTATTGTGATTGAATTGTGTTTTGGTGTGGAGAGGAGAGGGAGCTATCAGTGCAGGAAAATAAGATGTTCTCTTTCCTCAAGGGTGAAAGTAAACTTTCAGTCTGATGTCTGTCTTGCTCAGAGCAATGGTGTCATAGCATGTGCTTATTTATTTCCCACTTGAAATGTTTTAGCCTTCTAAAAGAATTGGTGTTGGCTGCTTTAAAGATGTTTGGTTTTCTGTTTAAGGCTATGAAACTTGTACGTTACATTAACAGAGTTGCACAGTGCTGCTTGAAATAGTAGCATTGTTTAATTAGATTGATGCTTCCAAAAGATCTTTCCTTGTAATTGCAGTATACTTCCTTCAGTTGCAAAAATTCCCATTTTCTCTTATGAATTATTGTGACCTATTCCAAAGACAACCTCTTAGATTTTAAACAGTGCAAGAAGGGCTCTAATCAGTTCACATGGGATTTTTATTTTAATTATTTTTCAAGGACTGTTGCAATTTAGAAAACAGAGAATAAATTCAGATGACCTCATGTACTACCAAGATTGCACAGTTTGATACATTTCTTTCAGGATAGGAATAGAGTGCAAAGCAGAGCCACTGATTCTAATACTCATTTTCAGGAATGTTATGTTTCTCTGTGGAGCACTGTGTCCGTCTGTGCAGTGCTTCCAGGTGAAGAAATGTGTTTAAGCATACAGTTGAACCTGTGTTTTCTATCTTGTAAAACTGCTGAGAACAGCTGAACACTCACCTGTTGTCGCATCTGCTTTTAATAGTGCAGGAAGAATATTTGAGCTTAGGACTTGCTTTTAATAGAGATACTATTGTACATGGGAGAATGGAGGGGCTGAGGACACAGAAGTGTAGCTGAAGAGCTGCCTTGTACTTCCTTATGATTATTGAATATGAGAATTACTTAATTCTTTCCATTCTCAGTAATGGCAAAGTTCCATTGTAATCTGCCCCTTAAGGCATGCTTTAAGGGATTTAGCATTCCAGCAGTGTGGTGCATGTTGAGGAAGGCAAGCGCAGTTATTCATGAGGTGGAGCTCTGCACTTTGGTGTTTGTGGAAAGAGAACACTTACTGTTGTTTTTGTGAAGCTTTTTTGGTTTATCTTTCTAAAACAAGTTGGATTTTCTGTTTTTCCATTTTTCTCAATTTTTTTTCCTCTTTATTTCTGTTCTGAGATTTCCCAAACTAGATTTCTAGAGAAGATCACAGAGCTTTTTTCTTTCTTTAAGAAGGGTTTTAGTATTCCCATTTGATACATGGAGGAACCCCAAAGACAAATTCTGATAGTTTTCCATCTTCAGCCTCCTTCTTTATTATTGCTCTCCACAAGCAAAGTATGAAGTAACTTACAAATACATAAATATTTGTGTTGTCATTAAAGGGTACTTGACTCCTATACCTGAGTGATCTTAAGTAAAATTGTTAAATAAACTACTGTGTATATATACAATGTTCTTGGATTTTAGTAATCTCAATGTAAAATGAATTTGTGTTATTAGGGTTGACACTGGTGGGTTTTTTCTTGTTTCTGAGGGAGGAGAGCTAACAGGTGAGGAGGTCATTACTCGATTTTGTCTAGTGGACTCTGTTTCAAGATACAATTGTAGAGCAAATAGAGCAGTGTCTTCAGGCTTAAATAATATTATTTTGAATTCTAACATCTTCCTAATGCTGGTGTGTTATTTCTGGACGTTAACAAACTGAGATAAGGTCACAGATCAGCTGAGGTTGGCAGGGTGCTCTGTCTCCCAACCTGATCTGGCCCAGCCCCTGCTCAAGCAGGGATTCCAGAGCAGGGGGCCCAGGCCTGTGTCCAGGCAGCTGTTGAAGATCTCCAGTGGGAGACTCCACAGTTTCTCTGGACAACCCATGCCAGTGCTCTGTCATACACACACAACTCAGAAGTGCTGCATGATGTTCAGAGGGAACCTGCTGTGTTACAGTTTGTGTCCATTGCCTCTTGTTTTGACACTGGGAACAATTGAAAAGACCCTGGCTCCGTCCTCTTTGTACCTTCCATTTTACAGCCATCAATGAGATATTCCCTGAGCCTCCTCTTCTCCAGGTTGAGCAGTCCCAGCTCTCTCGAATCATGTTCTCCAGTCCCTTCATTATCTTTGTTGCCTTTCACTGGACTCTGCATTATGTCCAGGTCTTTCTCTTACTCGTGAGCCCAGAACTGGACAGCACCCCAGGTGAAGCCACCCACCAGCTCAGGCTGCCCAGGGCCCCATCCAGCCTGGCCTTGAGAACCTCCAGGGAGCTTCTCTGGGCAGGCTGTGCCAGTGCCTCACGACCCTTTGGGTTAAGACTTTCCACCTAACATCTAACCTAAATCTCCCTCTTTTAGTTTAAAGCTGTTCCCCTTTGTCCTATCGCTATCAGATTGTGTGAAAAATCGTTTCCCTTCCTGTTTGTAAGCTTCCTTCAAGTACTGGCAGGCTGCAATGAGCTCTCTCCTGAGCCTTTTCTCCAAGCTAAACAAGCCCAAATCCCTCAGTGGCATTTTTTGTTGTTATCTGTAAAAATCCACATTTAATGAGCAGCGTATTGCTTATGAATAGATGAATAGTTTTAGTATTTTGAGTTTTCCTCATTATTTCTATATATTCAAACTGTGAAAGAGAGGAGTGAGTTACAGAAGGCTGTGTTTCTGCAGAAACGTTTTGGGCTTATGGTGGTTAGTTGGCATGACTGGATGCAAGCTTAAGTGCTAAGTTTGTCATGCAGATTTGTAATGTGATTTTGATACAGTATGCAACCAATGCAATGGAATATTAGAAACTTTTAACAGAACTGCTTAGAACCATTTATTTGCTGTTATAAATTTCCAGTTCAAATGCTTGCCTAATTAGTTTTGCTTTCCAAACATTTAAATTAACGTTTGATTTTGTATTTGTGCTTATGACTCCGTTTCCATAACTATGCCTTTGTTTCATTTTACAGAGGAAATAAAGACTGAAACAGAGAAGCAAAGGTACGTGGTAATTGTTCATATTGACTAATTATGCTTTGTCTTCTTACAATGTGTGCCATGCTTATTCTGAGTTGTGAATATGGGCTCACTCTGGAAGGCATTCTCAAGTTATTTTATAAGGTTGGTGGTATCCAGAAACATGCTAGAAGTGCTGCTTCTATTACTGGCTCTTAGGTTACAAGGCACAGGACCTGGGAGTAGAGGCAGGAGACAGCTTAGAGGGGACAGATTGAAAATGGCTGGGGAGGGTAGGAATTACTTAGTAGGTAATGCAGAAAGAAAGCAGTGGTGAAGGGACATGAGCGTAAAAGGATTTTGCATGAGTTCAGAGGAGAGCAAAGGCCTGGAATGCACGTGAGAGACTTTAACTGTGAGCAGCCAAGGAGAGAGAGGCTGAAGTGGGGAAGTGAGAATGAATAGAGTGGTGTAACTTGAAAAGGTAGTGTGTGGAAAGGATCTTGTTAGGGAATAGGTCTAGGTTTCTGTGGGCAGTTCATCTAGAGAGAAAGCAAAGGCAGAAGGCAGAACTGGTATTCAGCAGCCTTCCACTGTCAGCGAGTAATGTGTTAAGTATTGATAAACTGTGAATCCATTATTACTACTTAATTACATGTTGCACAGAATCTTCTTTATCATTCAGTGTACATCATTAACCATGAGTCAGGGCAGTGCTATGACTGTTCTTACTGCTTGCTGAAAGAACCAGATGAGTGGATGAACTGTTCTTATGGTGTAATCATTTGAATGCTACTTGGGGACCTGTTTCTCTGCTCTGGAAATGAATTTCTCTTTTAGGCAAATAATTTAAACCACAGTTGTCTGATCTGACTGCTAACGATTTCTGCTTTATCCTTTGGGCACTGAAGTGGAGAGCTACGGATTTGGTTTGGAAATTTAAACACTTCTAGCTGGAATAGAAGCAAACAAACTTTATTTCAGATATCAGGAATTATTTAATATCGAATACACTGAACAATTTATTCTCTTGACATTTCAAATTGGGCATACAAAAATTAATGGATGCATCTGATTAAGTCACTGTGCTTCAGTTCCCTCTAGTAAAGTAAAATCAATACTATCAGCTCTTAGGTTGTAAAAAACAGATGTAATATTTGTGCAGTGTTCAGATAATGTTGCACTGAACACCACAGTCTCAGCCAGATAGTAGTGTTGTGTTCCTATAAAAAGCTTTGTTTAACATTAGAATAAATGAAGTCCATATTATGAAGAATTGAAAGAAAAAGTAAAATCGCATAACATAAAATATTCAGTGAGTGGTATTTGTTCTGGGCACTGAATAAGGATAAGTAATATCTTGTCCTGTGGTTAAATAACATCAAAAAAGTAATGGTAGAGCTGAACTGTAACAAAACTGGGTGGCTCTGAAAGTAATGCCTCTTATTTATTTCCATGGAAACCACAACAGATACAAAGAGCACAGTAATACTGATAGAGCAAATTCTCATTTACAGAACACTTTTTCAACACAGTCACCATGTTTTTCTCTGCATTTTTGCCAGTGATGAACAAGAGCCTGCACGTGACACTTGTAACAATCCACACCAGTGGACATGACCCACTGTCACCACAGCTGAAATGCACCACCCACTGCCTCACTGTGCTCACATCCGCTATTTGGTTTCCTTAAACATTCAGCAAGCATCGATGAATGCCAGTGGGTACAACTCCTCCACATGGAGGAATTCAGTGACTCACCTTTGCTTCATCAGCACTTCCATGTCAGACATCATTTTATCAGACTGCCTCTCTGCTGCCGTCTGTCAAATAGCAACAAAGTGTATGGAATATTGGAGGGAAGGTTCAGCCTTTACTGCCATATCACCAACATCCGCCTGTGAGGTTGCAGACCAGCATAACAACATAGGAGGCATTACTTTCAGAGCAGCTCTTCTGAACTTTCAATTGCTTAAATTCTGTCCAGTCAGTATTTCAAGTTGCGATTTTGTGGTATGAAGTGTAGGTCTTGTCTATGCGTGCTTGATAAATAGATTTGGGTTTCTTTAGTGCTGTCTTTATTTTGGCAGTAGCCTTTTGCTTTGAAGGCATTGCTGGACTTTAATTGGATTTATGCCAGTCTTACCATAAAGTCTTTTTTTTTTTTACATGCACAAGAAGATGTTCTTTTTCTAGGTCTCCAAATAGGGAAACTTCTTAGTTTATATAATATTCAGTTTCTGATAGCTGTAATTGAGATTTGAGTATCTTAGCAAAGATAATATATATATACATATATACATATATAGTGATATACATCTTATCTATATCACTAGAAGATATATAGTGATAATTGGTTAATTTTTTTCAGTTCCTGCTCTAGGAAAAGGCTCTCACCGCTCACCTGGGATGGGCTGAAAAATAGATTATTTGTACTTCCCCAGAATTTTGCATAGAAAACAGCTTCTTTGTTTTGGTTTGTGTTTAAACAGGACTGGTGTTTGGCAGTGGACAAAGGAGAATAGAAAAGGACAGGCTGATTTATATAACTGTTCTACAGCAGATGCTGCCAAAATCATTTTAAAAGTTCATTGTTTGATGTATTGATTCTATGAGTGATATAGAATCGTAGAAAATCCCAAGTTGGAGGGGACCTGTAAGGACCTTCGAATCCAGCTCCTAGCTCCACGTAGAATCACCCAAACTAAACAGTACAGGTAGTATTTGCCAGAGCGGGACGTGTTGTGCCTTTAAATTTTGCTTCTCACTTCCTCTCTTTAGACCTCTCAGCGTTCTCCTAACAGCACAGAACAGTAATGAAGATGTGAGCCTAGAGGAGAAAACAAGTTCTATGGTTTTCTTTGCAGTGGTGACCAGGGCCGGGCCCAGAGCCACAAACCCCTGCCCATCAGGCAGCACTGCTGTGCTCGGTGGTACTGAATCGCTGGCACAGGGACCAGAGAGGTGTGGGGTCTCCTCCTTGGGGGTCATAGAATCGTTTATGTGAATATTAGCTGATTTTTATATTCCTCATACTTGGTAGAGCTCTTGGTGGAAGAAGGTTTTGTTAGACACAGTTTCCAGTTACATGGTCTGATGGGAGGGGAGTTGAAGGCGTTGAAAACCAACAGAAAACAGCCAAAGTAATTTCTTGGCTGACATTAAGATGACCTTTGGGTCTCTCTTCTCCCTGCTCCCTGCCATCCATTCCTTTTCATCATCAGCAAGGTGATGAACTTCCTGAGTTATCTTTCCAGCCTACACCTAAAAGAAGCTTCATGCTTCTGCAGTAGCCTTCTGTAGTAGGCTCTTCATTTTCTGAGTCTCGTCATGGCTTGTTCCTTATTTATGAAAAACTACGGTTTTATTTACAAAGTACCATTTTAACCTGATTTTAATGATATCAATAGATGAAGAGCAGTCTGTTTTAAGACCATAACAAGAGATGCCATCCTTCCTTTCTTCACAGACAAGCTCTTATAGGAATTTCAGAGGGATTTAAGAGCGTATAAGAATAGCATTCTTCAACAACTTACCTGGTTTGAGTTCTCTAAAAAAAGGCTCTGTCTGTAGCAAAACGGTATTGAGCAGTAAGTAAAAGTTATGTATCTGATTGAAGAGCAGGCCTCTGTTTTTCTTCAAGGAAAATATATATGTATGGGGATAAATCTTTAAATCTTGAAAAGAGGAATTATTTAATAAAAAAGTAGAGTCTTAACACTAACCATTATTAAGACTTGGAATTTAGGTACCCCTTTAAAGTACCTGAACTAGGATTGATGTTTGAATGTGAGACCAAATATTTTCTCAAGGATTTGAAAATTTCAGCTTGCTCCTTAAAAAGCTGAAATACTAATATTTTAACAGCTTGGTTAGTTTAAGGTTTTCGCTGTGAGGCTTGGGAGTGCATCTGTTCCTTGGAGATACAATAAGCTCTTAGCAGTTCCTTTGTGTATTTCAGCAACTTGAAGAACATTTTCTATCATCCTGGCTATGAAGAACTTCCTTGAAGCAAGTGCTTTCGTTTGACACCAGTGTGGAGGGCCTTGATTTGAAATCAGTTATTCTATAAATTTATTTATTTAAATTTATTCAAGCATTACTGCAGTAATTCTGTAATCCTTTGCTACAGAATACAAGGTTATGCTTTTTTTTTCTTTGAGCGATTTATCAAATCTGTGTAAGATAGTGTAGTTTACTCTGTAGGTAAAGATGCATAGAGAGACGTATGTATTAGAGATACTGTAAGCAATTAAACTGTTAATAATCTTCTCAAATGTTGTATAGTTACAGTCCTTTCAGATTATGAGATACATTGATAAACACTGAACCCTGAAATTCTGTGGTGTCATCTGAAGTACAGCTAAAACAAAGTTTTGTGGGCTTATTTTTGTTAGTTTGTTTTTTTCTCAATTTATATCCAGAATTGAAGTTTAATTGAGTTTTAAGATTTAATCTCCAAAACAGATGTACTCTCTCTGAAGCACTGAACCAAACTTGTATTGTAATACAGTAGTCGTAACTTCTAACTTCCAGCATCATCTAAACAAGCATTTTATCTGCTTCAGTAGTGTAACTTTTTACTAGACTTCCACATTTAGTGTTAATTCCTAGAGAAGTGATGTTGAATGGAATCCTTGTTCCCTTCTCTTCATGCTCCAACCCCCACTCCCCCCTATCACCTTTACCTACTATAGGGAGAGGTTTTTTCTGTTTTCAGAGGAAACAAGTTTTAATGCCTTCAAACCAGCAGGGACCACTGGATACCTACTTACTTGTAGAGTAAGTCAATTTGCTGTTCCATAAATAACAGAAAGGTAGTATAAAAGCTGTTAAGAATATTTCTATTACCTTTGTGTTAACTTTGTAGAAGTTGTTCCTTCCTAATATTAATTTTCTTTATATTTGTTTCATAAATGTTGCAGTGGTGAAAACTATTTGTGTGATCACTTACAGCATTCTAATGAAATCATTCTGTTTAGTCCCCCTCATGGAGAAGCAAAACCTGGTTCAAGCACTCTGCCACCTGTGAAATCAAAGACGAGCTTCATTGAAGCAGACAAGTACTTCCTACCATTTGAATTGGCATGCCAGTCAAAATGCCCCAGGATTGTCAGTACATCTCTAGATTGTTTACAGGTCTGTATGAGGTTGAGTTTCAGCTGTCAAATACAAATTCTGTTGATGTGAAGGAAAAGTAGCAGTTGTATGTAACAAATAATGTTTTTGTATTAGTTTTCTGGAAGTGCGTAAAGAAAACAAAATTAACTTTGTTATGTGACAATAGGTGAACGTGTCCTAGTTACTCTATAATGCGTGTATGTTCATTTTATACATACTTTACTGCCAGTAGTTGTGTGTTTTGATCAAGTTTGTGTTAATGTGCAGCTACCTGTTTTTACTTACATGTGTTTAACTTAAATTGCTATCAATACCATTAATGAAAGACTAAGATTTCACTAACTGTGGGAATATAGTTATCTAATTTATTTCATGCTTTTTGTAATTGCAATAAAATACTTTAAATATGAGGTATCTAGTCTCTCAAAATATGTTTTCAGAACTTTGTTTACAGCATAGGATTTAGCTGTTCTTTTCTCACGAGTGGCCTGACAGCAGTGAACTCGGTTCATTTACATTCGCAGGCACTTGCATACTTGGCATGCTGTCTGATAGTGGTGCCATGCTAACAGATAGCTATGGAAATTTACAGGTACTCTCATGCTTGAACTGATAGGACCAGAATATTGTTCATTTTGTTAATGCGCTGCTTTTCGAACTGTTGAAGACCTACAGGGAGAGAAAATAGAAAAAAAGAGAAGACTAGCTAGCTAGTAGCATTAAAAAAAAAAAATTGTAGGTGGTTGGTGGTTTATTTGGTACTAAAAACATCTGTATGCTGACTGTAGGTGAAGACCGATCTGATATGAGGTTGTTTTAAAAGAACAGGGATTCTAAAAAACTCTTATCACTGAACAAAAAGCTTTAATGCTAAGCTTCTTGGCGAATTCTGTGTTACAGTTGCTGAGTGAAAATTAAACAAACCTGGAGGACTTTATGAAAAACAACCCTTTCCATTTAATGAGATTTGGTGTGAAATGTACAGTTTTAAGAAGAGTGTACAAATTAGAGTTATCAAATGACTTTATTATAATGAAAAGCTGACTTCTTAAGTTCTTCTATATGTTTTTTCTCTCTTCCAGAAACTTATTGCGTACGGTCATCTGACAGGGAATGCTCCAGACAGTACAGCTCCAGGCAAAAAATTAATTGATAGAATTATTGAGACAATATGTGGCTGTTTTCAAGGACCTCAAACAGATGAAGGAGTTCAGCTACAAATAATAAAGGTACCACAATTAACCACTACTTCCCTACTTGTAGTGGTGACAGCAGGAAGACGTTTATATGACCTTGGAATTCAAAAGCAGAAATGTTTATTTTCTAAGTATAATGATAGTTCTTCCTTCATTGTTTGCTTGAGATGGAAGCTGCATATCCCATGTTCCTTTCCCTACTCTCTCCCATTGCATTTTGAGTGAATTCCTGGTTGTGGCTTAAGGTCTCACGCATAACGCACTGGGTGAAATTTCATTCACAGCAATTCAGTGACATTTCTAATTATGAAGAATTACTGTCAAAAAATCCTGTACTGCCAGGGGATGATGATAATTAAGAAATGTTAAGATTTTTAAATCCACTTTGAAGTTATTTTATGAAATGGAATTAGACCTGGCAGTCAGTTGTTACCATGATATCTCTGTGCTGCTCTGTCATAAGCTTACGCTTGAAAGAAGTTTAGTCCTTCTTTCCGTAGGCTGTGTAAACAATGCATGTGGAATTTGTACAGGTGTTTCTGGTGGACCCTAGCTGTTTTCTGACTGCACCCATCAAATTATGGAAACTCACTATGGGAATTTATTATGCTAAATAATCAAAGTTAGTCAATGGAAATATCATGCTCTATTCTTTTGTTAGTACTCTTTGAATGTTTTTGATGTTGAGCGGTACTGAATAATACAGTAAAAGACAGGTAACAAGAATAGAGTGTTTATTGGCTTGCATTCTTGTATATAGGTGTCCTGAGATGTTGACATTCTTTGTAGAATGCATTTCCTTGTTTTAGTGCAAATTGGGTACTTGTTTCTCTTATTCCTTTTCTTAGCTCCATTTGTCCTTTTTCTTGACAGTCAATTTCTCCAGCAGATAGTTGTTAAAAACGTTGGGTTTATGTTTCTCTCATCTATGTTTCTGTTTTTCCCAAGCACTTAAGACATATTTTTATCTTGCAAAGGAAAGTTTTCATTCTTGGTTTCAGCCACTGAAACCATTTTCTCTCTCCTTTGCTGTACTGCCTTCTCTCCAACTGCTTTCTTATTTTTACCCTCTCAACCTTTAGCCCATTACCTGGGCCAAGATGCTAACAGAATTAACCTCCCAGCTGAAAGTGACCCAGCAGGTCTTTGCTCAGCCTTACTGGTTTTCTGCTGCTTCTGCTTGATTTCATCTGCTTGGGGTATGGAATGCCCTTGTTTTCTCAGAAAGGTATCAGTAAGGAGCTTCTAGGCCTGATCCATTCCTGTGTCCCTCAGGCATGTTTCCCAGGGCATCCCAAGTAATTCCTTAAACAGGTGGAATTTTACTCTCCTGAAGTTCAGGATCCCAACTCTTCTCTTCAGAAGGCCCATATTCTTGAAGATCATTAACTCAACCAGAGCACAGTCACTACAGCTCAGACTCTCTCCACTCAGAACCTCTTTATTCTCCTCCACATTGGTGAACACCGGCTCCAGTAACCCTTCACCTCTGTTTGGTCTGTCGAATACCTAGAGCTGGAAATTATCATCAGTGGACTCCAGGAGTCTCCTGGATTGTTTGCAGCCCTCCGTGTTGCTTTCCCAGCTCCTGATGGTTGCCTGCTGTTTCTCAGGGTTAGTTGTCACATCAGCTGTGGTAAGGCTGTACTCATTGGTGATATGGAATAAAGAGACACTATTTAGGAAACGCCATCAGATCAAACCTTTAATGAAAACTGTCGAGAGAAGGATGCTGCCACTGAAACATTGTAAAATACCTTTATCTCATGCTCACTGAAGTATTTCTGCTAGATGATGATATTGGAGTAGAGGAAATAGCACTGAGGTATAAAGTAATCGTGACTGAGATGGGTCTAAATTGCATATTAACAAATTATCCAAGTTAGAAATAGATATCAGTTTACAAATGTGTATGGTAGTTGGAATTTATTTTCTCTAGTGCCTGAGAAGGAAGGAAACCCAGAGGAGTGACTATCAGAACCTCTGTAGCCATACCAAACTCATTAAGAGTTTGGTAGCTGCAAGTAGATACCAGTCTGGAAAGAAGATTGAGTCATTCAGTGAGTTTGTGGTAATATGTTGGACTGTCAGGGGGAGTGTACGTATATGTACGTATGTTTCTTGCCTCATGATCTCCTTATCAATTGGTATGAAAGAAAGCAAGCTCTAATAGTCATAATGTGTGTGGAAGGAACTTAGGAAATTCAGGCTGTTAAGCCAACTAAAACAAAAGAGCGCATAATCTATCTGTAGCCTTGTCAAACTTTTCTACTAGTGTTTTCTTTTATTAAAAGATGTATAAGACTTTAGACTTTGTATTGCAGTGAAAGTTAAAATCAAACTTTATAAAATCAAATTGTTAACTACCTGCATTTAACAAGGATAGCTATTATGAGCTGTTTTTGGCATATTGTAATAGTACTTGGAAAAAGAAGAAAAAAGTTTTCTGTTTATGGCTGAGCTCCATTTGTTTGGCTTCTCAAGTGGAGCATTTGCTGCTCAAATGTGTAAGGAGGAGCTAGAAAAGTCAGCAGAGCTGTGGCTGTTAAGAAAAGCTTTGGGGATAAATTTTGGAGCGTGACCATGATGAAGAATGTGTAGGTATGTTACATGAACATACATATACAGAGGAGAGATGTGCAGCTTTTACTGTGGGATTTGGCATGTTTTAACTCAATACTTGCAAGTCTCACAAAGCCCCCAGGAACTCCTAGGAGTAAGGGAGAGTACATTGCAAAGCTTTATGGAAGACAAGGGGAAATACAATACATACAGTTAGGCCAGTATAAGAACGTGTTTGTGTAGGGGGAAGAAGGGAAGGGCCAGGTGGTTTAAATATATAAATAGGTTTTGGCTTTATTTTCGTGGTACTTAATTTTGTTGCAACTTTTATTTGTCACCTTCCCCATATGATACTTTCTTTTAGCAGGAGCAGTGTTTTTATAAGTTCTGTGCAGAAACTGAATTGTTAATCAGAGAGAGGGTGAGAATTGAGGACAGTTGTATGAATTTCAACTTATCACTCCCTGGTTTTCAGAAGGCTAGTGAAATGTAAAAGGAATTTTGAGCAGGAAAAGAAGAAGAGTACCTGTGTTTAATGAAGCTGTTGTCTACAGTTTGTCTACCTCTGTCATTTTTTTTTTCTTTAGCTAGTTTTATAGAGCTTGTTTTTAATCATCTTTCTTTTTAAATAAAAGCTTTCTAGTGGGCTTTTAGGAACTACTAGTTTGTAGATTATAGCATTAGATGCTGTTTCTTGGTCATGCAATGTATTCTGTTCAGTGAAGATTGTAAGTACTGTCATCTGTACATGTGCCTTTACCAATGATAAAACAGAAGCACCACAGGTAGAAAAAGAAGGGACCTCAAGCAACTGCATGTCCAGAAGTAGA
Source organism: Pavo muticus (assembly GCA_016647715.1). Taxonomy (NCBI): domain Eukaryota; kingdom Metazoa; phylum Chordata; class Aves; order Galliformes; family Phasianidae; genus Pavo; species Pavo muticus. The sequence continues at coordinate 501,783 of JACDJE010000073.1, read as the reverse complement.
ACTCAGGTCTCATGAGTTGCAATGCAGTGAGATGCATCTCTCTTTGTTTTTGTTTTTTTTTCCTGTTAGACTGTACAGTGGTTTTTAGTGTTTGAGTGAGAAACGCACATTTGTCCGCTTTCTGGTACTACGTGTGGACAGAGATGCTGACAATGCTGTAAGAGATTCTGTAAGAGTAATTAGGCATAGTTTGAATAAACTTATTCACACAGCACTTGAAGTACCTTCTGTTTTTAACTACCAAGGAGAAACTTTCCATTGTGCTCCCCTTCCAGAGCTTCAAGCTCTCTCTTCCTTTCCCTAAACATTCAACGTAATCATTAACTCTGTCAAAGTCTTCAATGCAAAGAACTCTTCCCTGTTTTCTGTCACCTTCTACTGGAGTGCAGTCATCAATGTACGCCTGATTATTTGGATCTGTACAAGGCTCTTCTGCTTTCCTTCTCTTTTCCAGCACATGCTTCTATCAGTGTCTTTGCACTTAGTCCTCAGGTGCAATTTTAGGTTTTTATTAACAACTTGATAACTCCATTGGTTATTTCTTGCTGTTAAAAGCTTGTATTTCCTAGATATATTGATTAAAATATTAAATACAACATAACTGGTATGTGTGATATTCTGGTACAGCTGCAAAATTCTCTGGAAAACTTAATAAACTAGAGTTCAAGATACATATTTATTTAACAAGTAATCCAAAACTGATTATTTATTCATTTGCAAACTGTTTCATTGAAAAGAAAAGTTCTGACTGGAAAATACATATATTTGTTTATTCAGGCTTTACTTACTGCAGTGACATCTCAACATATAGAAATCCATGAAGGAACAGTGCTGCAGGCTGTTAGAACATGCTACAATATCTATCTAGCAAGCAAAAATCTCATAAATCAAACCACAGCCAAGGCCACTCTAACACAGATGTTGAATGTCATATTTGCACGTATGGAAAACCAAGCAGTGAGTATCTCAGTGTTTTTATATAGAAAGCATCTTGAAAGTTGCGTTTTGTCATTAAAGTGTTTGGACTTTGCTAAATTATCTACGTTTGATAAAGAATCTGGTGTCTTCTATTTTTCTTTTTGCGTTTTTTTTTCTCTGAAAATGATGTTAAATGTATTTTGGCGGGAGGAGTGTTGTTAAAGGTTTAAAATTCTTACAGTGGACCTGTTTATTTACTGAATGTGTTTGACTCCTGTTTCTATTCTCAGTCTATCAAGAGATAGCAATCTACCTGCATAAGAGTACATACAGAATAATTTAGTGTTAGTGAAATGCTCAGATGTTCTTGTGATGGTATGCACTGAAGAAATAATCCACGATTTAAAAAAAAAAAAAAAAAAAAAAAAAAAAAAAAAAAAAAAAAAAACANGGAAGCTGCATATCCCATGTTCCTTTCCCTACTCTCTCCCATTGCATTTTGAGTGAATTCCTGGTTGTGGCTTAAGGTCTCACGCATAACGCACTGGGTGAAATTTCATTCACAGCAATTCAGTGACATTTCTAATTATGAAGAATTACTGTCAAAAAATCCTGTACTGCCAGGGGATGATGATAATTAAGAAATGTTAAGATTTTTAAATCCACTTTGAAGTTATTTTATGAAATGGAATTAGACCTGGCAGTCAGTTGTTACCATGATATCTCTGTGCTGCTCTGTCATAAGCTTACGCTTGAAAGAAGTTTAGTCCTTCTTTCCGTAGGCTGTGTAAACAATGCATGTGGAATTTGTACAGGTGTTTCTGGTGGACCCTAGCTGTTTTCTGACTGCACCCATCAAATTATGGAAACTCACTATGGGAATTTATTATGCTAAATAATCAAAGTTAGTCAATGGAAATATCATGCTCTATTCTTTTGTTAGTACTCTTTGAATGTTTTTGATGTTGAGCGGTACTGAATAATACAGTAAAAGACAGGTAACAAGAATAGAGTGTTTATTGGCTTGCATTCTTGTATATAGGTGTCCTGAGATGTTGACATTCTTTGTAGAATGCATTTCCTTGTTTTAGTGCAAATTGGGTACTTGTTTCTCTTATTCCTTTTCTTAGCTCCATTTGTCCTTTTTCTTGACAGTCAATTTCTCCAGCAGATAGTTGTTAAAAACGTTGGGTTTATGTTTCTCTCATCTATGTTTCTGTTTTTCCCAAGCACTTAAGACATATTTTTATCTTGCAAAGGAAAGTTTTCATTCTTGGTTTCAGCCACTGAAACCATTTTCTCTCTCCTTTGCTGTACTGCCTTCTCTCCAACTGCTTTCTTATTTTTACCCTCTCAACCTTTAGCCCATTACCTGGGCCAAGATGCTAACAGAATTAACCTCCCAGCTGAAAGTGGATATCTTTGACTGCATGTGTGTCCAATGAATGCACGCTATAAAAAACATGAAAATTAGAAATCATGTTAGCGAATACCGCAACTTTTGGCTTCTTCCATGAGCAATAGTGAAACTTAATGGTTAGTCATATTCTATTAGGCTTCATAACTGATGTCTGTGGACCTGTTTTCTCCAGTATGATTTAGTATGATGAATTATGATCCAGTATGACGAAAGGATGGGTTTCATGCCTTTTCAGAATGTTCTGTGGCAATTAGTAATGCTCTCTGACGAGTTTTAATTTCGATAGGAGGTAGAATATGTAGGACTTGGGTCTCCACCTTTCTCTCCTTGCGCTCCCAAACATAATCAGTGCTCCTTTGAGACAGTTTTGTAACCAGTATCACTGTTAAACCTAAGAATCCTGCTCAGTCCAGCACTTCCCTCCCTGAAGGGTTATTTTTGTTCTGCCTGCTGGAAGGATGGCCCTTAGTAAGTTGCCAGCTGTTCTTCCAAGATCTGGCCTCCCAGTCAGTGCTTCCCATCGATGCCTCCCGTCCCTGGAGGCATTCAAGGCAAGGCTGGATGTGGCTCTGGGCAGCCTGGTCTAGTGGTTGGCGACCCTGCACATAGCAAGGGGGTTGAAACTAGATGATCACTATGGTCCTTTTCAACCCAGGCCGTTCTATGATGATTCTATGATCTGTGAGCCAGGGTTGGGGGAGAGTTCATACACAGTGCTATTTGCTATTTTTTTAGATGACTTTCTCATAGCAATTATGGAACGGCTTACGTTGGAAGAGGCCTTAAAGATTGTCTGCTTCCAGCTTCCATACCACAGACAGGATTGCCACCCGCCAAATCAGGCAGCCCAGTGCCCCACAACTTCTCTGGGCAGCCTGTTCCAGTGCCTTGGCTTTCCTGATACCATTTCTGCATGTCTGGACAGCATCTCTGTATTCTTCCCAGGCCACATATCCCTACATCTGCTGTATGTGTGTTTCTTTCTTTTCCCTTCGTTTGACCAGCAGGTCTTTGCTCAGCCATACTGGTTTTCTGCTGCTTCTGCTTGATTTCATCTGCTTGGGGTATGGAATGCCCTTGTTTTCTCAGAAAGGTATCAGTAAGGAGCTTCTAGGCCTGATCCATTCCTGTGTCCCTCAGGCATGTTTCCCAGGGCATCCCAAGTAATTCCTTAAACAGGTGGAATTTTACTCTCCTGAAGTTCAGGATCCCAACTCTTCTCTTCAGAAGGCCCATATTCTTGAAGATCATTAACTCAACCAGAGCACAGTCACTACAGCTCAGACTCTCTCCACTCAGAACCTCTTTATTCTCCTCCACATTGGTGAACACCGGCTCCAGTAACCCTTCACCTCTGTTTGGTCTGTCGAATACCTAGAGCTGGAAATTATCATCAGTGGACTCCAGGAGTCTCCTGGATTGTTTGCAGCCCTCCGTGTTGCTTTCCCAGCTCCTGATGGTTGCCTGCTGTTTCTCAGGGTTAGTTGTCACATCAGCTGTGGTAAGGCTGTACTCATTGGTGATATGGAATAAAGAGACACTATTTAGGAAACGCCATCAGATCAAACCTTTAATGAAAACTGTCGAGAGAAGGATGCTGCCACTGAAACATTGTAAAATACCTTTATCTCATGCTCACTGAAGTATTTCTGCTAGATGATGATATTGGAGTAGAGGAAATAGCACTGAGGTATAAAGTAATCGTGACTGAGATGGGTCTAAATTGCATATTAACAAATTATCCAAGTTAGAAATAGATATCAGTTTACAAATGTGTATGGTAGTTGGAATTTATTTTCTCTAGTGCCTGAGAAGGAAGGAAACCCAGAGGAGTGACTATCAGAACCTCTGTAGCCATACCAAACTCATTAAGAGTTTGGTAGCTGCAAGTAGATACCAGTCTGGAAAGAAGATTGAGTCATTCAGTGAGTTTGTGGTAATATGTTGGACTGTCAGGGGGAGTGTACGTATATGTACGTATGTTTCTTGCCTCATGATCTCCTTATCAATTGGTATGAAAGAAAGCAAGCTCTAATAGTCATAATGTGTGTGGAAGGAACTTAGGAAATTCAGGCTGTTAAGCCAACTAAAACAAAAGAGCGCATAATCTATCTGTAGCCTTGTCAAACTTTTCTACTAGTGTTTTCTTTTATTAAAAGATGTATAAGACTTTAGACTTTGTATTGCAGTGAAAGTTAAAATCAAACTTTATAAAATCAAATTGTTAACTACCTGCATTTAACAAGGATAGCTATTATGAGCTGTTTTTGGCATATTGTAATAGTACTTGGAAAAAGAAGAAAAAAGTTTTCTGTTTATGGCTGAGCTCCATTTGTTTGGCTTCTCAAGTGGAGCATTTGCTGCTCAAATGTGTAAGGAGGAGCTAGAAAAGTCAGCAGAGCTGTGGCTGTTAAGAAAAGCTTTGGGGATAAATTTTGGAGCGTGACCATGATGAAGAATGTGTAGGTATGTTACATGAACATACATATACAGAGGAGAGATGTGCAGCTTTTACTGTGGGATTTGGCATGTTTTAACTCAATACTTGCAAGTCTCACAAAGCCCCCAGGAACTCCTAGGAGTAAGGGAGAGTACATTGCAAAGCTTTATGGAAGACAAGGGGAAATACAATACATACAGTTAGGCCAGTATAAGAACGTGTTTGTGTAGGGGGAAGAAGGGAAGGGCCAGGTGGTTTAAATATATAAATAGGTTTTGGCTTTATTTTCGTGGTACTTAATTTTGTTGCAACTTTTATTTGTCACCTTCCCCATATGATACTTTCTTTTAGCAGGAGCAGTGTTTTTATAAGTTCTGTGCAGAAACTGAATTGTTAATCAGAGAGAGGGTGAGAATTGAGGACAGTTGTATGAATTTCAACTTATCACTCCCTGGTTTTCAGAAGGCTAGTGAAATGTAAAAGGAATTTTGAGCAGGAAAAGAAGAAGAGTACCTGTGTTTAATGAAGCTGTTGTCTACAGTTTGTCTACCTCTGTCATTTTTTTTTTCTTTAGCTAGTTTTATAGAGCTTGTTTTTAATCATCTTTCTTTTTAAATAAAAGCTTTCTAGTGGGCTTTTAGGAACTACTAGTTTGTAGATTATAGCATTAGATGCTGTTTCTTGGTCATGCAATGTATTCTGTTCAGTGAAGATTGTAAGTACTGTCATCTGTACATGTGCCTTTACCAATGAAAAAACAGAAGCACCACAGGTAGAAAAAGAAGGGACCTCAAGCAACTGCACGTCCAGAAGTAGAACTCAGGTCTCATGAGTTGCAATGCAGTGAGATGCATCTCTCTTTGTTTTTGTTTTTTTTTCCTGTTAGACTGTACAGTGGTTTTTAGTGTTTGAGTGAGAAACGCACATTTGTCCGCTTTCTGGTACTACGTGTGGACAGAGATGCTGACAATGCTGTAAGAGATTCTGTAAGAGTAATTAGGCATAGTTTGAATAAACTTATTCACACAGCACTTGAAGTACCTTCTGTTTTTAACTACCAAGGAGAAACTTTCCATTGTGCTCCCCTTCCAGAGCTTCAAGCTCTCTCTTCCTTTCCCTAAACATTCAACGTAATCATTAACTCTGTCAAAGTCTTCAATGCAAAGAACTCTTCCCTGTTTTCTGTCACCTTCTACTGGAGTGCAGTCATCAATGTACGCCTGATTATTTGGATCTGTACAAGGCTCTTCTGCTTTCCTTCTCTTTTCCAGCACATGCTTCTATCAGTGTCTTTGCACTTAGTCCTCAGGTGCAATTTTAGGTTTTTATTAACAACTTGATAACTCCATTGGTTATTTCTTGCTGTTAAAAGCTTGTATTTCCTAGATACATTGATTAAAATATTAAATACAACATAACTGGTATGTGTGATATTCTGGTACAGCTGCAAAATTCTCTGGAAAACTTAATAAACTAGAGTTCAAGATACATATTTATTTAACAAGTAATCCAAAACTGATTATTTATTCATTTGCAAACTGTTTCATTGAAAAGAAAAGTTCTGACTGGAAAATACATATATTTGTTTATTCAGGCTTTACTTACTGCAGTGACATCTCAACATATAGAAATCCATGAAGGAACAGTGCTGCAGGCTGTTAGAACATGCTACAATATCTATCTAGCAAGCAAAAATCTCATAAATCAAACCACAGCCAAGGCCACTCTAACACAGATGTTGAATGTCATATTTGCACGTATGGAAAACCAAGCAGTGAGTATCTCAGTGTTTTTATATAGAAAGCATCTTGAAAGTTGCGTTTTGTCATTAAAGTGTTTGGACTTTGCTAAATTATCTACGTTTGATAAAGAATCTGGTGTCTTCTATTTTTCTTTTTGCGTTTTTTTTTCTCTGAAAATGATGTTAAATGTATTTTGGCGGGAGGAGTGTTGTTAAAGGTTTAAAATTCTTACAGTGGACCTGTTTATTTACTGAATGTGTTTGACTCCTGTTTCTATTCTCAGTCTATCAAGAGATAGCAATCTACCTGCATAAGAGTACATACAGAATAATTTAGTGTTAGTGAAATGCTCAGATGTTCTTGTGATGGTATGCACTGAAGAAATAATCCACGATTTAAAAAAAAAAAAAAAAAAAAAAAAAAAAAAAAAAAAAAAAAAAACAACCAACCACTAAAGACAAAAAGCCCTTTCCAATAATGTAATTGCATTTTATTTATTTATTTTTACATTTTACCGTGGAATGATTGCTGACAGATACTTTTATGTCAATGCAATTGTTGCAAGTGGTCAACTGGAACACTGGCATGTGCCTTGTGGCTTCTGCTGCTGATAATAAAGATCAATGAGGCAGAGTAATTATCCTAATGCACATGAAAAAAGAGCGACAAAAAAGTAGGTGCTCAGACTGGGAGATGCTTGAATTCCTAGCTAGTTTTAGAAGTTCTGTTGTATCATTATAAACTCATTTCTCTTCAAATATATATAGTGGCTTGAAGTTTGTACTTCTTTCTCAGAAGCAACTGCTGATTTGTACATGATAACAATGCAGTCAGAGATTTGGTATATCATATTTATAAGTAATAACAAGAGTCATCCAGTACATGAGGTGCTCTGAGAAATCTGTATAGTTACTCTATTTTTAAGCAACTTATTAAAGAAAAAAGGGATTGTTACTATGCTAAATGGGAAATCTTTGTTTTTGCCAAACTGTAAGTTAAAAATATTTATGCAAACTGATAAGCACTTTTGCCTGTCTGGCACACTCAGGGTGATGTTTTTAAGGGAGAAGTTACTTAAGCTGGAAGTTCTAAGGTTTCTAAGTTTTAAGTTCTAGGTGTCTACTTGGGGATTTACAGCTGCTCAAAGGATGCAGCATAGCAAGTCTTTAGCATAAAGAGTAAAGGGCTGCAAACTGGCTAAAATAATGATGTAAACACTTGTAAAACTTTAGTGAACATGAAGTTCAGTTGAGATAGAAATCCAGTCCTTAGAGCGTCACCTCAGAGGACACTCTGCTTTGGTTCGACTTCAGCGAATGTTGTTGTAGTCTATTGGACAAATTACAGATACTGTTCTCTTGCTAGGGGTGCCAGTCTGAGGAGCTGTGAAACTTAGAAGGGTCTTTGTCTTTCAGTTTTAAGTTGGCATGATAACTTCTTCCTGAGGATCTATCTTCTGCAGTGTTCTGGAAATGTAGATCTTCTTTTCACTTTTAACTCCTAGTCTTGTGTTGTTTTTTTGTTGTTGTTGTTGGTTTTCTTGGATATTCAGTCAGTTTCCTGGGTTTTTTTGTTGTTTTTTTTTTTTTTTAGTCTTTAATTAATCTTAAATTCTTCTGTGTGTGTCTCTTAGTGAGAACTTAATTTAAAAAAAAATTAAAAATCCCATGATATTATATTTCTTTGAAATAATGCAAATAATATGCTTTCTTAAACTATTACAAGTTTATGAAGACAATGTGTAAGCAGAGCCTATAGAAATTTCATGTTTCTACGATAACATATGAAGTATGTGTACAGCTCATTGTTTTGATGATAAAATTACCATGTAATTGCAATGTATTTCTAGCTTCAGGAAGCCAAACAGATGGAAAAAGAAAGACACAGACAGCAACACCATTTACAGCAGTCTCCAGTAAGCCAGCATGAGCCTGAGTCACCTCAGTTGAGACATATTCCAGCACAGGCTGATCAGCTGTCTAAAGAACATGAGAGAGAGCTTGACCACAACACGAATGATGTGGATAAGAACCTTCAAGAAGATATAGAGACAGAAAATGGATCTGATATTTCTAGTGCTGAAAATGAGCAGACAGAAGCTGACCAAGCCACAGCAGCAGAAAGTAATCAGTGTGTATTTCTGTTTCATGGAGGGAGGGAAAAGGTCTGTAAAAATAAAGGCTGAGGACTGTCTTTTTTTTCTTTCTGTCTCCCAAACTTGGAGTGTGATGTTATGAAAGTTTTGAGAATAACATCTCGAAACCAGCAACTTTTCAGTGTTTAACATACATGAAAATACAGAACTAATGTATTTGTCTCCTATTGGCATAAGGCCTGTGTATTAACTACTGTTTACTAGTTAAACACTGGAATGTTTGTGCTGTGCAAATACTGTTTTCAAAACATTCAAATACGATTTCATTTTTCTAATGTATACCCAGCTATTAATAGATTTGTAATTGAATTTTTAAGTAATAAATGCAAGTAAAATATTTCCTTGGTTTACGAATTTCTTAGTAATATTCTTATGTTTGTTTTTTGTTTTTTTTTAAGATCTTTCTAAAGCTGATGGAGAAATGTATGATGATGAAAGTAATGAATGTGAAGAGAAGGCGCAAGAAATAGTAGAAAGTATTGTGCAGGAAATGGTGAACATAGTAGTTGGAGGTACTATATTAATATCTGTCTAGTTAGTAATGAATGCAGTCTGAGTCTTGACATTAAGAATTATTTTAACTCTTCTAAATATTTAAGTAAAATTCATCACTGTTTAATAATATATGCTGAAGAAAAGCCATTTCAGTTGTCTGACTTAGCTGTGTGTTATTTAGCTATAAAATGGGCAAGATTTCATGCATAAATTTATGCTTTCTCTATTGAATACTAGTGATATTTAAGAAAAAAATCTTGTTTTATTTTAGTTTTGTTCCCAAATAATCTCTTCATAAATGGGCCGTCTCTGTAGCAGCAGTGAAACGCTAAATTTTGCAGTTTTTTGACAAGTGTGTATAAAGTCTGTGACTTTTTTTCCCAGTACTTGCTGGAAAATTGGCAGAATGGTAAAACTGCAGTGTCAAATTCTAAGTTGTTTTTGATTGTGATTTTCATTAGTAAAAATTATTTGGATGTTTCTTAGTTGTATAGTACCGTATAAATTCTACCTTAAGATTTTTTGTAGGACACTTTTGCTTCTAGTGCTTTTACTGTTCAAGCGTTAGATGTACACTTTTTCTATTTTGTGCTCTGACTTAACATTTGTTTTAGTTTTTACATCTTTTCTTTTCTGCTAGATATAGAAGGATCTGCTGAAAGTGTAAGTGGTGATGGAACAATTGTAACATTAGAGGATGGCAGTGACAGTGAAAACATTCAGGCAAATGGAATTCCAGGGACTCCAATTTCTGTTGCTTATACACCATCTTTACCGGATGACAGATTATCCGTCTCTTCCAATGATACTCAGGTACAGGCAGGTATAAATTAGGAAATACTGAAAAAAAGTAGAACGCTTTAAGTATTGCCCAGTGCTTATACAGAAAATAACAGAAAATATTTGATGTAATTCCATAAAATATTTTACTCAGATGAGTTTTAAGTACTAACTCACATTCTAAATATCCTTTTAGTGCACTATTTACATTTATTTTTTTAAGTATTTATACTCAGTGCCTATTTTTATCGTGTGACTACCGTATTTTTTGCTGCATCATGGAACAGTGTTTCAAGATGAGAGAACTCTTCCCTGTTTTTCAAAATGCACCTGAGAAACAATGAAACTAGCACTAAATAGATATATACCCATTGTAGACATAATTATGTAATTTTCATATGCTTTTTTCACCAGATAAATAAAAATTCAAAGCTTATAGCATACCATTTCTGCAGTGATTTAGGATGAAAGGCTTTGTCTGATGGGATTTGATTTTCATTAACAAAAAAGATCTGGAAATGCACTCCCAGTGTTGTATCAGATGCCGTGTGTGCGGTATCTATTGATACCAAAGTGAATAATCATGTTTGAGAACAGACTGTAAGCTAAAAATGCTAGAGTCATGTATGCCGTACATGTGGAATATTAACATTTTGTTTATATCAGGAACAGCAATACAAAACTGCAAGATTTTAGGGCTGTATAACATAGGACAGAAGTTTTGCTGGTTTATCTTGCTGCAGATACAAGATCACTTACATTCTATTGAAACGTCAAGCATTTTTTTCTTGAACTGGAGTTATCTATGGGAAGTAATTTAAGGCAGTTTATTTGCACGGTGCCATGTTTAAGCCTGACCCCTATAGAATGATAGAATCACCACAGTTGGAAAAGACTTCCAAGATCATCCAGTCCAGCCATCTACCTACCACCAATAATTCCTCACAAAACCATGTCCTTTAATACAACATGTAAATGTTTCTTGAACGCCTCCAGGGATGATGGCCACTCAGTCACCTTCCTGGGCAGCCCGTTCTAGTTCTTTTGGAGAAGAAGTTTTTTCCTGATATCCAACCTGAACCTCCCTTAGTGCAACTTAAGGCCATTCCCTCGCATCCTATCGCTAGTTATGTGGGAGAAGAGGTCAACTTTCACCTTCTCACAGCCTCCTTTCAGGCAGTTGTAGAGAGCTATAATGTGTCCCCTGAGTCTCCTCCAGACTAAACAATCCCAGTTCTCTCAGCTGCTCCTCATAAGACTTGTTATGCTTCACTGAACGTGCTACAGGTCCTCAATGTCTTTCTTGTAGTGAGAGGCCCGAAACTAAACACAGTACTGGAGGTGCAGCTTCACTAGAGCTGAATACAGAGGAACAGTTCTGCTCCTGTTGGCAGCAGTATTTCTGATACAAACCAGGATGCCATTGGCCTTCTCGGCCACTTGGGCACACTACTGGCTTGCGTTCAGCCAGGCATCAACAGCACTCCCAGGTCCATTTCGCATCATTCCTGACACTCTGGTAATTGGTCTGACTTTTAAAGACAGATGTAAAGAAGGCATTGAGAATCTCAGCCTTTGCTCAGTGGTCACATTCTGCGCCACATCCGGTAAAGGATGGAGTTAGTGATTAGCCCTCTTCTTACTGTTAATATATTTGTAAAAAGTTTTTAGTTCTTTTTTACCCCAGTGGCCAAGTTGAGTTCAAGCTGCTCTTTTGTTTTTCTAATTTTCTCCCTACGTATCCTGAGAACTTTTTTGCACTCTCCCAGAGTTGCCTGTCCCTTCTTCCACAGGAGGCAGACTCTCTTTTTCTCATGGAGCCTCAGAATATATTCCCTGTATATCTATGTCAGTCTTTTTCCCTGCTGGCACATCTTACAGCACAGGAACAGCCTTTTCCTGTGCCTTTAATACTTCCTTCTTGAGGAACATTCAGCCTTCCTGGACCTCTTTACCTTTCAGGACAGACTCCCAGGGGACTTTCCGTACTAGCATCCTGAGTAGTTCCAAGTCTGCCCTCTGGAAGTCCAAGGGAACAGTTTTGCTGGCCTTCCTCCTGTGCCAAGACTAGAAAATTCTGCCATTTTGTGGTCACTGCCCAAGATAGCTCATGACCTCCACATCTCCCACTAGTCTATGATTTCAGGGACCGTCTTTAATGTAATTCTGGCTTTTTATTGAGATAGCATATATTATTACAGAGTTCATTCATTTTAACTGTACTGCAGAGTACTTTTTTGTTTATTTTAGTTTAGTCTTGACACCATAAAGCTGTAGTGAACTGGCTGTATTTGTATAATATCTTAACTTCTTGTTGCTAGGAGGTGGGGATTTCCCTACACAACCTGCTAATGCAGAATGGAATACTGAAATATGTTAACTTCTTTAGGAATCTGGAAATTCTTCAGGACCTACACCTGGTGCTAAGTTTTCCCACATTTTACAAAAGGATGCCTTCCTTGTATTCAGGTCACTGTGTAAACTCTCCATGAAGCCCCTATCAGATGGACCACCAGATCCAAAGTAAGTAGAATTGAGAGTTCTCACAGTGAATCTTTTTTTAAATTTGAAAATAAAAATAAGTTATTTAAATATTTTTGACAATACCGTGTTACTAAAAGGTTGTTTGTACCCTTGAGAAGGTCCTTTTCAATTTTAATGCATTTTTGTGTTGAATGAAAGCATCTGCTATTACCCATCTACTCTTCAGAAGTTTCTTAATAATGCCTGTTCTTGTAATACAGTGCCTCATTTCCTGTAAGTACACTGTGTTCTTCCTAGCTCGTCTGTTTAATGCTTTTCAGCGCAGTTTGTAAAGAAGACCTTAAGCTTGTGCCCCACCCTATTTCTCTTGTATGTTGGATATCCCTTAATACTCATTATGACAAATCGGTGTTATGGCGCACTTTGTTTTCTTGCTCAGGTTGAACACTTCTGACAGCTTTTCTTAAACTAAAACACAAATGTTTTGAAAATCTTACCCTTTGACTGAAGATACCCTATTTTGAGTTTGGCTTAACAAACTGTTTGTTGCAAAACAAACAAAAAAATGTTCTCCTTCATGGCTGAGTGACAGTATCATTGTGTGTGTTGGCAAAGAACTTGGCTTTCCTCATGTCTTAGGGAATCTGTGTGCCTCTATCTTGGTGTGTTAGGAACATTTTGTGACAGTGTTAAAGAGGATTGCTTTTTCGTTCCTAAGATACTAAAACTATAAAATGAGCACTGTTGAAAGTCAGAGCTTCAGTATTCTTTAAAATCAGCTTTACTGTTCCAAGATCTAACATCTAAATTAGATGAATTTAAGACAGTGTAGCTTAATGATTTACAGTAATGTGGTGGGTTTAATAACCTGAAAATTATCGTGCAGTACAAATGATTTTTGAAGGGTTAGTCTAGAACGTTTTTCAAACTGTTATCTTCTGAGGTACTACAGGAAGTCAAGATATTCAAGGATCAAGACTGGGGCATGAGGTTTTTCCTCTTAGTAAGAATTTGTCTTCCAGGAAATGCCATGAAAGTCTTGTAGTTGGTACTCTGGATCTAAGAATGTATCAATTTACCACAGGCTTTAAGGATTAACTCACTCTAGAAGGGCAGCAATAGCTATTAAGGTACTTAGCACATCTCATAGGAATGAAATCCTTGATGTTCAGTGTTGAGCTGATTAGGCTCTTCATCTAAAACAAATCGGCATTTAGAACAACAGGGATTATCTGCAAAGACGGTCAGAGATGTTCTGACTTTGGAGAAGCTCCTAGAATTTATCTGTGGTTCTGAGGCATTGATGGCTTTATGAATTATTACAAACATTTTAATTGGAAGAGAGAAAATAGGATATGTGTGACATTTAATAAATATATCCTCCTCTCTATAAAAATCACTTTCCAGAGAAATTAGCTGTGAAGTGTTAATGAAAATATTTTAACATTCTGGCTAATATTTTAACATTCTGGCATGGAGCTTTAGCTTAAAATCACAAGTTGACATCAAGATTGCCTTCTTTGCAACTTACTGGTCTCCTTTTCCCCTAGAGTAAAATAAGATGGGAGAGAAATGCCCTGAAGGCTTATTTATCAGATTTCAGTCCTTAAACTTTTTTAAATTAAGTAAGCTTACATATTCTCACAGAATTAGTAAGGCCCACAAATGAGGATTGGATTATGAGTTCACACTTCCTGGAAGTAGTCAATATGTAGTACTTAATTTACATTTGAAATTCTCTTTATAGTTACATTTTTGCAATTCATTGCAAAGCACAGTGTGGTTGTGTGCCAACTGTACTCTTGATGTCATGCATGATGTCTGTATGAAGCATGTTACTGTGGAACTCTTGACAGCACTATAGTTGCTCGATTTTGCTAATGCCACACTTAAAATAGGCAAATTATGTATTTTTGCTGCACTTGGATTAGGATGGGGTTAGTGATTGATAAATAGTGTTAAATAACATATTTAGAGGAAACAGATGCGTTGAGAAGCAGTAGGTTAAGGCCATTTTCATTCTGGTCCTTACCTTTTTTCCATGCTGGTGGAAACAGGGAAGGAGAATGAATTCCTGAAGTCATTTGTCAGCTTTTGGTAGTCAGGATTCTGTAGATGGAATGGATCTTTTAGATGAGTTCTTCGAAGTGCCATTAAAGCAGAAAAATAAGTACTTCGTGCTCTGACTAAGAAAGGATAGCATTGCCTGCTGTTGTCACTGTTTATTAGATATGCCGTGCTACAGAAGAGAGAGTGGCTCAGTAGTAGTGGAAGGAAACAAATTGTTTCAAATTTGTGTTTGTTTCATGTACATTATTGGGCTGATCTACTGTTTTGATTTATTCCAGATCTCATGAACTGCGGTCAAAGATTCTTTCATTGCAGTTACTTCTGTCCATTCTACAAAATGCAGGACCTGTCTTCAGGACAAATGAGATGTTTATTAATGCTATTAAGCAGTATCTTTGTGTTGCACTGTCAAAAAATGGAGTCTCATCAGTTCCAGAAGTTTTTGAACTTTCACTTTCCATATTTCTTACCCTTCTCTCAAACTTTAAGACTCATCTGAAGATGCAGATAGAGGTAAGTAACGTGACTTCCTAATTTAAAAGGTGTGGTGGGCTAAGTCTATTTCTGTCTGTATTTATATGTAGCTTGGTGTCGCTTAGCGGAATTTCTCTTCCTGAATTCCAGCTTTTGTGCAAGACTTTCCAGATCAGTCCATACAAAGAAGCTCTTTCTCAGCCAGTGGCAATTGGTGAAACATCTTTGAAATCACATTTGAGTAAAATATCAGCATTTACTTTGAAATAGTTACAGATTCAGTAAGATTTGCTTTGTAACATCGGAAGTGACACTCCAGGCAGTGTCAAGTTGAGTGGTTAAGTGGAAAACTGATGGGAAAATTTTTCTAAGGAGGGCTATTTAAAAAAATTACCATCGTATTTTAACTTGAACATAAAATGAAGTCTTGGAAAAGAAGTACGCCATTTCATCACTTAAAAGTAGACATTTACATAAACTAATAAATTTTACTGTGGAAAACATGCCTTGATTTACAGATAGTCTCATAGGTCTGGGAGTCAAGTTTGTGAAAAGATGCTGAGAGATGGAGATAATATTCTAGTTATAAAGACCTTGAATTCACGCATTTCTTCATCTGTGTATGTCACTGTTTGAGTTGATGTCTCATGAAATCTTAGAATAACCTAGTTTTCCTATGCTTGATACTGCTAAATACCTATTATAAAGTATAGTTTCAAGTAATCTATTCTTTTCCCCGATAGTGAGTAAAGAATTTTCTTGCAGCTACTGATCCTAAAGGTTATTCAAAAGATGTGGGTAGACAAGTAGATATCTTCACATTCAGTTTTTGTCTTGAGCTGTAAGGAGAGCCATATGCTCTGATTTACAGTATGTAAAATCTATAGATGTTGGGATTGAGGCAGTGTTCATCATCTGTTCAAGATATTCTTGGCATATTTTAAAGAGTAATTTCAGATTCTGTTGAAAGTGACCCTCCCTTGGTCTTCTGATTTAAATTTTCCACTAACAGTGTCCTCTGACAGTTAAATACTAGGTCTTATCTGAATTCTGTTGTAACTGTATTTCTAAATGGGTCACTGGATGTATTTGCAGTAATGCATGGCTAGTTCTGGCATACTTTCCCTTCCCCCTACTTCTTTTGCTTCGTGGTTTTCATTCAAATGTGGTCTTAGGTATCAAAGAATTTCGAGTGCCACTTGAGTGTGTGTAACCATCACTGTCTTTTGATGATGGTGAATAAGCTAGCACTTTTTTTATTATCAGTTGTCCGAACAAAAAAAATTGCTCTTTTCCAGTTTAATTTTTTGATATGCTAGAAATAAAAACTCAGCTCTATAACATGGTTTGCCATAAGTGACGTAGTGCTCGGTACTATTTTTAGCTACTTAAAGGTATGTAATCAGCACAACTTCGAGAGTTGTTCATCAGGCAATATGCTTTTCCAAAGCTGATATGAGAAGCAAAAATTCCACATAAGAAGCATAGAGATCTAAAGTGTCTTCAAAGTATGCAGACTGTGCAGCTAATTTCTCTTGTAGCTTGAAATGTTTTTGTACTTAAGATTTTTATCTCTGCTTTAACACCCCTTTCCCCCTCCCCAAAACTAAGAATTGCTCGTAGCAGGGCATATGTTAAAATTGTATTCCTCTGTTTGGATTCCAGAAAGTTATTAATAAAACCACATTACTCTGAGTGTTTTTAAATGCTTAAAATTATGTTCCACTTACAGTAGTCTTTGATCTGTTATGTGTTGAACCTCTTATATTTCATAGGGATCCTTATTAAGAATGTAACTGAGGTTGTGCTGTGTGCATGTTTTGATCTAAAGAGGCCAACAAAATGAAATTTCTTTTTTAGTGCATTTTCCTTGTGGAAATACCATCAGTGTTGCTTGGAAATCAGTGTTGTTTTTTTGTTTGTTTGTTCTGTTTTGTTCGTTCGTTTTTCCTGAAGTATGTGAGTTAAAGTGAAATTGGCCTTGTACTTATCTCTAGCTGGTGACTAGCATGGAATCTGGAAGAAGTGAGAAAAAGCCTGCTGTACCTGCAAGCATACCCAGTTGAAATTATTCAGGTTATAATACTAATGCATGTGGTGAGGACCCAATTGAGAGGGGATTTAAACAGTCACACTTCTGAACAAAAGCATCAGCACTGAAGTAATTTCAGGGAAAGTTAATATCTGTTTTAGAAGATGAACTTCCTGTTAATGGAAGTGATGCATTTTTTTAATGCTGTCTGACCAGTACTTTTTTGATGCTGCTGTAGAGTGATCTTCCTGTATCAGGATATCTCCCTTCTAATCATACTGATATTTTACATTGAGATAATTTGCTGTTCTTTACATCTGTGCCATATCATCATCTTGTAGAGAAAATAGTTTATGGTGGGTAATGTCACTTTCCAAATCTTAAATGATTTTGAACTCTAAAAGAATCTTAGATTTCCCGTTAGGCTAAACTGAGTTTGAGTATTTCACAACATTCTTGGTTCTTCTGATTTTGAGTGATCAGAACATAAAACAAGTTCTTAGCTGTCCAGAAGTACGTAAGTACTAATTTGAAATCCTGATTTGAACGTAAGAAACAAAAACTGTAGTTCTACCTTTCCTCTTTATTTTATTTTCTCCTCTTTTTCTAGAATGCTTCTTTTCTATAATCCATGTGTTTTGGAATTGTGTATTGGGATATTGGCCATCAAATTTCACTACAGTGCATGTAATGGATTTTTTTCTTCTTCCTGAAATATTAGGTTTTCTTCAAAGAAATTTTCCTATATATCTTGGAAACGTCTACAAGCTCATTTGATCATAAGTGGATGGTTATACAGACGCTGACACGGATATGTGCAGGTACTAAGGTCATCTTGGTTGTAGTTTTTACATTTTTATGCTGAAAACCAAAACTGTACTTGTCTTTTGTTGAATGATGTAGTCTTGGTTCCAGGTTTGACAATGTCACTTTGTTTATAGATGCCCAGAGTGTAGTGGACATCTACGTGAACTATGATTGTGATTTAAATGCAGCAAATATATTTGAAAGGCTGGTTAATGACCTATCAAAGATTGCTCAAGGAAGAGGTAGCCAAGAACTTGGCATGTCCAATGTTCAGGTAAAAAAAAAAAACAAAAACAAAAACAAAAAAAACCTGCCGAACCTTTTGAAATTTCATGTTACTTGAAATGGTAAGTTAAGACTAAACTCTTTGTTCGCTAATTGATTTTTTTTTTTCCTAGGAATTAAGTTTGAGGAAGAAAGGATTGGAGTGCTTAGTATCAATCTTGAAATGCATGGTGGAGTGGAGTAAGGATCAGTATGTAAATCCCAATTCTCAGACGACACTTGGTAAGACATGAGACGTCTTTCAGTTTTAGTAAAGAGGTACCACCAGAATTTAGTGCGTTTCTACAGTATTTTGATATTTCTAGTTTCCAGATTGGTAAAACCTCATGCATGGATTAGTGTCATTTGTATGATTTGTCTGTTCTAATTGTATGAATTCCTATAATGCTGTTACGCTGTAGATTACTAAATCCTTTTATTTCACATATTTCTAACTTTGAAAAAGACCATAAAATGTAATTTGAAATGCCTTTAGTTTCAGATGGATTAGATTACTATTCAAGTAACAAGGATGGAGAGTGATTTTTTTTTTTTTTTCTTTGCAAGGCTCTGGGGAGACCTCATTGTGCCTTCCAGTATTTGGAGGGAGAGTATAAACAGGAGGGGATACGACTGTTTTCATGGGTTGATTGTGATAGGACAAGGGGGAATGGTTTTAAATTAAGACAGGGTAGATTTAGGTTACATATTAAGAGGAAGTTTTTCACTCAGAAGGTGGTGATGCACTGGAACAGGTTGCCCAAGGAGGTGTGGATGCCTTATCCCTGGAGGCATTCAAGGCCAGGCTGGATGTGGCTCTGGACAGCCTGGTCTAGTGGTTGGCGACCCTGCACATAGCAGTGGGGTTGAAACTAGATGATCATTATGGTCCTTTTCAACCCAGGCCATTCTATGAGTTATTATTATATAACTAATGAAATTTCCATTGTTGTAAATAGTGAAGTAACTGAATCAGTACTTGCTTTATTCTTGTTTCAGTCTGGCCAGAGATGAAAACTATTAAGGTTATACCAGAATTTTTATGTTAAGGGCTTAGTTTGGTAGTTGAGGTAACAAAGTAGAAGTGGAAGCTTAGAGGTGGTTAGCACTACTGTCATTGAACTGAGTGAGAGCACCAGCTACTTGGCTTGTGTGATCATAAACATTTTTAGGCACTCTGTCTCAGAAACTTTTAGTGTGATTTGCTTCTTGTCAGATGTAACTTCCACCTTGAGAATAAAAGGATCTGTAACTAGATTTCTAAGTTGTTCTTGTTTTTTCCTAAGTACTAATTACAGTTGTAATTTAAAGTTTAAGTATCAAATACATGATATGCTGAAAGAATCCTCCTTGATGCGTTGTAGTGATTTTTTGCTTATTTTCCCAATGAAAACTAAACCAGAGTATTTATAGAAAAATTTATAGTTATCATTGATGATAACTGTTTTAACTTTTAGAAGCCTTTAGAGAGGATTTGAAAAATAACTGAAGAATTATTTTGACTTGATTTCAATTTCTTTTCACTTGAATGTACTGTATTTCCTATATATGTAATCCTTTCAATTTGTAGGGCAAGAAAAACCTACAGAACAGGACAGCAATGAAACCAAACACCCTGAGACAATTAACAGATATGGAAGCTTGAATTCCTTGGATTCTACTGCTTCATCAGGAATTGGCAGCTACAGCACACAGATGTCTGGCACTGACAACCCAGAGCAGTTTGAGGTCCTAAAGCAACAAAAGGAAATAATAGAACAAGGAATTGACTTGTGAGTGCCTTTTATCACCCATGGGAGGGTGAATTCTTTTGGAACTATGAAGATTCCTGGGTTTTTCTTCCTTCTCCTCATAGATACTCATCTTGTGTTAGGAAAAAAACTCTGGATGTAACAGCACTTCCTCTGGTGAAAGAGTGCTGAATGGTGTCCCCTTTGGAGCCTGTCAACAGTGTTTTGTGTTAACCTAATTCCTCACAGCTAGAAGATGAGTACTCTGAATGTTTGTTCTTCTTTCTCCAGACCTGCTTGTCTAAAAATAAGATTTTTAATTGGTATATAAAGAACATTGAACTCACGTAATCAGTTAAATAGTACCTATTTTGCTGTACACATTACTGGTGGAAGTGCAAATAGTCTCCTCCTAATTAATTATTTTTTCATAATTTGAACTGTAGGATAATACCATTGCTCATGGATTCTGACATGAATCTTCCATGTGATTTCAGACTTGTCACCTCATCTCCTCATTGAGGTCACTTTAAGCAAAACTAGAAGTTTTCTGTAGTGTAGTATTCAGACTCTGAAAAAACATGCCTTAGACCTTCACTGTTTCAGTTTCATTCTGTTGCTTGGTTCCTTGTCTAGTGCATTTCCATTCTTATAGGCAACTCATGGATATGTAGAGTTGTTCACAGAGACAAAAATGAAGAGCAACAAAGCATAATTATTCCTCTCCAGATCAAGAATTTGCTGATTTTTGTGGTATGTGTTTTTTTTCCTGGAGATAACACTTCAAAACATGCATTTTATTTATATGTGTATGTACATATATATTTGTATGTATACATGCATATACAGTTCTGGAATGTGCAGTAGACATGGAATTCTAGTTTGTTTTTGTTATGTCAGGGAAGAGCAGAAACTGAAAATCAGAATAAATCATAGCTCTGTTTAGTGGGACCTGCTTGGATGCCATGAGGGCATTTACATAAGAAAGAGGAAGAGGCTGCCATTCACAAGAGTAAAAAATCATTGTCTGATTAAGGGAATAATCAGGAATAACTTACTCCTTTCTGATACATAGTTTGATAAAGAGAAAATACTTACGTACAGAGTTTTGATCTCTCATCCAAATTTATTTAATCTTCTTTGTTGAAGCATTTATGGTTTTGTGCCTAGGTAAGAGAGTTAACTCTCATTCCGTCCTTGTCTTGATTGTACAGATTCAATAAGAAGCCAAAGAGGGGGATTCAGTACCTGCAAGAACAAGGAATGCTTGGCACTACCCCTGAAGATATTGCTCAGTTCTTGCACCAAGAGGAGAGATTAGATTCAGTAAGAGAACTGTTTTCCTGATGTTTCTTCTTGGTTACGCTGATGTTTTGATATTAATTGCCAGTCACATGAGTGTTTTAAAGTGTATAATGTGCTTGTGCAATGGAGAAGGAAACCTCTGTCTTTGAAAATTTGGAAGTCGTGGAGTTAGTAATACAGTATGGAAGAGAGTTGCACCCTGTCCTGTAAGCATCCTACAATTCAGTGGAGTGTAAAAAGACGGACCTACTTGAGCTGACTCAAGACTTGCTGGTGTTCCTACACCTGTATTTTAGTTAACTGTATTTATTGAGTCCAGAAAGGGACTGCCAGAATTAACTGCTCTTTATAGACAGCTTAAAAATAAGGTGGCACTGACAACGTGAAAAGCACATTTGCTGCCTCCCAGTGGAAAGTTATTTAGTCTAGATGCTGTGTTTGATTTGATTTACTGTTAGGGAGCTGTTGCTGAACTTGGGATTGTCCTGCAGTATCTGGCAGAAGAAGATGGGAATATCTTACATTGATATTGTCACAATAGACACAGCTTTCTTAAACAGTAGTCAGTACCACTGTAGCCACCCAGTTGTTTCCTAAGGAAAGGTGCGCATATACCCATGATTGCAGCTCTGGCTTCAGCAACAAATTTCAGTACTGGAATTTAGAATCAGCCATAAAAAATTGTTAATCTCCGTTTACGTATGCAGACATCTTTATCTGAATGCAAAGTATTTTTCACAGCCACCTTTCTCTGAATCCAGGGTAGCACTGATAGTGACACAGTCATCAGGGGGATGTATTTGAACATGACCAACATATATTTGGGCATGGCTCTCAGGCATTTGAGGGCTGTACTGTAGTGGGAATCAAGTTTATGTTAGTAAACCTTTCATTCCTATAAGTTCCCTAGCCATAAAGAGCAGAGAAAGGAACAGCCGCTGGTAATACTGTCTTTTGAACATGTGGTCTTCGTCTAATAGAACAAAATGGTACATGAGTCAAATCGGAGAAGTAGAAAAGCGGGCATATAGAGCATGTAAGAGAGCATTGGAATATCTAGGCAAAATTCTTTGCTTTAGAGAGTAGAGGAGAAGCAGCAGTGTGCGTCTTAGCTACATTCAGGCCTTTCTTTTTGTGTAATGTATTGGCAGTATGAGTCTGTTCTTAGTCTGCCTACCTTTCTCCCCTCGCCACCAGTGTAAATGTGCTAGTTTGTATTTCTCTGTTCTTATTGTAGACTCAGGTTGGGGAGTTCCTGGGAGACAATGATAAATTCAACAAAGAAGTCATGTATGCATATGTAGACCAACACGACTTCTCAGGAAAGGATTTTGTTTCAGCTCTGCGTCTGTTTCTAGAGGGATTTCGCCTTCCAGGAGAGGCTCAAAAAATTGATCGGCTAATGGAGAAATTTGCTGCTAGATATTTAGAATGTAACCAAGGGTAAGCCATGCTTTATCTCCTGAACTTTGGAAAGTTTAATAAATAAGTAAAAGTTCCTAATATGTTAAATTTGCTGTTATTTTTCTTCTTTCTCAACTCAGGCAAACTCTTTTTGCTAGTGCAGACACTGCATATGTCTTGGCTTACTCAATTATCATGTTGACAACAGATCTTCACAGTCCACAGGTATGTTGCTATGGAAATATTTTTATCATCTGTAGACATCTAACTTTCAGCCTTTTTGACAACATAGTTGTAAAAGCTTAATTTTCAGTTTAATCACAGAATCATAGAAAGGCTTGGTTTGGAAGGGACCTCAAGGATCACCAAATTCTAACTTCCCTGCCACAGGCAGGATTGCCAGCCACTAGATCAAATACTAGATCAGATTGCACAGGGCCCCATCTAACCTGGCCTTAAACACCTCCAAGGATGGGGCATCCACAACCTCTCTGGGAAACCTGTTCCAGCACCTCACCACTCGCTCAGAAGAAAAACTTCCCCCTGACATCTAATTTAAATCTCCCTTCTTTTAGTTTAAAATCATTCCCCCTTTGTCCTATCACTATCCACCTATGTAAAAAGTTGATTTCCCTCATGTTTATTATCTCCCTTTAAATATGGGAAGGCCACAGTGAGGTCTCCCCTCGGCCTTCTCTTTTCCAGTCTGAATAAGTCCAGGTCTTTCAGCTAGTGCTCATAGGAGAGGTGCTTCAGCTCTTGGATCGACCCTCTCCAAAAGCTTCACATCTTTCCTATGTTGGGAGCCCTAGAATGGGATGCAGTACTCTAGCTGGGGCCTCACGAGGACAGAACAGAGGGGGACAGTCACCTCCTCTGCCCTGCTGGTCACTCCTTTTCTGATGAAACCCAGGACACCATTGGCCTTCCAGGCTACAAGTGCACACTGCTGGCTCATGTTAAGTTTTTCATCAACCAGGACCTCTAAGTCCTTCTCAGCAGGGCTGCTCTCAAGGAGTTCTTCTCCCATCTTGTATACATATCTGGGATTGCCTCTACCCAAGTGCAAAAGCTTGCACTTTGCTTTGTTGAACCTCATTAGGTTCACAAAGGGCCTACCTTTTGAGTTTTATCAAGGTCCTTCTGGATGGCTTGACTTCCTTCTTATGTATCAACTGCCCCGCTCAGCTCAGTGTCATCAGCAAACTTGCAGAGGATGTACTCAATCCTATCATCTATGTCATTGGTAATAATATTAAAGTGTAGTAGACCCAAGTTAGACCCCTGGGGGACACCACTCATTACCAGCCTCCTCTTGGATATAGAGCCACTGACCATTAACCCTCTGATTATAGCCTTCCAACCCATTCCTTATCCACCAAAGTCTACCCTTCATATCCCTCCTATTTAGAGATAGGGATGCTAGTATGCACATAAAACATGTGGTAGCTGAAGTTTGTGCACCTTTTAAGTAACACTATTCTCTTCCATGGATATGAAGATTTTTAAGTTGTTTTAGTTAGCCCTTTCTGTAAGGTATTGTTTCCCTACCTTGCGTTGGATATAACGCTGAAAGTAGTAATCTACCATCTCAGAGAGAACTTGTGCAATTACTTACCCATTGATTTTAGCACAAATCTACTCCTAATTTCAGACAGTTATGATACAGCCTTATTTCAGTAAATAAAAGCTCACTTCTGCAGTGCGTAATATTTGAAACTTTAGTAATTAGCCATCATTATTTAAAAAAAAAAACAATCTGCAAAAAGTATTGAATTCTGGGATAATATTTAGAACAAATAGTCTGGTCAGTATGAAAAAAGTGTGTTTTTTGGTAACGTATGGCTAAATATATCTCCTACTTGAATGTTTATCGATGTTGTAGTGCCCACATGTCCATGCACGATGATGTAGATTTGATAGAGAAATCTTGCATATGTTGGATGCTTAACAATTTCTTTTGAATCAGCAGGTTCACGGTAACTTATCTGTCCAGCTGCTTTTAGGCAGCATTTTAACTTCTATGAACATGTTTCTTGTTTATATTAAAATATTTTTTCTGGTTTTCAGGTTAAGAATAAAATGACAAAAGAGCAGTATATTAAAATGAATAGAGGTATCAATGACAGTAAAGATCTCCCTGAAGAATATCTGTCTGCTATCTATAATGAAATAGCTGGAAAGAAGATTTCAATGAAAGAAACAAAAGAATTAACAATACCTACAAAATCCAGTAAGCAAAGTAAGTAATGCAGTTAGCATTGGCTCTTCAGTGTCATGTAACTATATCTCCTATTTAAAATGAGAGAGAGAGCAGTGAGATCAGTATGATTTATATAACTCAATAATAGACTTACATAACTCATGTCATGTTCTTTTACTTGACGTAAATGCTTGTTGCTACCTTCAAACGTGTGTTAAATGCAACTGTTTATTTTCACTTCCCTGTGCTACTGAATTTCTGGGTTTTAGTGCGTTGAGTATGCTGAATGGGTTTTGCTATTGACCAGCAACAGAGGGAGATTCATATGGGGGCTTCATGAAATAGGAGTATTGTCAAATAGGCATGGTGCAGAACAAACACAGTAGTAGTACCTTCTAGTTTTGGGCTAAGCATTATGGTGGTTTTTCATTGTTTTTTTTTCCTGCAATAAGCACACTTCTTCAAAAATCTTTCATTATTTCATTTACAGGGCCCTAGCTGACTATGCTTTTCAGATTATCTTTTCCTCTCTCTAATACCAGATAGACTTTCTTGTGGTTTGCACCGTGTGGAAATTCAGAAGTTACTCATTCTAGTTGTTAGACAGAGACTATTAAGAGAGACTGTTGTTTTATTCCTAATGTAGCCAAATTTGTATACGTTTGAGCAGAAGTCCTAGGTTAGTCTTTTGAACAGACTGCTTGCAGGAAATTTTATCTGGAAAAAGCACCCATCCAATTTTCAATAATCACTCAGTTAATTTTTTATTATCATTTTTAAAAAGCTGCGTGTATCAGGCTTCAGTTTGTTCTTCTCGATAAGATGAACGTTCTGCTACTGAAATGAAAAGGTGAAAACAGTTCTCTGAAAAAAAGGATACCCTGCACTTCTGTGGTTTGCTGTGGTGATGGCTTGCTATGAAACTTCCATTCAATTTGAATTTAGCTTAGTGGATATGATTTTTATGTTGTCAGTTGAGGTGACAGAAGGAATGCTTTTTATGCAGATTGGATCAAAATTAGGTTACATTTCACACGTAAACTTGTCTTAAGTTAAATTATGTCAATATTCTACCTTGCTGATGCATTAACTTAATGACTGTTTACATAGGTGGATAGCGATAGGACAAGGGGGAATGGTTTTACACTAAGATGGGGTAATTTAGGTCAGATATTAGGAGGAAGTTTTTCACGCAGAGGATGGTATCACACTGGAACAGGTTGCCCAAGGAGGTTGTGGATGCCCCATCCTTGGATGCGTTCAGGGCCAGGCTGGATGTGGCTCTGGGCAGCCTGGTCTAATGCTTGGCGACCCTGCCTGTGGCAGGGGGGTTGAAACTAGATGATCTTTGAAGTCCTTTTCAACCCAGGCCATTCTATGATTCTGTGGTAACTTTGGAGAATAACGAGAATACCAAAAAACCCACCCAAATTCAAGTATGGAACTTGATGGAAAATTTCTAAAATTCTGTTACTCCTGAAGATGCGACTGCTATAGATGTACGAATGTAAAAAGAGGAAAAAATATGTTTGCAGGTGTTGCCAGTGAAAAGCAGAGAAGGCTCCTGTATAATCTGGAAATGGAACAAATGGCTAAGACAGCTAAAGCTCTTATGGAGGCAGTGAGTCATGTTCAGGCACCGTTTACCAGTGCAACACACCTGGAGCATGTGAGACCCATGTTTAAGGTGAGCTACATTTTTAGATACTTAATGCAAATATCGTAGAGTTTCTTCTTCATACAAAAAGCTGACAGACAGAATTTGCTGAAAATACCTTAAGTATGTATCGGCTGTGTTTTGATTATTTTCTAAGCTATTTAGCATGCAAAGGGAAGAATGAACTTTGAGGTCTTCTACTGCAGTTCCATTTACGCTGGGATTTGAGGAGTTTGTGTGCCTTGATACAATGGAGAAATTAGGAGGAGTGTTGAGAGAAACGGAAGTGAAAAGAGTAGTTAAAAACTTGAAATAATGGAATTTTTATTTCATGTATGGAGATGTAGTCCAAACAATCTCAGACTATCCCAGTCCATTGTTTGAGTCCCTCCTGCTGCTCTGAAGAGTGATTACTTCACATTCTGTGGGAACAGTTATCAGAATAAACTTCTGCCTGATGTTCTATGTTTTGAATGAGTATTTCAGAGGGACTTAGGTGGTTGTCTAGTTTGGGGGCAGGTAGCTAGACCTTTATTCAACTTGGATGTTTTTTATTTGTTTGCTTTTAAAACTTGTTTTATTCTAAACAGCCTTCCTTACCATTGTGTAGGTGCAAAGTTATCTGCAACCCAGATGCCTTTTTCCATACCAGTGACTCAGTTTTGTAGTTATAAAATATGCTCAATAGCTTACTGTGTCAGAGGATGCTAGTGGATATAATCTTTGGCCACTAATTCATTTTGGTGAACTGACACTGAAGGAAATTGTTGTGCTCTTTCTGTGTGCTCTCGTTTGCTGCCCTTGTCCCAGGTGTCCATATAACCCCTTTGTGAACTGCTCCAGGGAGTTAAATTCTCAGAAGACTACCCTGAAAAGAGACAAATAGTTCTCTGACGCGGTGCTGTGGGGTCAAATTGAACTTTAGGTCCTGGCTAGAGAGGGAATGAGGATGTAGCTGTGAAACTGCTGTCTGTGAGGAAAAATTCTAAGTTGTTTATCATGAGTATTAATAATTGGTAAGTAGGTCACTACCCCATACAGAATAATGCAGAATGAAACCCTTGATTAAGATCTAGTTTCAGACATTACGTAGCAGAGATGTACCACGCACCATTTCTCTCTACTGTCGTCTTAAAGGCTGAAATGAAATAACTTGCATACAGGCATGGAAAAAAATCATAGATTTTTTGTTTCCCATTTGTATTACCAGCCCTACTGATCTGACGTCCCTAGCCTTTTGTATCTGAGAAGTTCATTTGTAAAATCCCTGTTTTTTTCAAAGAGCAAAATATAAACCATCTGGGAAACACCCTGAACATCTTCTGTGAAGTTAATAAGAGAAATTTTCTTGTTATAAGCTAATGAAATGGAGTGCAATCCAGCTGGCGACCGGTTACGAGTGGAGTTCCCCAGGGGTCAGTGCTGGGGCCTGTCCTGTTTAATATCTTTATTGATGACCTGGATGAGGGCATTGAGTGCACCCTCAGTAAGTTTGCAGATGACACCAAGCTGGCTGGAAG
>JACDJE010000073.1:395619-473236 GCA_016647715.1 Pavo muticus | reverse complement strand
TTAGGAAATACTACTACTCTGAAAGGGTGGTCAGGCAGTGGAATGGGCTGCCCAGAGAGGTGGTGGAGTCACCGACCCTGGAGGTGTTCAAGGAACATTTGGATGTTGTGTTGAGGGACATGGTTTAGCTAGAACCATTGGTAATGGGTGAATGGTTGGACTGGATGATCCTGTGGGTCTTTTCCAACCTTAGTGATTCTATGATTCTATGAAAGAACTGATGACAGTGCTATATGTACGCTGGAGAGAGTACTGTCTTGCCAAACATGAGGTATAGAAGTTATGAATACTTAATCTCCTGTGGTTTATTCAGACTTTATAATTTAGATTTCAGCAAACGTTCTAAATTTCTAACCATCTCCTTCACCCATTGGTGATACAGTAAAGTTTATCACATCTGTATAGGTAGATTTGCCAAATGGTTAAATCAGAACAATAGTACACGTTATGCAACCATCTGAGCACTCCAAAATTGAATGTATGTTCTAAGTGATGAATTTTCACCTTTTATGACAAAAGTCTGTTATAAATAACGGCATAAATGTAGTTATAAAGCATAGCAGAATGACCTCTAGATGGTTCTTAACAGAGGGAAGTATTTCAGTTTTGCAATATTTCACATCGGTTTTGGTTGCGTTAATGAAAATTCAAATAAAAGGAAGTGTGAATAAAAGAGTAAAGTGTGAATAAAGTGAATAAAGAAGGAAAAGTAATACTGCACTTCTGCAGTGTGCAGTAGGGAATTAAGTCTGGGATCAAGGAGTTCATCTGAATTTTTTAACAGTCTCCCAGGGGTATGTTTTGATGTGTGCAAGTTTTAAGCAGTTTATCAAGGTAGCGCTTTTGGAATTACTAGCTTAAATGAATCCAGAAATCTATGATGAATCGTTTTCACTTGAAATTGTGTGAAGTCTGTTGCTGCCTGCTGTGGCCATTGATTCTGTCTTGCGTCTGCAGTGTCTTGGGGTAATTATTGCTAAAATTATTCTTGATACCCTGTGGTTTCCTCTTCATAACTGCACGTAGTTATGACAGAATCCTTTGCATCTTCAGATCTCTTCTTCTGCATGTTGGAGAGGGAACTTAAGCCACAAGGACAAAAAAGCGTGTGGATTCTCCTGCCATAACTTCTAGTTGAACGTAGTATACTTGCAATTCCACACAAGGCATGAGGAAACAGTGGGCTTATATGTAGCCTTTTACTGTCTTAGAGTAATTGTAGCCAAATTAATAAAATACATTGTCTTATGCATTACTTTTTTTTTTTTAACAAGGACAAATGTGACTTACTGAAGTACATAGCTTTCTTTGCAGTGAAACACATGTTCAACTGTGCAGCATACAGTACCTGCTCTTGTCATAATTATTGGCTCTGCTTTCATTCCTTGTTCTTTGAAGCATTCATGTAGAACAGATGGGTTATCTAGGGAGTACCAAAACTGTAATAGACATTTAATTGATGTAACTTTGGGGATACGTTTTTTTACCTATCTGAAGTTGACTTTTTTTGTTGGTTGCTGTGAGAGTGGTTCTGTATGGAATGCTTGTCTGTATTACTTCTGTGTTTTTTTTTCTGATGTCTCTCCTAACTTCTTCCTTTTCACAGAAGGCAACTTCAAGGTTTATTATGAGTTGAGGACTGAATTTAAGTTTCAGCAAGGTGTTGAAAATGTAACATTTATTCTCTTTAAGTACTAGCAGTTGTTAATGTAACTTATTTTGCATATGTTCCAGTTGGCATGGACACCTTTCCTGGCTGCGTTCAGTGTGGGTCTACAGGACTGTGATGACACAGAAGTTGCATCTCTTTGTTTGGAGGGTATACGATGTGCTATCAGGATTGCTTGCATTTTCAATATACAGGTAAAACAATAAACATTAAAATTAAGGTTGAGACAGTACTTTAAGTAACAGCATAGTGTTAGTATTGTTCTAAAAGCTCTTGTTGTTGAGGCTATACACTGTAATTCCTAGAGGCTGCTCACTTAGGCATTTACTGTAGTCTTACAGCAGCTGATCCTTAAGGGTTCCTTCCAACAGAAATCTTTTTATTATATTTGACTGAGAGTGTTTTAAATAAAGTAACATCTTTCCTGTTGTTTTGTGGTAAATGCTGTCATGCTGATGGGCTGAATTTTTGTTTCCCCATAAGTACTTTCCACCAAAGTACTTTTTTTCCAGCTTTTTTTTAGTGTAGGTGGTATTGTGTAAAATATAGCTTTCTAGGCTGTTCCGTAAGTAAAATAATATTTCTGTGAACTGTGTTTGAAACACTGTTCTCAAATACAGAGACATAATACTAAATTGAGACTTTAATAATTGGGTACTATTTTAACCTTAATGACAATGGAAATGTTTTTCCTGACATAAATGCATAAAAATGTATTTTGCATTAAGTGCAGTGCCAAGAGTTCCAGACTTTTTGTCTCTAGAGGACAGTAATTCTGATTAAGTGTGAGGTTTGTCTTTGGTTGGTTGGTTTTGGTTTTTGCTTTTCATTTTAAAATCATATTTAGTAAACATACTAAATGATGGACTAGTGTGCCATAAGCCCTCTGTAGAGATAAATGAAGACAGGAGTAATCCAAATTCATGTATTATTTCTTGTTTACAATTAAAAACAACAACCCCTTCCGTCTAACCCCCCCCCAGAAAAAAAGGAACATGTAAGACTAACTTAAATACAAACTGTTGAAATGTGATAAGATAATGAATGCTTCTCTTAACTCTGTTCTTTCACTCTGATACAGCAAATTAGTTAACTTTTTAGAACTAACGTGGTAAGGCACATAGGGAGTTTTCATACAGCTACTCGGTCTAGTGGTTGGCGACCCTGCACATAGCAGGAATTCTCTGTGAGAATTCAGCTCTTACACTGCTGCCCTCTGTTGTGGTATTGCTGCTCCCTCTGTAAAACATGTTCTGGGATTTTTTTTTTTTTAATATTTAGTTTGCTGTTATTTTGTACTGAATGATTTTTGATTTAAAAACAGTCTTAGGCATTCAAGCAGTTAAATATCTTTCATAGTTGTCATTTGTTTCATTGATTTGCAGCCATTTCACTTTATCAACTTTGGGGATCTTACATGACAGAAGAGTGAAATCTACTTAAGAGCTCAGCTGTAATTCCCTTTCTAGATTTTTGATAGGTTCATATGAGACCCAAGCTCCTTCCTTTGGTGTTTATAGCACCCTATACTTAAAAATCAGATACCTGTGTGTGGAATACTCCCTTTTGTGCCTCGTTGATGGATTTCATCTGCATAGATTATAGTTCTGTTGCTGTGTGCCCAGCTGTAACAGTCATCTCACATGCTTTTGAGGTGTCCAAAGTGCGTAGGTTAAATCAAATATTTTTTTGAGCAATTCTGCAGAATTGGCAAAAAGATGCTTTATAGATACGTTGTTTAGACTCTGTTGCAAAAAAAAAAAAAAATGTAAAAGTTGGGAGAATCTGCTAAGGCAGCATTTTGAGAAGAGGTCCAGGTGCAGTGAAGGAATAGTAAAAGCTTAGCTAAGAAGCTGTGTTTCTCCTGAAACAGCATCCTGTTTCAGGGGGGAAAAATAGTCCCTGTAACAAACAAACATAGAAAGCTAATGACCTTTGTGTCCTGTGTGTTCTATGCTGTCACACATGATACTTCATGCTCCTGAGTAGAGGGATCCTGACTTTATCCTGTAGCTTACTACAGAAGAATTGGTGAGACTTTTGTTCTGTAAAATGCATTAGAAATTCAGTTTAAAAAAGAGAAAGGTAAATGTTATAGTTGTTAAAATTACATATCATACTAAAAACAGGAAACTGAGAAAATGCAAAGCAATTCTTTTTTCTCTCCTTTGTAGCTTGAAAGAGATGCCTACGTCCAAGCCTTAGCAAGATTTACATTACTTACAGTGAGTTCTGGTATTACTGAAATGAAGCAGAAGAATATTGACACAATTAAAACTCTCATCACAGTGGCTCATACAGATGGAAACTATTTAGGAAATTCCTGGCATGAGGTACCAAAGTTAATGTTTTTGAGCTGTAAGAATGCTTACTGAGTTCAAATGTACTAGTGTGCTCAATTGTGCATAAATACAGTGTTCTGCAGTAAAGTGTCACATATATACTTTCACACATACATTACATAGAATTGCTTATTTTGCAGCCAGCTGAAGTAGCGAAACGAGTCCAACTCTGAAAAAAATTGCAAGAGACTAATGCTGTAATATTCAAATTACTTCTCATTTTATACTGAAGAGCAAGAATACTTGCCTGACCTTGAACACTTGGGGAAAAAAAAAAAGATTAATTTATAAACATCTGCCTTCAGGTTTTTGTTTTTACTGTTTCAAACTGCTTTTTGTTGCTAATCAACTTCTTTTCTCTCTGTACTAGATTCTGAAATGCATCAGTCAACTTGAGCTGGCGCAGCTAATAGGAACTGGAGTAAAACCTCGTTACATCTCAGGGACAGTGCGTGGCAGGGAAGGTTCTTTTACAGGAACAAAAGATCAGGCACCTGACGAATTTGTGGGGCTAGGGCTGGGTAAGTAATGTAGATACTGAGTATTTCATGTGCAGGCGCACGTTAGTTTGCACCTTGCTTTCATTATTGGTGACTGTCAGATTCAGAGATCTGAGTGTGAGTGGTCCTTTGAAATGATGTCTACGTGTGTATCTTATGCTTTGAGTAGGCATCTCTGGGATATTTGTTTTGCTCTGTGAATTGTTATCACTGGGATGAGAAAGTAGGAAATATAAGGAAATTATACTTTATTTCTCTTTAAAATAAAGCTGACCAAGTAAGAATGTATTGTTGATAGTACGACCAGATTAAACAATAATCCAGAGTTAGCGCACTAAATAGGTCTGAGTAAAGGTGGAGGCTGTGGAAATACTGAGGCTGTGTAACTCCATTAGACTGTTAGAAATGTTCAGTTTCGAGATGTTGCAAGGTGTCTCCTGCTTTGTGAGTGACTTTATCTACAGTCCAGCAAAAGCTTTATGGTTTGCTCCCTCAAGCTTTATGGTTCTTGCAGTGTTCTTTCAGATTAGTAATGATTGTTTTACTATAGTTACCCTGACTTTAGCCCTCAGCTCATCCTCATTATCCGGCTTTGTGTCTTCCTCCTGCAGTTCTTAGTCTGCAGTCAGTCCTTTTCTTTCCGTTGTGCTCTGCCTTGGCCTGCCTCACCTTGCCAAGATTTGCTGAAGGGAAACCTTATCCCTGGAAATCACTGCAGCTGCCAACATCTCATATACTGTGCTTCTCTCTGCCCTCCTCATATGCATCCTGCACTTTAGTGTTCCCTGATGACCTATCCAGCTTTGCTTTTTCCAAGTACTGAGAGTATTTCTTCACTGCAGTGACAGGCCCTTAAAAATTTTAAGTCCTAACAGCTCAAGAATGTAAACTGTAGTCAGGTGTCTCTAAATCATACTTGCTAGTCATTGGTGTAGATCTAGCTCATAAACATTTTTTTCCTCCTCCCGTCAACTCTGTTTCTAAGGAACATAACGTATGCCCAAATGCATAGAAATGTTTCTGCCCAAATTGAATTTCTGGGATGCTTGTTACTGTGCACATACGGAAATTTAACTGTTTTCTCTTAAAAATATAATTTTAATCTTATTGGAAGATGTTCAACGCACTGGAATTTAGTTTTCATATGCTAAGTGACTGTTCTAACAGGGCCCCTTTCTTGGTTTTTTTCTCAGTTTTTTTCACTCTTCTTCACAAATTGTGTTGCAGATTTTTTTTTCTGTGGTGACTTTTGGAAATACAGCTTTCTAGCCATCTATCTATAAAACTGTATTCCTTTGAAGAACCCATGATGTATATACCCATGTATATAGCCATACATTTTACAGGCAAGTAATTGTTTAATTAGTGAAGCTGCAGCCTGATGTCACGTAAGCCTCATCTTTCAAACCTGTGTCCAAAATCTGGTGTACGTATGCAGCAGCATTCACTCTTACTGCTAAAGTAGAGGTGTGTATTTAAAAGCAAAACAAAAGGCTCATTTACCGCATGAAGAACCATTCAGCTGTGTACTCTTGCAGCACCTACTTTTCAATGTCTTCATCACTTTCTGTTAGGAACCTTTTCAGTTTTACTTGAAAATTCACGGCATCACAGGCACTAGTGTTGTAACAGTAGAGGAACAGCCATTTATTCTTTTATTTCCTTGTTAGGAATGGAGTTAAAACTTGGAATTTTAACTGGAAAGTTCGGCTTTCTTTGTCTCTAATTTGTATTTGCAAAGTTGTAAGACAAAAGTGAATAAGTTGTAGCCTAAATGTGGCTTTTAGGTAACTGAAAGTCCTCCTTGGGCAATGTGAATTTAAGGAGTTAATTTTTCATAAAGCAAAATTATATAAGTGACTATGTTTCCTTGTAAAAGAGCTCATAAATGCTGGAATAGAAATGCATATTAAAAAAAAAAATCAGCTGCCTGTGGAGGCTTTACAGCATTGATCATAAATCCTATGGTAATTACAAGTTTTCATGTGAACTGGCAGAATTGGTTAGGATTGTTTGACTTTGAAATACTTCTCCCAGTTCACCTCACACAGAGCAGTGCGTTTCTTAGCTGACACGTTACCTATATTCAAGCCAGTTGAGCTTGGCAGTTGATCTATATGCTTAAAATAAAAGTTTTAATCAAATCCAACAGTATTACAAGTTGCTGAAATACTAGTATAAGGTTGTGTGTATGTGTGCCTGCAGAAAAGTTACTCAAAGTCCTAGAAAAATTCTTCAAATGGCCCTATTTAGCTGGATCTGATGGCCATCATCACAAGCCTCCTCCAGCTGCGGAGCACAGCAAGACTAAATGGCAGGCTTTTGGGAGGCAGTCTGAAATGTAAAAACTTTTCTGTCCTTGCAAAGCTGAAAACAGAATCACTGCTCTTTGAATCTTCTTATCTTTCTGATAGGCTGCTTAAGAGAAAAAGCTTGCGTATAGTGTAGGTAGAATTACCCAGTGTGATTGTAAGATTGTTGGGTTCTTTTTCCTGATGTTGGGAAGCTTCAGAGTTACAGGAAAGTTGAGAAGCTTACTCGCTGAAGTTAGCATTTTAATATGAGCTTTTCCAGGTGTTGTTTACAGTTTCTGTCTTCCAGAGTTGTTTCTTTTTTCCTCACTGTTGATAGGTGATAATTTTGCTGTACTTGAGATGTACCTGTGAGATGGAGTTTTGATGGGAGTTCTTCTCTATGAATGATTAAAAAGAAACCTGTCAGGATGGATTTACTTACTTGCTGCTAATAGAGTGAGAAATGTTCACCTTTGTGCAGTATTCTCTGTCCTAGTTTGTTTCTTTTCAGTAGCAGAATAACCAAGGATCCATTTAAAGATGGAGAGAAAAAGGTGGTTCTTGTGCTTTTGAATTTCTTTTCTTGTTTATAGTCATTTAGAAGTTCAAAATGTGGACTGTTTCATGTGACTAATGAACTTATCTATGGATAGAGAATCTTAGGAAAATTATGCAGCAGTTCACTGAGATGCCCACTCTTGCATGGGAAAGTAATAATATACTTATTGTGAATTAAAAATAATAACACTGCAGTGACATGACTTCTCCTCTTTCTTCCCTGCCCTTTCTGTGTCATCTGTCCTCCACTTTCACGTCTTGTTTACTGGAGTTGGTGGAAACGTGGATTGGAAGCAGATAGCAAGTATTCAAGAGTCCATTGGTGAAACTAGCTCCCAGAGTGTTGTCGTTGCTGTAGACAGGTACTGTATTATTATTCTTGCCATCTCAGGGTTCCTTTTTTTTTTTTTTTTCTAAATAATACTTGAATTCAGTAGTCTGATATAGGAAGTTATTAATTTGCCGTAAGTTTACCATGGAAGGTGCTACAAAGATACTACCATGTAAGGGTGCTTGGGGGTTTTGCACTTTCTTCTTAAAAAGAGCAGATTTTTTTTTGCAAGAAGGAATAAAGATCAGGCAAAAAGTCTGCTTTACTGATATGAAATTATTACTGGGCATTTGCGGAATGGAGACTGCTGTACTGTCTGGTGAATTTTGATTTGCTATACTAGTAACAAATAACAAATCTTATTTTGCCTTTGTACAGGGAGCGTTACTGATAGACAAATCCCCTTCCTCTTAAATGTGGTTACCAATTTCTTGCTTTTCTCCAGAGTATGTAGGTGCTGTCTGTTATTATCAACTCAGTTATTTCAGTGTTGCCTTCTGTGAATCATATTAACTGGTTTGATAAGACGTAGTACACATCATGAAAATTGCTTGTTTACCGATCTGACTGAGGTCTTAATGGATCTATCTATCTCAGCATATAAGAAATCAGAAAGTATCATTTTCTAAACGGTTGTCAAAATTGACAATCCTGGAACAAAGTGGTGTTCTGAAGGCTTGCAGGCTTTCTGTGATTCAGTATAGCAGCAAGATTGATGTCAGTTCAGTGAAAGTTGCCTTGCAGTAAAATCACATCGAGCTACCTGGAGGGGCTTAATGTCAAACACATAATAGCTCTTAAGGTTTGCAGTGTTTCTCCACACTTCATAATGAAAAGTGTTTCAAGTATCTATTTGTCATGGCAAGTAGGAATCATGCACTCTGGAGAAGGCTGCCTTATCCATTTGAAGGAGGCCTGCATAGTTTATAAAGCTGCTGATGTTACTCATCTGTCACTGTCATGTAGCAGATAGAATTAGAAACAGTGCTCACTGCCCTGTCTCCATGTATTGTGTGGAGTAATTTTTAAATATTAGAAGTAATTGAAATATTTCTGCTTTTATTTTCACAGCTCAATCTTTTTCCACAGTTTTTAATATTGAATAAATAACATTAGATGGGCTGTAAAGGCTCGAGTACGTGGTTAATAGATACTTTTTTAAGACACTGTAATAACATCTTAAACTTTACTTTACAGAATATTTACAGGATCTACAAGATTGGATGGAAATGCGATTGGTAGGTTTTATATTTCATTTTTATTAATTTCCCTGCAAACTGCAAAGCATCTTTGTGATAAACGTTGGAACAGTGCTATATTAATATCTGTGGTCATTTAACAGTGGATTTCGTTCGTTGGCTTTGTGCTGTATCCATGGATGAACTGCTGTCTGCTACTCACCCTCGAATGTTCAGCCTGCAAAAGATTGTAGAGATTTCTTATTACAACATGGGTCGGATTAGGCTACAGTGGTCTAGAATCTGGGAAGTTATTGGAGATCATTTTAATAAGGTATCTCTATTAATTGTTATGCTACTTGATTTATTAATACAAGTTTTATTTAGAGATTTGCTGGAAACGTTCTCAGCTGAATTATATTGATTTTCTGTTGTTCTCTGTAAGTAGTTTAAAACATCAAAAAATGTAAAGTTTGAAAAATGTGTAAGGTAGTGGTGCACAGTATAATAAATGCAAAAGCAGGAGCACACATTAAGTTATTTATCATGATCTGAGTCTTGAACTAGCTTCTTTTAGTTCTGTGTTCTATCTGCTTGGGTGTTTTATGAGGCTTGGGATAGATGAGAGGCTGTTTTCTGCTCAAATCTATTTTTAAGTGAAGATGTACACATTTTGAATACAGCTTGTAGAAGTCTTCATACACAGCTTGTTTATTTTGAGGAAGTTTAAATGCAAGGATGTGTAATGTAGAATATGGTTGGAATTGGTTAGGAATGAATGAATTGCATTAACAATTGTGTTTACAGAATTGGCTACTGTTTAACTTAGTTAATTTTCCAGTACTGCTCTGTTGTCCACAATCAAATGTAAAGGCAACTTGAGCTGAATCCATAAGAATTCCTATCCCAGCTTACTTAAATTACTACTCTGTGTTGTCAGGTTGGCTGCAATCCCAATGAAGATGTAGCGATCTTTGCGGTAGACTCATTAAGACAGTTATCAATGAAGTTCTTGGAAAAAGGAGAACTTGCTAATTTCCGATTTCAGAAGGACTTCTTAAGACCGTTTGAACATATAATGAAGAGAAACAGGTAATGACTGACAATTAACTCAGTCCCTTGGGATGATAAGCACCAATTTTTGCAGTTAATGTTTCAGATTGCCTCCATAAAATCAGTTGCTGAAGAATGATAATATCCTAATTGATTAATTTAGTTTAAACAACTACCGCTTATCATCTTCGTTCAGGTCTCCTACTATTCGAGACATGGTTGTACGGTGCATTGCACAGATGGTCAATTCCCAAGCTGCCAACATCCGTTCTGGTTGGAAGAATATTTTTTCAGTTTTTCATTTGGCTGCCTCAGATCAGGATGAAAGTATAGTGGAACTTGCATTCCAGACTACAGGACACATTGTCAGTGAGTATCAGTGATGATCAAACATCATGAAACTGGTTGTGACTCTGGAGGCTGAGGGGCTTTGTTTCTCTGTTGGTTCTACAGCCTGCATAATAAAGCTCACTGGATGCTGTAGGAAACCGTGTTGTTTTATGCTATACATTGTACAAATAATCCTCTGGTAAAAAGCTTTGTGATGTAATTCAGGTCATTGTCATCTGGCTTCCCTTTAGGTCTTTTGAAACATTTGACTGCTTACAGTCTTCTGTAGTAAAACCAGTCAAACCTTAGAATATTTTCCTTGATATGTACCTTTTCATTTTAGTGTAGCAATTTCGTATTTTTTCCAGGGGAAAAAAAGACACAACAACTAACTGTGTGGTCATTTTACTATTACGTTGTTTCTCATTGTTTCTGAATTGTGTTTGTGTACAGTTCTGCTGAGATAGATGGAACTGCTGGGTTTGGGGTTTTTTTCCATTCTGGTCTAGAGCTCAGACTTTAAATGCCAAAAAGTTTCTCTTATTCTCTGTCAGCATCTGCAAGTTCCTAAAAGTTTTCCAGCATTTTATTCTGAATGTTCTATTCTTTCAAAATTCCTTCTATTTAAAAATCAAGACCAGAGGACCGTACTGCTGAGTGAACATGAATCGCATTGTTTTAGGTGGTCCTCTTAAGCTCCAATCACAGACCTAGTGTTAAGCAGTACGCCTGTTGCTCTCTTCTTATTTACTTGTAAACTCCTTTAGACTATGTGCTACCTTTATTTATTTTAGACATTTACTTTCAAAATACAATGCTTTCAAAGTGATTGTTTTTGTTGAGCATTGATGTTTTAGTTTGTTTAGTAATCAAGCCTTTCACAACGCCAGTCGATGAACCAGTCTCTTGTGACTTCTATTACAATTAGTTCATGCTAGAATTAGTAGATTTTTGAAGCATTACCTTTTTCTTCTGTTCACACTTTCTTTTCCCCAGCAATTGTGTTTGAAAAACACTTCCCAGCAACCATAGATTCTTTCCAGGATGCAGTAAAGTGCTTGTCTGAATTTGCCTGCAATGCAGCATTTCCAGATACCAGTATGGAAGCCATCCGCCTCATTCGCCACTGTGCAAAATACGTATCCGATAGACCTCAGGTATAATCTGTATTAATTAAATTGGGTTTTTTAATGAACAGTGTTTAGCACTTTCCCTTTATTAAATCTTATTGGCTTTGCTTCAAGTTTCAGAGGTTAGTGAGAAACATACTTTATTCGGAAGGAACTGGAATATAAAATTCCATTTGTTTTTAAGTTATCAGCAAATTTCTTTTCTCTCTGTCTTGCCTCCCACCTTCCGAGTTCTTCTGTTGGCTTTCCTGAGAACTGCTGGAGATGAACATATTTCAGGATCTGCTTTGTACTGAGAAATGTTATTGTATAATGACATAAGCAAAAATGCTTGATCTCCTTATATTATGGTAGAACCTTACTTTCAGTGCTGTCTCTACAGAACAGAGTAAGAGACTCAGAGCAAACAGCATGCAAAGCCTAATGTTTGAATCTGTCATTTCGTTTGTTTTTGAGTTTTCATAGTATGCTAAGCAGTACTTCAAAAAACAGTTCACTTTCTCACTCACCTGAAGTATCAGGCTGTAATGCTAGTACAGTAGTATTAGCACAACATTAGTATGGTAGAGCTTGTTATTTCTAGTCCAACTTGTATTTTGTTTGTGAAGAATTGCACTGGCTCCATATAACACTGTGTTTGCTTCTAAAGGCCTTCAAGGAATATACAAGTGATGATATGAATGTAGCTCCTGAAGACAGAGTGTGGGTGAGAGGATGGTTCCCAATTCTGTTTGAGTTATCCTGTATCATCAATAGATGCAAATTAGATGTAAGAACCAGGTAACAATCAGTATTTGTAATTCAAATTCTAGAAGGCTTACTTTACACTTTAAAAATAGAAACAGCTCTCTTAATAAATGTAACTAGTGTAAAATGACTCATGGATTTAATATGTGATATCACAATGGGAAGAGTAGACTTGTTAAAAACACCTTTTAAGTAGATGCTGGAACGTAGAAATTCTGTCTTCATGTGTGAAATGTTTTATTCAAGCACATCTGCAGTGCCTGTTTAGGATGAGTGACTATAAAACCTTGAAGATTAGAAGTATATATATTATTAACAGTTGATTTATCACTGAACTCGTAAATCATTTGAAACAGCCCAGCTCAACATTTACCATTAGATGATACAGAGACAGTTTATGCATAGAACATAGTAGTATGTAAAAACCCAAATTTAATTTTGCTAATATATAACAGTCAAACATCATTTTGATGTGGAAGGTCAACTGTAAATTATCAGTAGGCCTTTTTTTATCTTTTTACATGAGATGTAACGTTGGATTAGTATCCAAATCTGTATTTTTCTAGTGGCAGTACTGATCCTCTCTGTTCTTTTCTTTAGTAAATGTAATGTAGGATGTTAGATTCTGTGATATATGCTAGTTGCACATGCCGTTTTATTATTTGTCATAGTTGACTTGGGTAAACCTTGTATCACATTTCTGGTGTTATTTTGATTAAAGAAATGTGAAAAGCTCCATGCAATGTCTAGATTTTGTGTTAACCCAACAGCTAAATTCTGTTGGAATCTTCCTTTGTTTTTGATAGTACTTGTGGCTCCAGTTCTGCCTGCACTCATGTGTCTTGTGTATCATACCTTGATGATTTACAAGCTTTTCTTGCACAAAGATGTATTAATTGGTTGAGGATTGCAGAAGCAGTTGAAAAAGCAGAGTTGTGCTCCAGTCTCACATAATACCTGCTTCTTTTCCTTGAATATGTTTTTCCCCTTAGAAGACACATTCTGTTGGAGTTCCGATGCTTAACATCATGCTTACATGCTTCTTACCTAGAAATACACGTTCCTTTGGTTTTGTGGTCTTTTGTATAGTTGTAATCCTATTAGAAATGACCACTGCTGTCTCACTATTGCTTATGACTGTAAAGTAAGTTTCAAACTGCTTTTAAAGTTAATTGTAGTGCACTGATGTGACTGATGTACACATTTACCAGGTCAACATACAATGTTCTTCATAATATTTGAGTTTGCTGTTGCTGTCCAGACGTACCTGGTCTATTGCTTGTCTTTTTGCAGCTCTTAATATTGTTGTTCTCTCTTCATTTCAGGGGCTTAACAGTAATGTTTGAGATAATGAAGACATATGGCCATACGTACGAAAAACACTGGTGGCAAGATTTATTTCGTATTGTCTTCAGGATATTTGACAACATGAAACTGCCAGAACAGCAGACTGAGGTGAAAAAAGAAATGGGAGAATTTACATAGAAAACACTTTCAGTAATACAGCTTATCAAGTCACGTGGGGCATCCCTTAAAAATTGCACCGTTGACCTGTGTTTCTGCATTCCTTACTTTATTTCATTAGCATTCTGTTGGATTTATTGTCACTCTTCCCATATTTTTAAGCCACACATGTAAAAGGAGTAGTAGTTTACGCTGCAGACAGTGGCAGGATGTATAAAATGCAATGTGTTTAGGGTTTCTAAGAACACATGACTTCAGATCTGATGCGCATCATTTCATGGCAGCAAGCTTGTAATCAGGAGTGAAGTCACAATGAGGAGAAATTAGTTCTGCTAGTTCAAAACTTTCTGATGACTAGAAAATAAAAGACAGCAGTGCTTTCGATGCACTCGTTTGACCCTGCAAGCAGATAATATCCAGATGAGTGAAACAGAAATTGGTAAATTATGTTTGAATTACTTGTCTTAGCAGTGTCAACTGTTCGGGAAGCTTCGTCTCAATCTGGAAGCACAACTCTTGCTTTCTAAATTTTTGTTATCTAGAAAATATTTAGAGACACCAAAAGCTTGGTGTTAAACTTATGAGCTAGGGTGCATGCGAAGTTTGCTTTCCATCTCCACGAGGATGAGCACTTGTTAGTCCTGCAGCTTGGTCTCTAAGGATAGCTGTTTGTTTCCATAGTTTGTTTTAAACCTGCTAATGAGCAGAGCAGAAGTTGAGGGCTGTAAGTTTGAGGAGCCTGATGTAGAAAGGAATGACGTGTCACTATAAAGCAATCCAAATTGAATAAATATGTGTTTATATACCTGCAGGAAGATGTATCATAAAAGCTTTGTCTTAAACCAAGTTGTTTCTGTTTCTTTCCTTTTAACCTTCTTAGAAAGCTGAATGGATGACAACTACTTGCAACCATGCACTTTATGCAATATGTGATGTGTTCACACAGTATCTGGAAGTACTTAGTGATGTTCTCCTGGATGATATATTTGCACAGCTCTATTGGTGTGTGCAGCAAGGTAGGACTGTACCAAGTTATGTTAAACAATGCTGACATCTTGCTATGTTGAAAGCAAATAAACAAATGCCCTGTTTTTCTTTTCCAGACAATGAACAACTGGCACGGTCTGGTACGAACTGTTTGGAGAATGTTGTCATCCTCAATGGCGAAAAGTTTACCCTAGAAATCTGGGATAAAACTTGCACTTGCATGCTGGACATCTTCAAAACTACAATTCCTCACGCGTAAGAGGACTGTTAATACTTCACTTCGTAACGTAGTTTTGCTGGATGACAGTTACTGGTTTCAAACTGTTAGATACCTGATAGCTGCTAGGTGCTGGATTTCCTTTTATTGTGTTGTGAATGATAAACTGTTAAAAACTAGAAATACTGTATGGGAGATAAGGTATCTGTGACTGTAGCTTTATTCAGTATCAAAACAGTGGCTCTTTTGAGAACTGTCTGCTTTTTTGGTCCTTCTTTTTAATAGAAGAATGCAACCAGAGGGCAGGTTTTACAGTTTGGAATTACTTTATTTTTTTTTCCCCACAGTCTATTTTTCTTCAAAAAATACTAGTTACAATGCTGCAGTTACCTTACAGATTTAAGTCTGTACGGTTGATGGTTAGCATCCATCATATTTTTTTGGTTGGTTAGTTTTTTTGAACCCTAATCTTCTTAAGAAAATCAATGTGTATACTTTGTAATGCTCTTTCCCTTTGTGGTGGTGTTCTGTGTGAGTTTTCTAAGAGTGAGGCTGTCCTATTCTAAGTTAATACATTATACGTACACATCATAGAGCAGAGTAACAAGAAACCACTTCCAGCATTACCCTAGCCTAGATTTTCTTTTTTAGTTCTTGCTCCACCACCACTGAGTTGAACCACTACTTGTTTTCAAGCCTGATGATG
Organism: Pavo muticus; assembly: GCA_016647715.1. Taxonomy (NCBI): domain Eukaryota; kingdom Metazoa; phylum Chordata; class Aves; order Galliformes; family Phasianidae; genus Pavo; species Pavo muticus. Next base: position 457,730 of record JACDJE010000073.1, on the reverse strand, counting down.
TTGGATTGCTACATTAGTACTAGTTCTGTCTGTGAGCTAGCTCTTAGCATTTGCTTCTGGGTAACGCTTAGCTCTGACCTGAAGAAACCTAAGTTAACCCAGCTATAACTACCTCACCTACTTGTCTACATAAGTGGGTATGAATTATTATTAAAATAAAGCTGTAACATCAGGGGGCTGCAATTTTTGTGCATTTTGGTAACAGCCAAAATTAAAAATTGAAACTGTATCTCTGGGAATAAAAATCCAATTAAATTAACCCTAACTTCCTGTGTCCATAATTGGAAAGCAGAACGTTTTCTATCAGAACATGAGCTTCCCTTTCCACGTAAGATCAAAGCTTCTGGGTAGTATTACAGTTGTGTACTAGAAACTGCTTCAGAGCACCATATGGGATATCCTAATCTTTAGACGCGCTCAAAATACTCTTGTTGCCTATAGCTAGATGATTGGAAAATAGGCATTATTTCCTTCCACAGATTTCCATTTTTCATTTCCCATCTCTTAAAATCTTTCTAAGCCTTCTTTAGGAACTTCCATTGTGTTATCCCTTCTTTTATTGCTGGGAGCTTCCTAATTTCTGCAGGGCTAAGTAAAGCACACTTGGATTTTATACACAAGTGTTCCCTTGAGCAGATGTAATCTGTCTTCTTTCCTGTGACTTGCTTTTTTCTCAGCACTCGCTGGCTGACACAAAGCTACTTAAAAATAGTCTCTTGCCCTTAATGTGTTTTATTAAAGCTGAAGCCTTAATAAAGCTGAAATTTCATATGGGGGAAAAAAAAAGTGATAATGATACACAGATATTTTATTCATACTTTTAATGGAAACTTTGTACTAGTTTCTTCTTTTTTCTGAGCCAAGTCTTGGCTTGCTGGCAGTAAGAAAGCCAGAGTGAATGCCCTCTTGTTCTGGTGAATTGGTTCCCATCACAACTTGTGATGACTTGGCTGTGCTGACTCATTCTAATGCCCCCTTTAGCAGATGGAATTTTAAGCCTAGTCTAATGTATTTTTGGCTGTCAAGACTTAACCTGTGATCCAGAATAATCTGCAGCTTGTGTCCTGGTAGCTTTCAAGAACCAACTCAGTTATTTGCAGTACTTTGTTGCCTCACTACATGCTTCTAGATTTTATCTTTTGATTTGCTGTGATTTGTCTTATTTCAGTTGTATGGAGATCAGTGAGTGTCAAGTTAGGATCCTTAATGCTTCTGGAAAGATCTCACTTACTTAGAAATGCAGACAAAATTGTTCATCAAGGGTTGCTTCATGCAGATTGAGGCCTTACTCCATAAATGCCTGCTAAATAGTTTGAGATACTAACCATGACCAATAATTTTAATTTACTTTCTAGCAATACATGTGATAGACCAAGCAATGATTTGCCCATTTAAGTTATTTAACCTGATCTCCTTCAATTCTTGTCAGGCACAGACAGCCTCCATAAACTACAGTTGATAAAACCTTTAAGTGCTTAAGGCACAGAGCCTTGAGACAGCAGCATGCTATAGGAAAATGGCAGGAGGGAGATCAGAAGTACTGTCAGTGTCTTGTTGCCTCATAACAGCAATGAACTGGACATGTTGAATTTTAAGTGGAAATGTCTACTTTTAAGTGTAAACAGAACCATCATGCTGGAACATACCCCAGATAGAGAGTGGCAGCGCAGCATGTCTCCACAGCATGCTGACTTGGCCTGGGGTAGGTAAATTCAGTCCATGTTCTGAGGAAAGCTTAAGGCAGTATGAGAGAAGGAGGCTGGCTAATGACACTGAAGTACTGACATTCTGCCTAGGACAGAACGTAGTTGTCCATCAGAGGCAATTGGCAGAAATGCAGAAGTTAAAAAACGACACTGAAATTTTTCAATACGTATGAAAGAACAAACTGTGTATATTTTACTCCTTAGAAGTGAAGTAAGTTTATTAATTCCCAAAGTTGTCTGTATCCACTTCTTACGTTTTGCTTCCTTAAACTTAACGTTGAAAGCAAACCAACCACCTTATTAGAGTGATCTGCCTGCTAGAGTATCAGTTCCGAGTGTTATTTTATGCTTACTAATTTATTTATTTGTTACTGGTTTTGCCTTTCAAGGCTGCTGACTTGGAAGCCGGTCAGTGGGGGTTTTGGCCCTGTATCACCCTCTGATGCAAAAGAAAAACTGGTAAGCTGATAAATAAATGCTTTAAAAGCTTGCAAGAGTTGGGTACAAGTGTGTCAGGTCCAGAGGAGGGCCACAAAGATGATCAGAGGGCTGGAGCACCTCCCCTGCGAAGACAGGCTGAGGGAGCTGGGCTTGCTCAGCCTGGAGAAGAGAAGGCTCCAGGGGAACCTTACAGCGACCTTCCAGTATCTGAAGGGGCCTACAGGAAGGCTGGGGAGAGACTTTTCATAAGGGCATGCAGTGACAGGATGAGGGGAAATGGCTTTAAACTGGAAGAGGGTAGATTTAGACTAGATGTTAGGATGAAATTCTTTACTGTGAGGGTGGTGAGACACTGGATCAGATTGCCCAGTAAGGTTGTGAATGCCCCCTCCCTGGAGGTATTCAAGGCCAGGCTGGATGGGGCTGTGAGCAGCCTGGCCTAGAGGGAGGTGTCCCATCCCATAGCAGGGGGTTGGAACTAGATGATCGTAAAGGTCCCTTCCAACCCAAACCATTCTGTGATTCTTTGTGATGTAGAGTTAAGCCGAAAGCATACTTAGTTTTAACTCAACTCTTAGTTTTGATTTAAATGGAAGGGTTTTTCCATGGACGGTACTGCTTAATAATTAAAATTAGCAATTTGAGAAAGAAAAGTCTGTATTTGTTACACTGTTCAGAGCAGGCTCCGAAGGGTTAGCTGCAGGTCATTAACTGCTTGTGTTTGGGGTAGTATCCTTTTGTACGTCTTCATCATACAAAATACTGTATTTAGGGTATGGATTGGATTGTTTTCTGGTGTGGGGACTGATTTCTGAGAATTCTCTCTGATATATTGTCATGATGAGAGAATGCCAGAAGTGGAAAGATTCCCAAAATCAAATAAATTTTTTTCTTCAAATTTTCTGATAGTGAGAACTCAAATATGAGTGTTTAAAACAGCAGACACATAGATCATCAGATTTCTTAGGACTGATTGAATAAACTCCATCAGAAGAGGGGTTGCCAGCTGGGACAGGGAGGTGATTGTCCCTCTCTACTCAGCTCTTGTGAGGCCCCATCTGGAGTACTGCGTCCAGATCTGGGGCTCCCAATACAGGAAAGACAGGCAGCTGTTGGAGAGGGTCCAGGGGAGGGCCACAAAAATGATCAGAGGGCTGGAGCGCCTCCCCTGCGAAGACAGGCTGAGGGAGCTGGGCTTGTTCAGCCTGGAGAAGAGAAGGCTGCAGGGTGACCTCATTGCAGCCTTCCAGTACCTAAAGGGAGCCTATAAACTGGAGGGAAGCCAACTCTTTGCAAGGGAAGATAATAACAGGACAAGGGGAAATGGTTTTAAGTTGAGGGAGGGAAGATTTAGGTTGGATGTCGGGGGGAAGTTCTTTACTGTGAGAGTGGTGAGGTGCTGGAACAGGCTGCCCAGAGAGGTTGTGGATGCCCCGTCCCTGGAGGTGTTCAAGGCCAGGTTGGATGGGGCCCTGGGCAACCTGGTCTAGTATTAAATGGGGAGGTTGGTGGCCCTGCCTGTGGCAGGGGGGTTGGAACTTGATGATCCTTGGGGTCCCTTCCAATGCAAGCTGTTCTATGATTCTGTGATTATAACCTTTGGCTGACATACAAAAAGAAATATCCAAAATACTACTCATTGACTTGCTGTGTAAGAAGCACGCTGCTATTGATGATTAGCTCCCAGAAGTTCTCTGTAAACAATTTTTGGGATTTCTTTATAGGATACAATCTCCCAGAAGTCTGTAGATATTCATGATACTGTTCAACCGAGATCTTCAGATGGACGCCCACATCAACCCAGTGCTGTGCCCACAGGAAGTGAGGAAGTGAGCAAAGCCAGATCAACAGCAAGTGCGTGTTTCTGAGTGCTTTGGTATCTTGTATCAGTTGGGTAGCACTTAGCAGGTGACCTCTTTAGTTGTAGCTCCAACTGTAACTTAAGAAACATCATGTGGAAAAAAAATTGCATGGATTACATTTTTGTCTCCACGCCGTATGACAGAATTCCTTTGGAATATGGTGGGGTCTGCATTTTTGAGCTGTGCATTAAAAAATTAGAGATAAGCTGCTGGCTTTTGTAGGCTTCTGACTCAGTGCAAAATATTACAAATTGTGCTCTCCTTACGGTGCTGTATCAATGAGTAGTTTTTCTTCATAAGAAGAAAGTTGTTTCTGTGTAGAGTGCAATAGAATCAATAGGTGAAAACAAGTATATATAGACAGATCTGAAGAGAGTATATCGAACCTTTAAGGTACTTAGGTGAAGTTTTGCATTGTTGCCTAAAATGCTCTTGCCTAGTGGTATTACTGCCTCAAGTACAAGGCAGGCATCTGTGATACCAGTGTTATCTTATCTTCTGCCTCCTCTGCCTGTGGGCAGTCTCCCGGCTGCTGCTGCTTCTTGCCATTGCACTGTTGCTAAAAACAAGGTCGCTGATTTGGGTGATTTTATGTAATGCTGGCTGTTTGCCCAGTACGTGGCAGGTGACTTAGGAAGAGGTAGGAAATAATTTTTAAAGCCTTGCTTGTTAACTGGTCATCAGCCCTGGTTTTAGAACAGTAATTTAGATGAGCAGATTCTAGAGTTGGTTTATTTGCTTTTGTAGGAATAAATTGAAGAAATGAATAAACTGAAGAGCAGCTTTAAAGCAGTAAGATAACACTGTAGTGTGTTAAGCTCAGAAACAATTTCTTTTTCTTTTGCAAAGAATTTCCAGAACAGAAGTTATTTGCTGCTCTTCTGATCAAGTGCGTTGTACAACTGGAACTCATTCAGACTATTGACAACATTGTGTTCTTCCCTGCAACTAGCAAAAAAGAGGATGCGGAGAACCTAGCGGCAGCACAAGTAAGTACAATTTACAGGCGTGTCTCTCTTCAACAGCTTTTTCTCAAGTGGGCAAAGTTTCATAAACTCCTGTAGCATCAAATTTACAGCTTTTAGCAGTGCTAGAGAACTTGCAGCAGACTGTTGAGATCTCTTACAGCTTGTGTAAAATTGGGTTTGCTGTGCTTCTCTGGTGCACTGTGGAGATCAGAATGTTTATTGTTCAGAGATTTCTCCAACCTGGGATGCAGGTGCAATTCTTCATACTCTTTTAAGTTTAAGTACAGGCCCTGATGGAAACTGGGTAGGATTGCGATGTCACAGGAGCTTAATGAAGGCAGTTGTCAACTCTGACCTGAAATCTTCTTTTTTCCCCAAACAGAGAGATGCAGTAGATTTTGATGTCCATGTGGATACACAAGATCAAGGGATGTATCGTTTTCTGACATCACAGCAGCTTTTCAAACTCCTTGATTGTCTGCTAGAATCTCACAGGTTTGCTAAGGCGTTTAATTCCAACAACGAACAAAGAACTGCTCTCTGGAAAGCAGGTGAGTCAGTCAGGCTCTGTGGAGAGAGATTCTTCAGGAATCACAGAATCACAGAATCACAAGGTTGGAAATGACCTGCAAGATCATCTAGTCCAACCGCCTTCCCATTCCTATTAGTACCACAAGCTACTAAACCACATCTTGTAGCTCCTCATCCAGGAGCCTCTTGAACACTGCCAGGGACGGTGACTCCACCACCTCCCTGGGCAGGCCATTCCAGTGCCTGACCACTCTCTGAGAGAAAAAGTTTCTCCTAATGTCCAACCTAAGCCTCCTTTGGTACAACTTCTGGCCATTTCCTCAGGTCCTATTATTTGCCTGGGAGAAGAACATGCTACTGTGCTTTGAACTGGTGGGAAAAAAGGTCTAAAAATGCTGTGATGCAGTAATTTTGTAACCTTAGACTCCCCTAAGTGGAGGAGGCCCCATCTATACGGGTGCAAATGCCTTTTGAATTTCCAAAGATGTAATGGGCTGCCTTTGGGTGAATACAACTGCCAAGTTAAACACTGGCTGTAGGTGTGAGTCCCGTGTTTGGAAACTGCAGGTACAAAACAGTGTTAGGAGGGTTGTGGGGCTAATCAGTCTGTTCTTGAAATATGTGGTGTTTTCTAAAACAGGTTGAAAATGGAATCTCTGTACCAGAGCAGTTCAATCTATTCCTTGCACTAAAATTAGCAATATTAATCTATAAATACATAACATACATTGTAAAATAAGTACTTATATATATTTGTATGAGCATGTATCATTTCTGTTCATATGTATTGTATGTTATATGTTAACAAATGTTAACTGTCTATATGCAGGACATGCTCAGGAGAGGTATGAAAAACAAAGTGAAACAAACAAAACCCTAAATGGGTTTGTTGAATTTCTTTAGGTTTTAAAGGCAAATCCAAGCCCAATCTTCTGAAACAGGAGACAAGCAGTCTGGCCTGCGGGTTACGCATTCTGTTCCGCATGTACATGGATGAAAGCCGAACCAGTGCGTGGGAAGAAGTCCAGCAAAGGCTGCTGAAGTAAGGGCCGTGTAGCAGAACCTGTTACTGTTATCTCTGTTAAAGAAGGTGCTGGTTTGGGTTTGTTTGTTTGTAGTAAACTTAACTGAGTGAACACCACTGTGCGGTGGTGGTCCCAGCCAGCATGTGGGTAGGTGAGGGATTTTTACCCAACAAATGTATATATATCAAACTCTTTTTTTTTTTTTTTTCCCCAGTAGCTTCAGCTGTTTTGGGGAGCTGATGCTGTTTGTTCTCATCTGTAGAAATGAGCGCAGGCCTTCAGGAAGCTGTGGGCACACAGAGCTTTTTGCATGTTGTTTATTCATTGTTGAATATTAATTATAATCCACTCAGATTCACCTGAATGTTCTTACTTTACAAAAGTCCTTCAAGCCAGTGTTGGAATAACAGAGGGCTTCAAACCATGGTGGAGAAAGAATGGAAGTATTTTAAGATTTAATAGACCAAGGAGCAAAGATGGAAAAACTGTGTTCTTGCATCAGCACGAGATTCAGTCTCCGTTGTATCATTTTGTTTTGCATTCTAACACCCCTCAGAGAGCACTTGATACCATTATGTAGATGTGCAAACACTGCTATTACAGTTCATAATCCTGTTCAATACTGAGGTCCGAGGACTTTGGTTTTCATTTGAGCAAAGCCACTGGTTTTTGTTAATCGTGAGACTTACAGTAGCTTTCCCAGAGCGATGTGGTTCCATGCCAGGTCTCTGCTCTGGTGTAGCTAGTTACAACGCAAAGCTCACCTTGCAGTAGAGCTCAAAATACAGTGTGAGTTACTGGTTTGTGTCTTCTCTCTCCAGTGTCTGCAGTGAGGCTCTGAGTTACTTTCTTACTCTCACATCAGAAAGCCATCGGGAGGCCTGGACTAATCTGCTGCTCTTATTTTTGACTAAAGTTCTGAAGATAAGTGATGAAAGGGTAGGTAATGGGAACCGCTTGAAATGCTGCATCACATGTCATTCCAAATGAGCGGCTCTTTGCACACAGCCACATACTTTGCTTTGGAAGTTCCTGCTGCTCTGTGGGGTTGTGTGTTGTGGAAATCTGTGTTGTGGCCGTGCTCAATGGTTACCAACGACTGCAGTGCAGAATGGGGGCACAGAGACTGCTGAACTGTCTGAGAATATTTTAAAGATGCTAAAATCGTTTAGAAATGTGTTTTAAGTCGCTTTTGTGCCTGTCCTGCTGAGGAGGGAGGAGGGTTACTGGCTGGTACTGCTTTCAAAGTGCTTGGAAATAACTCCTGGTTTTGCTTCCCATGTTGCACGTGAATCGCCTTGACCTTTTCCAAAGCAGTTCTGGATAAAATAAATCTGTATTTAGATCTCCCTCCATTTCTAGCAGAAGTTGGCTGAAATATTAAGTGAAGGAGGCCAACCACAACCACAGACGTAACGGATAAGGGCAAAATTCTTCCTATTGAGAAGTAAGAGTCAGAGATCTGTGTGCAGCCAGCGAGCATCTGTCAGAAGGCTTGACAGCTGCCTTAGCCTTATCCCAGCGCTGCAGGCTTCTGTTTCGGTGATGCTTCAGCTTGTCACTTCATGGATTTCTCACCTTGACTTAGGAGAGCGTTTACAATTCTTCGCTCGCAGGCTTTCTGAGGTGTGCTGATGCATTATGGAATAACCCGGTCTGTTTGTTTGTTTTCTCCTCAGTTCAAGGCTCACGCCTCTTTCTACTATCCTCTCTTGTGTGAAATTATGCAGTTTGACCTTATCCCTGAACTCCGAGCTGTTCTGCGAAGGTTTTTCCTGCGGATCGGCGTGGTTTTTCAGATATCCCAGCCACCAGAGCACGAGTCTGCAATAAGCAAGCAGTAGCACGTAGCGACCGGGGATTGCTCCCTTAAAAGTGTGAACTCCTCAGCTAAATAAAAGGACCAGGGAGCTGAGCCGTTCTGTCTGGGCATCCATAGAAGTGGTTTCTTTGTACGGCAGCGTGTATCTAAGGACGAATGGTACAGATGCTTACACCTGTAATTAAGGCTTGTGACACTCCAGTCCCTTTATTTCCTGACGGATTGTCCGCGGGTTTCTCTGCCCTGGCCGGTGCTGAGCACAGAGCCAGTTTTTAGCACAGTCCTCTCGTCAGCGTGGGCTGTGCCATCCTTTCCTGTCCTAGACAGCAGCATAGCAGCAGATGTTTGCGGCGGGTGTGAAAGGAAAACGTACCCAAAGAACTCTGTATGTAAAGGTTTGAGCTTCTGCGAGAAGTACAACTCAGGAGAGCTGTATTTTGAAGGGTCAGATGTTTATAGCGAACAGAAAAAGGAGATTATTGTTCCTGGTAAAAGTTATTTAGCGACTGTGGCTGATATTCTAAGATTTTTTGCACACTCAGGCTGACTGAGACTTCGGTAATCATCCTTCTGTGAAAATGTACAGAGATGCAGGTCTGTAATATAAACTCTTTAACACTATACAGTTCTTCCTGAATTGTTTTATTTCTGTCCTTCTGATTTGTTGAAAACCCATAACACTGAATTGTTTACCAAATGCACTAGAAGTTTGGGTTTATTTCGGGGGGTTGTGGTTTATTTCTCTGGTTTCGTTGTAGCCCAGCAGTTAGTGTTGCTGACTTTGGTCAAGAGCAGAGGTAAAAGAAGTATCACGACTGACGTAACTACCTGTAATATACTTGTTTTAGGGCTTCTCAGTATAACGAGCCATCAAAATGACGATCCTTCAAGGACTGGAACTTGAATCACTGCAAACAAGTCTAGGTTGTGTCTGCTGTCACATGTTTTTTTGTTCGATGTAGATTTCACTCTGATGTACAGAATTTAATGTTGAATATATTCGAGTAACAAATCGGGCATGGTTTGGGGACGGTTAAATTTATTGGAGATGTATTCATACTGTGAATTGTGCTCTGATGGTTGAAAGACAAGATTGTCAAGCATTCTGTATTACAATGGATGTAGAAATTTTTTTCAGATGGACAAAATGTATATGGTACAGATATGTAAAGTTTTCTATGTAAAAAAATTCTGTACAACTTTCTGTACAATATTTGGTTCTCATCTTGCATACTCTAATCGGGTTATAGGTCAATAAAGTTTTTGAACTCTTTCATCAGTGCAATCAAAACCAGCTGAAGCCACAGCACTTCTTGTTTTAATACCTTCCTTTGCCACGGATCCACTGCTTGGAACTGAGGGAGAGGAACAGCAGCAGGGCTCTGCTGGCAGGCGGAGCTGGAAGTTCAGTGCAGTAGCTGTGGAAAAGCCACTGAAGGGAATTAAAGGGCCTGACTTGATGTAGTATCTACTTGTAATGTTAATTGGGGTGTGGCAAGAGCAGCGCTGCCTACTGAGCTGTTAGCCTGGTTTCTGTCTGCATGTCTGTGTGCCATCAGTATTCAGTGCCCACGAGTGCAACAGGTACTGTGGGTTTGTTCACTGGTGACTCGTAAAACCTTACTGCTCTATTTCTCTGTGGTGTACTCCCTATTTTAGTAGTGATTTTTCACTGTGTGATCTTTTTGTGCCCTTCCTCACTTTATTGCTTGAGTAGAAAAGGCCGAGTAGCTGTTCAGTGTTGGTTCACTGGCAGCAGAGCTCCTGCATTGTCATTTCTCTTATGCTGACCTCCAGGTCTCGCTGTGCTCCAGCCCTGCGTTCAGCCTGGTGCTTGCTGCAGTCTGCCTGCCATCACCTGCAGCTGCAGGGAGGGGCGGGAACACTGCTTCACCAGTGCAGAGTTGGAGGTCTGTGGCCTGTAGCTGCATTTACTTGGCAGATCAGACAGGCATGATTTTTAAATAAAAAAATAATAATAAAAACAACTGCACTTGGGCTACGCAGAGAAAGCTGAAGGAAAGATTTGGAGGATCTTTTTGAAGGACCAAGAGGATTGTGAATAGCATGGTGGATGCCGGGGGGGGGGGAACTGTAAGCAAGAGAGGATGGGGTTGTGCTAAAAGCTGGATGCTGCTCCAAGGGTTTTTCCTGCTTTGAAGAGGGCCTTGGCACTCTGCTTCCTTTGTGAGAAAGGAAGTGACAGCAACTGCAGCACTAATGCAACTCCAGTCTGCTTTCAGATTTTTAGTAACAAAATAATTTATTATTAGCTCTCAAATCAGAAACATAAATATATACCACGCTATCTATTTGTAGCTCCAACACAAACCAAGTTAGGAAGGTAAGATATAATGCTGACAGATGTTCTTCCATATAACAACTGCTCACCTCCCCAGCAGCACCGCACTGCGAAAGAGAAAGAAGTGCCCGGCTCCACGTTGTTCACTCTTGGTAAAAGCTCGAACTGCACCTCTGCTGTTGTGTCACTGTTTATTTCCAAACAAACACTCGTAGCAGTTTTGCTACGAGCAAAGGTAAAACATAACTCTGATTTAATATCAAATTCACACACACACACTGTTCCCAGTAAATCCGCCTCTGAGGCTGAAACTAACTTGTATAAAAAGTGCAAAAAACGCCAAAGTACTTCACTGCTCCACTTCCACTGCTGTGCAGTACAGAACCCTGCTCTGAGGGTCCCCACTGCACCGCAGCTTCTGTTTCTTCATTATTGCTACTTGAAATTACATACAGAGCTCCACGCTATTCACATCGAGTACAGCTATCCCTATGAGAGACCCTAAAAGTGCAGTAGTGCCAAACAGGACGCTCCCTTCCCTTGCTGCGAGGCACACATGGGTTCCACGCAGGCTGTGCTCAGCCGTGTGCAGTGGAGAGGCCCTGCCAGCCCAGTGGCAGTGCGCCCTCAGGAGACAGCTTTGCTGGGCTCTGCTGCTCAGTCAGGAACCTGCGGAGCGTTGCTGCCGTTCCTGGCCGCAGCCAGGGCTCTGTGGCAATGGAGTCAGCAGAACTGGGCGGCCGGCTCTCTTTGGATGGGGGGCGCTTCAGCAGGTCGTCTGCTTCTCCTAGGGCAACTTCCTCACCTGGGGGGAGAAGAGCAACATGGGTGCGCTGAAGGAGAACCATAGAATGGCCTGGGTCGAAAAGGACCACAATGATCATCTAGTTTCAACCCCCCTGCTATGTGCAGGGTCGCCAACCACTAGACCAGGCTGCCCAGAGCCACATCCAGCCTGGCCTAGAATGCCTCCAGGGATGGGGCAGCCACAACCTCCTTGGGCAACCTGTTCCAGTGCGTCACCACCCTCTGGGTGAGAAACTTCCTCCTGAAGAGACCACATCATCATCCCTACACTAAACATGCTTGTCAGGAGTATGCAGAAACAAAAGTAACAAAGAAGCATTGTTTTTAAGACCCATTTCAGACATTATGCAGGTCCGGGCCCACTGCAGGTAGATCCCCACAGGCCCTCTGTGCCCAATGCCAACAGCCTCTCCTGTGCCACACTGACACAGGGCTCATGTGGGCAGACCCCAGCATGCCTGCCCTGCTGCTCGCACTGCCCCGAGCCTCCTGGCACAGAGGCACATCACATGTGGCAGCACACACATGCAGAGAAGAATGAAGCCGCTGAGTGACAGCATTATGGCTGAGCACGCTCAGTGAGGCAGTCTGTTCGCACCCAAGAAAGCAGCAGTTCAGCACTGGTAAGCAGGGCAAATGCAACTACCTGCACGGATCGCATTCCAGCACAGCTAGTAACCGTAACGCAATGTTCTTCCTAAAAGTGTGCTTGGTGAGCCCACTGCCAGCTGCTTCCCTTTGGAACGTGGGTCCGTTACCACTCTGAAGGCTATTATTACTGTTTTGGCAGGTCAGCCATCCATATAGACCATCCATATCTTAGGCACAGTGCAGCGTGGAACATCACAGTGATGCGTTTTTATTACTATTATTATACATGAACATGAAAAGGATAGACATCTAAGCTTATTTGTATTGTTTCTGTCTTGGAAGACAGCAGTACTTAAATTTGGGCAGATGCAGCCTCTGTTCTTATTTACCTCTTCCAGCAGCTGGAAGTACGAATGGTTACAAAGAAGAGGTGACAGAAAATGAGGACAGAGAGCAAAAGAAATTCACAGGGCAAAAATGGACTAATTTGGATGGACTGAAATCAGCAAAGCATTTGGATAATCCATTCGTTTGGATTACAGAAGAAAAAAAGCCCTACCATTAAGGACTGAGCCAAGTGGTTATAACAAACAAACTAAAAAACTGGTTGTAAGAGATCCCATAGCTCTCTTCTTCTGTAGCCCATAGCTACAGAAACACAAAACCTGTCGGCAGCTGCACTCTTATTCATCTCCTACTCATAATGTTTATAAAAAGGTACTGACACTGTAATTACCAGACAGCACAGCGACTGCCCGACTGAAAAAGAGATTCCTGTCTTACATGAAAGAATTCATTAGCACAAAACGCATCACATGAAAAATGAAAGGCTGGGCCTCCCACCGACATCAGTCAGGGTTCGCTCTCTTTCCATCAGCATCGCCACCGTGCTGCTGTAACCCACGTGGCACCCTGCAGTACAAGCAGTGGTACAGACAGGACGAGTACCAGCGCACGGTGAGGCAGTGCTCAGAGCATCTTGTCCCACTGTGCTCTTCTAAGCTTAATCTACAACACGCTGTTGAAGCTTGTTGGAAGCCTCTTGCAACAGCTACCGACCTCGACAAGTAATTCCTATTGGAGCCAGCTGCTCTCTGCTCAGCGACAGGCAGTGTATGAACACTCATTCCTTTTAACTACTGTACTTACTTAGAGATGACGCAGTAAATCCTAACACACGAGCATACCTAAGTGAGCAGATCTCTGCTGGAGCTCGGCCAGCCTGCGCACTCGCTCTTCGTTTTTGCCTTTCATCTGATCAACATCCAGGCTGAAGTCAGAGTGCAAGGAAACACTGTCAGGCTGCAACAGCGGTGCCTGGGCTGGTGGGACATCTTCCTGCAGAAAACGCAAAAGCACACAAGTCCTACAGTTTCATAGCTGTCCTGGTTTGGCTGGGACAGAGTTAATTTCCTTCGTAGTTGCTGATGTGGTGCCGTGTTTCAGATTCAGGAGGAAAATAATGTTGATAGCACACCGATGTTTTAGTTATTGCAGAGCAGCGCTTACATCAAGTCAAGGACTCTTCAGCTTCTCACACCGCCCTGCCAGCAAGGAGCTGGGGGTGCAGCAGCTGCTGGGAGGGGACATAAGCAGGACAGCTGACCTAACTGGCCAGAGGGCTCTCTCACATGACAAAATACAGGCAACAGTAGAACTGGAGGATCTGGCGGAGGGGCTGCCACTGCTCAGGGACTGTCTGGGTACAGCTGGCTGCTGGTGAGCCATCGCGTTGTGCATCGCTTTTGTTTTAGTCATTCCTTTCTTCACTTTGCTTATTCTTTTTTCCTTCTTATTAAACTGTCCTTACCTCAACCCACGAGTTCTCACACTTTTACATTTCCCAATTCTCTCCCCCAGCTCCCCTGGAGGAGTTGCAAACGACCGTGTGGTGCTGCGCTGCTGCCGTGTTACACCACTGCGTTCCTTTTGGTGCCCAACGCGGGGCCCACAGGGCTGAGATAACAACAGATCTGACCACGGCGTGTTAGAGAGAACACATTTGTTTATATTTTTTTGTAATTATTACAGTATTTTAATAGTTGCTGTCCACAATGTTCATCTGTTGGCTCACAGAGTTGTTCTGGTTCCTCTCAGAGCTGCTTTGGCTGCTCTCTGGGCTGCTCTGGTTACTCTCAGGGCTGCTCTGGCTGCTCTCAAAGCTGTTTGGTGTAATCCCTTTCTTGCTGTACTTGCTCCCTGTTTTGCTGTTTATCAGCGCGGAGGGCTGGTTAGAGGTTGCTTTGGGTTTTCTCACTCTGCTGTACTACATAACACTCACAATGTGATAAAAGCACCTGCCGTCCGCATAACCTACTGCTGCACTCGGCATTGCTGCCATCCTTGTCCTTTGGAAACCACCTCTTGGAAACTATTAGCAATTACACTTTTTACCTTTTCTTCTCTGAGTCAACCCTTCTCCTCCAGGTCAGTTAGAACGCTTGAGAATTGTGTATACCCTTGGGATACTCAAACGTTGTTACTGCTGTGTCTCCTGAGCATGTTTCAGGTTTCTTTCTAAGGTTAAACAGCTATTTGAGACCAGCGCCCAGAGCTCTGCCCCAAGGCGGGACTGCTGTGAGGGCGTGGGCAGGCACCCAGAACGCGGGGCGCCTCCAATGCACTGAAACCCTGAGCAAGTGCAGAGCCCTGAAAAAGTGATAAAATGATTGAAAAAGTTTCACCATCACCTGGCAGTTCCAAAGAGATGCGAATCACTGCAGCGTGCCTAGGCTCGGCCTACCTAGCCTCATTCTACCCCATTCTGCACCTTTAGGAAGGAGAAATGGTCTCTGGATCTGACAGCAGCAGACCCACAACACACACTATGGATAATCCAACCCCTGCAACAAGACACCGTGGCTGAGCCCTCACAGGTATCAGTCCCCCTGCCAGTCCAGAAGAAACAATGGAAGCAGAAGTCAGCTCACTCAGTAAGGGAAGCAGCAGCTTCTCCTAAACAGGGAGCAGGAGGAAGCATCAGAAGAAGCAAACTGCTACAGAGCATTCGTAAGAACAGGAGGTGGATACGACAGAACTCATAAACGAGTCAGAAACCAACTGATCCCTATCCCTGGGTGAGCTCAGACATACGCTAAGATTTCAGGACTAACCCATCTGGGTCACTGCAGTGTGGCAAGATATTGCTGCACGGGTAGAGAACATGGCTGTAACAGTACAGCACATAGATGCCCACGTACCCAAGAACACCAGAACAACCAGCAGGTGGATCAGGCTGCTAGGATGGAAATGATGCAGGCAGATCTGGACTAGCAACATAAAGGTGACTTACTTCTAGCTCAGTGGGCCATGACACTTCAGGCCATCAAGAAAGAGGTGCAACATACAGATGGGATAGGGATCAAGGGGTGGACTTGACCACAGACACTGTTTCACAGGTTATCCATGGATGTGAAACATGCTGTAATTAAGCAAGCCAAGCAAGTAAAGCCTCTTTGTATGGAGGGCAATGGCTGAAATATAAATACAGGGAGGCCTGGCAGGTGGATTCTATCGCTTTCTCACTCGCAATGATGGCAAGTGCCATATACTTACAATGGTGGAAGCAAACACTGGATGGCTGGAAACGCATCTCGTGCCCCACACCACCACCCAAAATATCATCCTGGGCCATAAAAAGCAACTCTTGTGGTGACATGGCACCCCAGAAAGAACTGATTCAGACAATGGCTCATTTCCCAAACAACCTCATAAACACCTGGGCCAAAGAGCACAGCACTGAGTATATCACATCCCCTGCCATGCACCAGCCTCTGGGAAAATGGAATGATACAACAGACTGCTGAAAACTACACTGAGAGCAATGGGTGCTGGGACATTCAAACATTGGGGCACACATTTAACGAAGGTCACCTGGTTAGTCAACATTCAGGGATCTGCCAGTCAAGCTGGCCCTGCCCAGTCAAAACTCTTATGCTCTGTAGGAGATAAAAGTCCCTGTAGTGCCCTGCCTAGGGCAACAAAGTCTGGGTTATTCCTGCCTCAAGCAAAGGCAAACCCATCTGCGGGGCTGCTTTTACTCAAGGACCTGGATGCACTTGGGGGGTAATGCGTAAAGATGGGGAATTCCGCTGTGTACCTCAAGGTGATTTGATGTTGGGTGAGAACAGCTAATAATGTGTGTCCAGTTCTGAGCTCCTTAGTTCAAAGACGACAGGGATCTCCTAGAAGGAGTCCTGTGGAGGGCCACAATGATGATTAAGGGCCTGGATCATCTCCCATATGAGGAAAAGCTGAGTAACCTGGGTCTGTTCGGCCTGGGGAAAAGACTGAAGGGGGATCTGATAAATGTTTATAAACATCTAAAGGGAGGTGGGAGGCAAATGGATGAGGCCAGGCTCTTCTCAGTAGTGCGTAGCGATAGGATGATGGAACCTGGACTGGCTTCAGCATGCAACAATTCAACACCACACACCATCTCTCCAGCCCTGGATGACTGCTACGACAGAGGGAGCTCAAAGTCATGGACTAAATGAGCTCAGTGGACATTTTAAAGAGATAATCCACAGAAAAAGAGCAATGAGATCTGTATGTATGTATCAAAGGATGGCAAGGGTGGTGGTGAGGACTTATTGGAAAGAGCAAGACCTGAGCATGACTTCGATGGTGTGGAATAAGGGGCAGTTTTTGTGCTGGTTTGGGCTAGAATAGAATTAATTTTCTTCATTTTAGCTAGTGTGGGGCTATGTTTTGGATTTAGGAGGAGAATGTTGACAGCACGCTGAGGTTTTAGTTATTGCTGAGCAGCGCTTGTGCTGAAGCAAGCACTCTTCTGCTTTTCACACTGCCCACCCCAGCTGGGATTGGGCAGGGAGCTGGGAGGGGAGAGAACCAGGACAGCTGACCCAGACCAATGAAACAGAGATCCTATACCACGTGGTGTCAAGCTGAACAATAAAACTGGGGGAGCTGCCAGAGGGCTGCCATGGTGGGGCATCAGTTGGCCAGCAGTGAACAACTGTGTTGTGCATCACTTCTTTTGTTGGTTTGGGTTTGTGGGGTGGTTTTTTTTTTGTACTTCTCTTCATTTTTTTCCTCTTTCTTATTAAACTGCCCTTACCTCAACCCACGAGTTCTCGCACTTTTTCCAGTTCTCTCCCCTAATCCACCTGGTGGGAGTGAGCAAACAGCTGTTTTGCTCTGCTGCTTGCCAGGTTAAACCACAACAATAGTGAACTTTTAAAAAGGGCAACTAGCCATACATGCACACCCTCTGTATCCATATCATCCAGCCACTAAGGAACCATCAGCACTGTCCAACAATGATAGGTTTGCGGCCTATCTTCATATTTATGTCAATCTGGTTACCGTACTTACAGTGCACTCCAGTGCTTTCTTCTTTATTCGTCTCCTCTCCCTTGCAGAAAGTGGAAGCTGTGATGACAGGTCAACTTCTTCTAAGGCAGAAAACATTTCTCCATTAGCACCTACAAAAGAGGGGGTACAATTCGTAGAGGACAGCCTGCTAAAGCCTAAACTTATCAAGGCTTATTAAACGTAAACGCGCAGCATTTGGCTCAGGTAGCCTCAGAGCTCCATGTCACTGGGGGCTGGAAAGCACCTGCAAGGCTGCAACACAGCTGCCCTCCTCCTCACACTTCTCCACAGGCACCCAGCCTGGCTGATATTACAGGCAGGCTATTTGGCCAGGTTCTAGGCTGATGCACTCACATCTAAGAGCACTGAGCTCTGAGGATTTCCTAATCTGAAGAACGTAAGACTACAGAGAGCACCAAATGCACTGAAAAAGGCTGAAAGCAATACTCTGCGCCCCTCCTAATGCCAGGTTCTCCAGGACCTACATGTTAACAGAGTAAGTCTGAATATATTTCAAATGGAAAAAAAAAAGAAGAGCTTGTAATCATGTCTGGCTTTGCTTAAAATCAGTATATGGAAAAAAAAAAAAGTGAGTTTCATTAAAAAGCACTGCATCCTCCCCATTGCAGAGAACAAAAACCCTGTGAGATTACTTCCCAAGGAGAATTTCAAGACACTGTAATGCTTGCTAATGGAAAATTAACACTTAGAGACCTGTGCTGGTTGGTCTTCGGTTCTGTTTCATTTCTGAGGTTTTATTTGAAACAAAAAGAAAGAAATAAAGCTCCCCAACAAGGTGACATCCCAGAGGGAGCATTGCACAGAAAGATGCCTTCTCATAAGAAGATGTACATCAGGCTGTCAGCAGAGCCATTGATTTCAATCATAGAATCATAGAATTGCTCAGGTTGGAAAAGACCTTAAAGATCATCAAGTCCAATCACAACCTAACTGTACTACCCTAACTCTAACAACCCTCTGCTAAATCATGTCCCTGAGCACCACATCCAAACGGTTTTTAAACACATCCAGGGATGGTCACTCAACCGCCTCCCTGGGGAGCCTATTCCAGTGCTTAACAACCCTTTCTGTAAAGAAGTGTTTCCTGATATCCAACCTAAACTTACCCTGGTGCAACTTGAGGCCACTTCCCCTCATCCTGTCACCTGTCACCAGTGAGAAGAGACCAACCCTGCTCTTGCTGTAAGCACCTTTCAGGTATTGGAAGAGAGCAATAAGGTCTCCCAGAGAGCTATAAGGTCTCTTTTAGGTGTGATCCACGCAGACTTACTGCAGTACAATTCCATAAAGACCTGCATTTGTACTGAAGGCATAATTTACTTCATCGCTTTAAAAAAAAAAAAAAATCACAGTTGCTATACCCACTTCTAAACCAGCAATAATCTTTTCAGAAAAGCATCACTATGCTAAATGGTATGTTTGTCACTCATAGAATGGCCTGGGTTGAAAAGGACCACAATGATCATCTAGTTTCAACCCCCCTGCTACGTGCAGGGTTGCCAACCACTAGACCAGGCTGCCCAGAGCCACATCCAGCCTGGCCTTGAATGCCTCCAGGGATGGGGCATCCACAGCCTCCTTGGGCAACCTGTCCCAGTGCATCACCACCCTCTGTGTGAAAAACTTCCTCCTAATATCTAACCTAAACCTCCCGTCTCAGTTTAAAACCATTCCCCCTTGTCCTATCACTATCCACCCTCATAAACAGCTGTTCCCCTCATGTTCCAGTCCTCATGTGCTTAAAGAGAGAGAAACTCACCAATAAAAGCACTATCGGATTCCAACAGTGAATTTTTCAAGGATTCATGGGAGTCATTCCTGAACTGCAAATGTGAACCAGAAGACATGCAAAGTCAGACACCTCATATCTATTACCTCATTATAAATAATGTACACTTAACGTCTGCTGAAGCTCTGCAAGGGAAACAGCAGCTATGCAGTGTTTTGTACTATTCTATACTTTATAGCTGTAAAAAAGTCTATCTTCTTACACTTATGTTCTCCTTAAGCATTAGTTTTTGGACTTTTCTGGTGTGACACCAGTTGCTGAAGTTGTCTGCACGTGGCAATGGTTGTGGCAGGTTGTGTAAGCCAGGCACATCCATCAAGGGGTGCATCCCAGTCACCACCTGAGCTTTACAACAGAGGACAAAGCCGGCATCAGGCCTGCACCCAAGGTTTGTCCAAAGCTCTGATCAAAGGAAGGAAGACTCCTCAGGTTTCGCTTATCCCACCACATGCAATCTTTGGTATTAAAGCACCAAATTCTTCTTAAAAAGATCTTCTTAAAAATCTCCTTAATAATAACAAGCATTAAGATTATTGCTTACAGTTCACTGCACAGTTGCAACCATTTGCTGCAGAAATTCAACTTGAAAATCACTACAAAAATCAAAGTAATGGAAACTACCAGAGGAAACGGAACAAGAAGAAACAATTTTTACTGCAAACCATTGCTCTGGAGAAGAATTTCAGGTATTAATTTACAACTCTAACACGCGTTAAGGTGATTTATATTTTCCACTTGCTCAGTAATGTTTCGTTTCTACGTAAAGTTATAGTGTTATCCTTGAGGCTAATGGCTGTTCCTTGCAGTCTCCCACCTTGTGTGGGCCCACACTCCCACAAAACACCACTGAAGCCTGCTGTTCTGCACTTGGGTTAGTGGAAAAAAAAACAATTCTGATAGCACTTCATTTTGCTCTATTTACACCTGAAGATAAACCTCTCCTTTGAGACAGTGCGCATCACTCAAGTCATGTGGATTCAGAGCTACTGCTGCTGGCTCGGCTGCTTCCACTAATTCACACTCCCAGCAGCAATCTAACATTGTATAAATATAAATAAGTATCAATGAATATTAAAAGAGGAAGCTAATCAATCAAACCATCTCTATATACAAAGATAAACAACTTCCATGTCAAGTTTAAGAACCTGTTAATCATTCTATTAACAAGCAATAGCATTAAAGAAGCTCGCTGTCTTGAGTGTAATTCTTTCCTTAAATTCTGTACAAGCCACAGAATTTAATAAGTATTTCTTATGCTTGAAAAAGGCACAGTAATACAGTAATACTTTTTTTTCTTTTTTAATCTGTTTTGTCTTACCAGTCCCATGGTTTGTGGGTTGTAGCCAGGAGTAGAATCATCTTCATCAACGAGAACCACATAGAGAAGGGACAAAATAACAATGTCATAAGGAAAGAGAGAACACCAACACACAATGTGCTGACAAAACTTCTGCTACCACATGGAGAAGAAAAAACACTGCCAATTACTGCAACTTCCTTTAAAATTATATACATTTCACTGAACATCTGAACACTCTGAACATCAGTAAAATGTCTGAATGCAATGTTGATGCCAATGTAAGTATTATCAGAAAAATCAAACAGAATTCAATAGCACGCTGTAAGGTTAACAGGTATACAGAGAAGTTAGGCTGGTAAGAATAGTTAAATATACAGAAAAGGTGCTCACCGGTGTTGTAGGCTCACAAAAGAACTCCACAAGGAGCAATCTCCAGAAAGAGATCATTCCTCAATGGAAGTCAGCCCTTAAATGGGGTCTAGGAGAGGTGGAGCCTGGCTCCACCCCTTCCGGGCACACAGGTGAATTGCCTTCACCTGTGCTCCCATGGCTGACTCAGCGCTTGCCTCAGGTGGTCAATCAGAGGTTCAGGCCGTGATTCAACAGTTCCCATACACACGCTATTTCTGAGAATGCTAGGGTAAGTGCATATCCTTCTAAAGGGCTGGATATATCAGAAAGACATCAACCTGTGAGATGGTTTACCATGGGTGTCCAACTTGTTGGCTTGCCTGAGCTGCGCTGAGTAATGAGGAATTGTCTTGGGCCACATTCAAAACATATAATATGGTTAAGGTACGTAAGGAACAAAGATTTTTAAAACATATTTTTTATTAAAAGATTTTAAAGAGAGCAACAAAAAACTAGAGTGTTGGACAGGTATAGTTTTAAGCATCAAAGCAACCCATGAGAGCACAAAAGGCTGCTGCATGAGTATCTGGGCTTCTCTTTTACCCTCTCCTGTTTCACCTGTTGAGATCTTAAGATCTTTATACATTATTTGAATTACTGCATCTGACAAGACATCTAGATACACAACTAGAAAGAAACATTTTGTGACATGCTCTGCACACCGCTGAAGCCCAGTAAAATAAGGATGTGGTAATGAGACCATGACACCAGCTTAAATAACTGCAGATGAGACAGCAATTTAATGGCCATAAACTGGAGCATAGAAGTTCCGCACCAACATGCAAAGGAACTTCTTCACAGTAAGGGTGACGGAGCACTGGGACAGGCTGCCCAGGGAGGTTGTGGAGTCTCCTTCTCTGGAGATATTCAAGACCCGCCTGGATGCCTACCTGTGCAGCCTGCTGTAGGGGGGCTGCTTTGCAGGGGAGTTGGACTCGATCTCTAGAGGTCCCTTCCAGCCCCTACAATTCTGTGATTCTGTGAATCTAAACTATCCAAGCTATACATGAGAACTTGAAAGTATATGGTCTTCCTACTGTAAGATTATACTGCCTTTCCTAGTGTATTTTTTTCTTACCTTCACCTTCATAGATTGTATTTTGTACATTTCATTTGCTTTTCTTTTATTAAACATATTTGTGAATTAAAGAAAAAGCGTAAGCTACAGTATTTATCATCCCAGCAGTAGCTGCTAGCAGTCCCATGGACAGTCATAGAATCATAGAACGGCTTGGGTTGGAAGGGACCCCAAGGATCATCAAGCTCCAACCCTCCTGCCACAGGCAGGGCCACCAACCTCCAGATCTGGTACTAGACCAGGCTGCCCAGGACACCACAACTTGGGTTTGAACACCTCCAGGAATGGGGCATCCACAATCTCTCTGGGCAGCCTGTTCCAGCACCTCACCACTCTCTGTTAAGAACTTCCTCCGGATGTCCAATCTAAACCTTCCCTCCTTGAGCTTAAAACCATTTCACCTTGACCTATCACTGTCTACCCTTGTAAAAAGTTGACTCTCCTCCTGTTTATAATCCCCTTTTAAATACTGGAAGGCTGCAGTGAGGTCTCCTCAGAGCCTTCCTGCAAATATTTGTTGAAGGTCAAGAGGAAAAGAAAAAAGAGAAACATAACGGTATATAAAGCAGGTAAGGCAATCCACACTTCCATATAGTATGAGAAAACAGGCAAGCCTTTGCCACAACAGCCTGTAACACGGCCTCTTATCCACAGCACAGAAATACATATTGCTTTAATTCATCTTCCTTCCTGCCTCACATCAGACAATAAAACTGCTCATCTGTTTTCACTGAGGGGAAGACAAACTTGTCTCTGAGGAAAATGAACTGGAAATATAGAGATAACGTGGTAACTAGTTACCTTGCTCAGTACGCGGTGACAGGCTACAAATGATGTTGTAAAGCACTAAAGGGGATTGAGAGAGAGGAAAGGCTGCTTGAGGATCCTCAGTGGAAAGTTATTTTAGAAATCAGCTCCTTGTGTTCCAGCAGGAAATGCCTGCTGCTCAGTTTGCCCCCACATCAGACTGCATTATCCATTTAGCGTTAGCTTACATCTAATACAACTGCTTGGCCTTAAAACTAATGAAAAAAGGTAAGTTTGCTTTCTAGCTAGTGGAGGCTGCTCTCCAGATGACGTTAAATCAGAGCCTTCTCAGACTGCCTGTTAAGTAATACTCCAAGGGAGGAAAACCAAAACCAGGAACACACAGTTCTCTGCTGAAACTACTAACTTCTTTTGCATCATTTCAGTCCATCCCAGAAAGGGCAAGACTGAACACAACCCTGCAAACCCAATTTTGACATTATGTGATTTTTAAGAGCTTGTAATCAACCCAGAAGATGTTACAGAGATCCTGACTTGTAACTGCAACGTCATATTATTCATAAGCACTACTGCTCACCTTGCTTGACCACCAAAACATCCACCCATTCTGGAATTGCTAGCAAGTTGCAACATCTTACATGTGGTTTCTAAAGCAAAGTCTGTTCTAGGATACAGATTTCTGAACCTGTGAAACACTCAAACCATGACTACAAACATAAAAGAAATTTAGTACTGGGAGATAAAAGTAGAGCAGACATTGGCAGTTTGAAAGCCATCTCCTCCAGTGAGAACTAAAAAAGTGCCATGAGGGACTTACCTGCTAACACCTCCATCATGTATCAGCTGAAGATTTTTACTGCTCTGTGATTTGCTTTAATAAAAAGTAACCAACCTAATTTTCTCTTGCATTGTCCTGAAGCAAGCATGAAGCAGTAATTAAATTACTTTCAGGGAAATAAGGAGCAATAGTCACACTAATTTAAAAACAAAGTCATTCGATACTTCTGTGCTTTATAACATGACAGAATTTCAGCGTTCTGGTGTGCTTTACACTTCTGTACTGCAGCACTGACAGGGAACATCAAGGTAAAATCAGAGCTGCCATTTTTTAAAAACCTTCATCAAATACAAAAGCAATAAACAAAGCCACTGAAATCATCTTGGTCCATTCATTCCTTACCCTCTGCTTCTCTCCTCATTCTCATTCTGTCAAGTTTCCTCTGCTGCTCTCTCAACAGAGCCTGCTGTTGAATCTCTAGAGTCTGGTCGTCTTTTGGAGGATCAGGATACATTTGCCTTAAGCCCACACGTGTTTCAGAATCTAGAACAAAGATAGGAAATAAGAATTTCACTTTGTTTCTGAAAAAGAAATTCTAAAGCAGTTACACATTCACAGTCATAGGAAACGTTAAAAAGAATGGTGACAGCGGCATGCTATTCCCCAGGCTGTTATGTAGCACGCTCTTCTATGACAGGCATAAGAGATGCAGGCTGATATACCCTCACTTTAAAGAGCTTGCACTCCTGTTTAACTTCAAAATGAGATCTCCAGCTAGAAGGCCCTTACAGAGAAGAGCAATGCTTTCTTCCTCCAAAATCCAGAAGGTATTTAGGGGGTGTCTATAAATCTAATTAGAAATTTTAGGAGACCAGCTCAAATCATATAATTAAAAAATTTATCAAATTAAAATCTTTCAAGGTATTCTTTGAATCCATATTCAACAGTTGACAATCATTTTGGAAAAGAAGAAACACTTCTCCATCAAAATTACATGTATTCTTTAAAAGACCACATAAAATTTGGCAAGGTTCCCCATAAGGTATGTGCCAGGTGTTTGCATGCTGATTCTGGCAATGGTGCAGTATCCACATAACAACAAATTGTAGACACTTGTAGAAACACTCACACTAAGTGGCATACGTGCATGCCAAATGCTGTCCACAGAGCGTGTTGTGTTTAGGCAATAGCTGTGAAGAGGCCAATGTTTTTTGTCTTTAAATCCTGAGTAACATGGAAGATGCAGGAAAAAAACAGCTGTTCCACAGACTTTCATCCTCAGCAACAAGGTCTACCTACCTTTGTATTTAAGTTCATTAAAATCCCAGATGTTCTGCATATTGACAGGATCTTGGGCATCCTTTGACGAAGGTCGCCTCACCGGAGCCTGCAGACGAAGCCTGGCCATCTCAAATATGTCCTTTGGATTCTTCTCTCTCCTCCCACTTGAGAAGCGTGTAAAACAAGCAAAATATCATTTTAAACTGCAATATTCATGAGTTACGTGAAAGAATAGCTTAATACTAACAAAGCTCTTCTACTTACTGAGCAATTATTTATTTAAAGCTATTAATATTTTTGAAAACAATGACACTGCACATTATGCAATGAGAAGAGATCATCTCCTTGAAATTAAGAAAAAAAGAACCTCTCACTTTAAGGAACAGAACTAAGACTCTTGATCCGGTAAGTCTTTTCCATCTAGTGGGTACAGTTACCTAGTACACTCTGGAAGCAAACCATGAAGTTTTAGATAAAAGGGTATGACTTCCTATAAGGAAGAAAATACTCCCACAGCATTATGCTATTTATCAGATACTGTAGTCTCCAGACACAACTCACAGCCTTGGATGGAAGGTATTGAGATAAAACCTAGACATCAGTTTTAGACCAAATATTCTAACTTCCAATGCTACCAACACACCCATTCTTATACAAGTTCAATCTCCATGTTTTCATTTAACACAAATATTATCCAGCTAACACTACTAATACGTAGTAGCTCCAAGTTCTTGTACAAAAGCTACCTTCTAAAAAATGAAGATGAAATTCTTACCGTGTAATCGGCCCATCATCATCACTAGCCACATTTAGCAACTGTTCCTGCAGTCGCCTCTCTTCACTACGAAGCTGCTTCCTCATCTCTGATAATTCATTTATCACATTCTTTCTTTCCTCTGTAATTTAACACCAATAAAGCGTTAGAGACACTTTTCTGCCTGCTTCATAAATGCCAGGTGAAAAAAATGACAATGCACTGTTAATTACAATGATCAGATATACACAAGCATTTCATACTTTAGAAACCAGGGGAGAACCTCTATTTTGAGGCAGCAGAAGGATGAGGTCACCAGAACAGCAAAACGCATTCGAACTTCGACAGAAATGTTTTGCTGTGTTTAAAAAAAGGAAAAGCTACGGAGCAACTGGACGCAGACAGTAAGCAGCCCTATTCTGCAACTAGCAAATCTACACAGTCCTGAGAGGTATAAGACAGGAACCGACATATATCAACACATAAAACCCATTTCTGTCTCCTGAATCCCTCTGGACAGTTCAAAAGAGAGATATCAATCTGCTTAGTGCCGTCTCTTAAGAGTTCCAACTTCAACACTTACTTTTAGAGTGTGCTCACACTGAAATTTCACAACTACTGTTGGTCTCGGCTGCTGGGTTTTTGTAGTTAGGACAGCATTCCTCCAAAAGTGTCAAGTTTTACCAATTCCTTGTTTGTCACACTGCATACATTCTAGTGAGCACCTTTTAGTTTGACTGCAAGTTTTACTGGCTTAAATGCTCCTACACAAGAGTTAATCCATATTCCCTCATTTCTCTCAATTTCCAAGAGCTGCATTAAGAACCTCCTTCCTAGTGGAAGAACTACAATGAACTCAGGTAGTGATAACATTTGTAGAACACCACTTACTGTTACATTTCATGTGTTTTTGCAGTAAAGGCAATACCTACCAAGTGCTCGCAACTGATTTCTTCTAGCTGGGACAGGTGGAGAAGGAGCTCTGGGTTGTGGAGGATCCTAATCATCAGAATGAACATGAAATGTTAACACGTCAAAGTAAGGAACTACACCAGCCATAACAGCCTTCTATTTCCTTACCTTACTGTCCAACTTATTAACTACCTCTACTACTAGAAGAAAGAATAGTAACCTAGCAAGTCATTAATGTGTAAGGTTTTTTGTTTGTTTGTTTTGTTTTTTAAAGCTGATCTTTTAAATACATAAACCAAGTTATAGCGATAATAACTGTAACACACTCATCAGAGATCTGGACACAGCTATGCTAAGTGCTGGAATGACATGCAGATCAACAAACTTGAAGTAAGTTTTAGATAAGGTTTAAAGTCTTAAAATGTTTTCTGAAACTGCACTATATTTTGCCAAATTATCACTTCCTGGCAAACTCATTTTAAAAACTTTTAGCCCAGTTCATTCCTACATACAGAGTAAAAACAGTTTCCAATAAAAAGTCAGAAATGTAGCTCAAGATTCACAGTTATTTAATCTACTCTACTCATCACAGGAGGAATTCTAAAAAATAAGAAAGGTGAAGTGTAGCAGCAAACTTTTTGTACCTTCAGGTACTACTTTCCTGTGCAGGGAACCCACTAGTGCAGGGATCCTACTTTAGAAGGGAGGTTAGACTAGATGATCTCCAGAAGTCCCCTCCAATCCCTATGATTCTGCAACTCCATGATGACTAGATTCATAAGCTTTCTTATCCTAACTTTACAGGATCAGAGAATATCCTGTGTTGGAAAGGACCTACATGGATTATCAAGTCAACTCCTGGCACTGTACAGGAGCACCCCCAAATCCAAACACAAATCTGGCAGCTTGGCCCACTGCCCTGGGCAGCCTGTTCCATGCCCACCTTCCTCTGGTGCAGATCCTTTCCCTAACCCCCATCTGCCCCTCCCCTGACACAGCTCCATGCCGTTCCCTCGGGCCTTGTTTTTGTCACAGAGAGCAGAGCTCAGCGCTGCCCCTCCGCTCCCTGTGAGGAGCTGCAGCCGCCATGAGGCCTCCCCTCAGCTCCCCTGCTCTGGGCTGAACAAACCAAGGGGCCTCAGCTGCTCCTCTCTACTCTTTGCCATCACTGTAGCCCTCCTTTGGACGCTCTCTAATAGCTTATCCTTCTATTGTGGTGCCCAAACACACATGTAGTGCTCAAGGCAAGGCCACACAGCACAGAGCAGAGTGGGACAGTTCACTCCCTCAACCAGCTGACAAAGATCCTTAGATCTCTGGGAAGCTGAACAGAGCATCCACTCTGAAAAACAAGAGGCTCTTCACTACAGAAAGCACATGACATGCAGAAAAAAAATAAAATAAGACACCCCCAAAAAATTCTTATGTTCTCAGTAACATTAAACTTTACAGCTGTAAAATTAAACAACAGTAAAGACTGTTTCTAGTTATTCATAGTGTTCCAGTGAACAAATTGGCAAAGAGGAAAAACTTAGCAGGATTTCACATGCTGCACTGACTTAAATATAGGTAAGTAGAATGACAAAATATCCCGAGTTGGAAGGAACCCACAAGAATCACTGAGTGCAAGATGAACAGAAAAATCCTACTTGTGAATAGTAAGATATATGGCTTTCAGCAGATGGAATCCTCTCTTCTTTTCTTATTGATTTGTTCTGAAGAGCAGGAATGACGGGAGAAGGTTTCCTCGAGAACTGCAAGGAGTAAAGTGAGACTGAAACTACATTCCTAAAGGTTCTAATATATATATATATATATATATATATATCATACACATGAAGAGTTTTGTTAATATGCTTCACTTGAGAGTAAAAAGCTTTTGCTTATCTGTTAATTGAAACACTTTTGTATTTAATTTCCTTTAACTCTTAACCCCATAAAATGATTGCAAAAATCATATAATGCGATTTTATTTACTACTTATATAAATTTTAACATGTGTTTCTGTGCTGCATGGTTTTTTTAGTTACGGTAGGTTTTTGTTTGTTTGTTTGTTTGTTTTTAACTCCAGCCACTTCCATTGTATTTGTCCATTTTAGGGAAATGCTTTGTAGAAATACAGAGGAGAAACAATTCTGTAATTGATATTGTCTACTAGAATTTTGTAATGGACTTCTCATCCAGGTCAAAGGAAAATAATGAAATTATGAAAAGCCTCATCGCTGAAGATAAACTGTCCTCCTGTCCCCTGAAATATCCAACTTCTCTTTGTGTTTGGCCCTCAGCAAAAGCAGGCTAAGGTTCTTCATAGCAGATTTAAAAAAAAAGAGTGCAGTTTACTAATATGGACATTGCTCTATAGTATTTTTAAATTAAACTTCATCAGCAAGATAAGGCTCCACTGTACTATGCCTGATTTTCTCCCCATCAGCTGTACTGCGTGTCTGCTAAGTACACTGTAGCTGAGGAGGCCAAGAAGGGAGCAATACTGGCAGAGGTCTATGAAATCATACTCTCTTCCAAGCAGTTATTTTTATAAATTAGGAATATTTATAAATTATTTTTATAAATTTGGTATCTTAGAAAGTAACTGAAGCATACCATTTTCTTTTCCTCTTCCACCGTGGCAACTTTTTCCTTCTCAAAATACTGTCTAAGTTGTTCATCTCGCTTTTCTTCTTTTTCTTTCCTTCTTTTTTCCGCCTCTTTTTGTCTTTCTTCATCTAATCGAATCATTTCTCTATTTTTCAACTTTCGCTGTAATGAAAACATTATTACTACCTTAAAAAAGATCCAACAGTTTTAAAGTTTCAGGTTTTTTTTCTTCAAGAAGGTGGAACTAAATTAAGCTGTTAGTATAAAACATAAAAGCGTATTCCAAAACATTCGAATTAAAAACAGTGCCATGAAAATATTAATCACCTGCAGTCCTGGCTCTATGAACAGTTAACAGAATTTCTCATAACTTCAATACACACCAGTTTCTGTCCCCAGGTTCATGGCAGTAAGCCAAATTGTAGGCCATTATTTCTAAAAGAAGCACAGATAGCAGTGCCCACAGAGAAAGGTCACAGTTTTAATCTTCCTATGAAACCTGATTAAATCAGTTAGCTTCCTATGCTACCCAAGCCCCACTCGCTTATCCAGAAAACCCATCCAACTAAATTGCACATATAAGAGAATCCAGAACATAAAGTTCTAGAAATCCCAAACTACACCCTTCCATGTAATGTTTCCTAACCACAACAGGTACTGAAAGATTTTTCCAGCTCTGATGGCCCTCTGTCCTTGTCTCAGTTATTTATGAGACTTTGAATTACACGAATTCATTCAATTTTCCACATCTGATCAATAAAGTTTGAGTCTGAATTAAATCACAAATTCACCTCCGTGACAAATACTTATTAGACTTGCTTGGGATTCTTCCAAAACAAGTAGTATTTTATCTCAAAGATACATTCTGGCCAAACAATAAAACATGTTTTCTGAAATAAGTTGCATTCAGAATACAAAAACTTGCATTAGAGCTAGATGTAAGAGACTAATGAAAATAAATGTGTCCCTGCTTGCTTTTAATTGACCGATTTGATAAAACTTCTTGTAGTGGCCTCACTAACAATTTCCTTTTAATATGAGAGCACCTCTGACAAATATAAAACTAAATTTTTTCTGAAAAGAATTAATGGTATTTCAAGTTGGCGGCACACTATAAAAAGCAAGAAGAATGCGCTAATTAAAAATGATCATTTCCTACAATTTTTTCTCTCCTCTTGCTAATGTAAGCCACTTTAAGGGACCTGGGGGTGTTGACTGATGCTCGGCTGAGCATGAGCCGACAGTGTGCCCAGGTGGCCAAGAGGGCCAACGGCATCCTGGCCTGCATTAGAAATAGTGTGGCCAGCAGGAGCGGGGAGGTGATCATCCCCCTGTACTCAGCACTGGTGAGGCCGCACCTCGAGTATTGTGTTCAGTTTTGGGCCCCTTACTACAAGAAAGACATTGAGGCCCTGGAATGTGTCCAGAGAAGGGCAACGAAACTGGTGAGGGGTCTGGAGCACAAATCTTATGAGGAGCGGCTGAGGGAGCTGGGATTGTTCAGTCTGGAGAAGAGGAGGCTCAGTGGAGACCTCATTGCACTCTACAACTTCCTGAAGGGAGGTTGTGATGAGGAGGGGTTTGGCCTCTTCTCCCAGGCAACAAATTGGACCCGAGGAAATGGCCGCAAGTTGTACCAGAGGAGGTTTAGGTTAGACATAAGGAAAAACTTTTTCTCTCAGAGAGTGGTCAGGCACTGGAATGGCCTGCCCAGGGAGGAGGTGGAGTCGCCATCCCTGGCAGTGTTCAAGAGGCTCCTGGATGAGGAGCTACGAGATGTGGTTTAGTAGCTTGTGGTAGCAAGGGTAAGGTAATGGGACGACAGCTGGACTAGATGATCTTGTAGGTCCTTTCTAACCTTGTGATTCTATGATTAATTACAAAGGCAGTTTCACAATACTCTTGTAAGTTTACCGTCTTGATCTAGAGGACAAACATTTCAAAGGGTTCGATTAGGATGAAAAAAGTCAAGGGATCAAAATTTTACACCTCCTCCTCTTTCCTTCTTTTCTCTTCTTGTTCATCTTCATACGCTTTTTGAATTCTCCTCCTCTGTTCAGCTAGTCGTTTCTCTTCTTTTTCTTCTTCCAGTCTAAGTTTTTCTCGCTCTGCTTCTTCCCTACGTCTCTTTTCATCGATCTAGAAAATAAAGCAAAGAAGTATTCAGCTACTGACAGTCAGCAGTAATCTGATACACATTTCCCATCGTCAACTTCTACAGAATTTTGAATCTCTACCCATGCAATCAAAGACTGCATGCAACAACTGAAAGATCTCAAAGGCCAGCCTTACGTTTCAATTTCAGGATTCCTTTAAAACAAGCCAGTACTTTACTGTTTCTTTTTGGCCACTTTACTGAACCATCTTTCAGTACAAACACTAATTATACGTGCTAGTAATAAAATCCAAATATTCCCAAACACTTACTTTCCTCTGGAGTTACTGAAATAACACTTTTCTCTACCAAATACATAAGAGAAGATGGGAAACCAAAGAAAAAAGACACAGTGATTGTCTTCATTTCCACATTTATATTTATAGACTCGGTGCAGCCAAAGCCCATTCTTAATTATTTTTGGCAGCACTATAGATAAAGAAGGACTCAAGCTTTCCATTTATTAAGAGATACATATCATGGAATTACAGAATGGCCTGGGTTGAAAAGGACCACAACGATCATCTAGTTTCAACCCCCCTGCCATAGGCAGGGTTGCCAACCACTAGACCAGGCTGCCCAGAGCCACATCCAGCCTGGTCTTGAATGCTTCCAGGGATGGGGCATCCACAACCTCCTTGGGCAACCTGTTCCAGTGCTTCTCCACCCTCTGAGTGAAAAATTTCCTCTTAATATCCAACCTAAACCTCCCCTGTCTCAGTTTAAAACCATTCCCCCTTGTCCTATCACTATCCACTCATGTAAACATTTCTACTCCTAAATTACTTACTATTTCCTTGATATTGTAATTACACTGATATCTAATTCACATAGAGTGAAATTACACACAAAGTTTTATGGACAGAAGACAGAAACTGATAGAACAGCAGTCATACTTTACAACGCCATCAGCAAATAACCACATTATTACTGTCTCAATGACCATCCCATTCTGACAAACATGCACTTGTAACTTGTTGATTTCCAAGGGCAATTTTTTTCCTTTATGTATTTATGTATGTAAACTTGTACTGCATGCACTGAGAACTCCCATCTGGATTTATAGAGTCACATTTAGGAAAAAAGACATAATCTAAGTTAATGAAGCCAATTATTAATAGCATAATTTTCATAGCTATTTCTTACGAAGGGAAAAAAAAAATCAAAGAGATTCAACAGCATACAGCTCTCAGCACACATCCTGCTTGCAGAATTGGCTGTGACACAATAAAGCCTTTGGTCAGCGGTATCTGATGTTTTACTTTGCCTGTAACCCCTCTTTAAAAAACAAAATAATTCTTTAACGTGACAACTGGTGCAAGCATTCACCTGTAGACGAAGAAAGTTCTTGTATGACTCTTGTCGCTTAAGTTGTTGTGGAGATGGTGGCTCACCAAACACATTGCCCCGAGCAAAAGGAGAAGTCTGTGCAAATGCAAAACCTAAGGGGGAGACAGGAAAAAAAATCCAGGTAAAAATCAAAGCAAATTTAAGAGAGCAAACCAGAGTGAAGAAGAAGGAATCTGAGACACTCCTTTCACAAAGTAGGTTATGACAGCCCTAATTCAAGGCGAGAGCTGAAAACAACAGCGCGATTAAAAGTTCTCACATTGTCTGTCTAAAGTGTTTTTACTGCTCAGTTAACAATGTCTGAGCTAGATGTCTTGTTAGAAAATGACACCTACAAAAGATTTTAGGATATCATGAAATGAGTCACATATTCTACCCTGAAACCTACAGTTTAAGATCTAAAACATGTCACATTTAAGTTAATTAGAATAGCAAACATTTTACATTTCATAATTTTATTGCTTGCCATTTACTCTGACTTAACACACATAGCTCTGTTCCTCAGGTTTATTCAACATTTAAAAACAGTATTAGGTAAAGATACTACAAACAACAAAGCCAAAAACTGGCAGATAAAATTCTAAGCGCTCAGAAAATGGAATTCTGCCATTGTAAGGCACCTCCTACTCTAGGAAGTTTGAAGTGTCAGGTCTCTTCGAGCTCAGCAACTTCCTCCACTGTACTGGAAACAACATCACTGGGGACAGGTCACCAAGTTAATCTCCCTGAGTTAAGCATGTGTCATAACCATACAGTCCCAATAGTTCTAGAAAAGAGGATCAAGTCTGATAACAGAACAGGCTTTGCAGAACAGGATCTCTACAGGAAGTAGAGGAGAAAGAAAGTAAATAAGCATAAATTGTGTTAACTTTTCAACTGATACAGCATGGTCCTCATTCTTACCATGTCTACTCCAAAGGATATAGTGCCTCAGGGGTGTGCAAACACCACAGCTCCGCTACATTGAGATGAACACAGCTACAAGCTGTTCTCATGCTCCCCCCTTACTTTTCCCTGTGCAATGGCTTAACACCCAAGCCAGATGAAAGCAGAAATAATAGATACATTTATTCCCGTAGAAACAGGCTTACTTCTACACCCTAGCCCTAATTACAGAATCAAATACTTTTAGGTTAATGCTAACCTTCCTTACACTGAATCACTGTTTGAATCCTTCCAAAACAGAATTAAATTTATATGTGGTTCTTCCATGATGGATTTACTTCACACAGAATCCATTCTGTGCAGAAATTCACAAGAAAGTTTATAATCATTTAAAAGGCACTGACACAAGAGACAAGTTACTATGGAATGCATCCAGGAATTAACTTACTGTGTAAAAACTACTACCCTGCAAGTTCCTGTTTAGCAGGAGGGTGAAAAATGAAATAAAATAGAAATAACCTAAACAAGGTCACTTTAATGTCTGACTATTTAACTGGGAGGTGCAAGGCTATCCTGGTCACAACTCATCCACCTCACCTCCTGTTCTCAGTGTCGGTGATCTAACCAGGTGACTCTTTGCTTTAACAGCCTTGCCTGTTTCACTTCTTACTAAATGGTTAAATACACAGTGTATCAGGTAGGAAGAGAGAGACAGAGCACAGAGAGAAAGGAAAAAGAAGATTCAACAGTCAATGGTCATGACACTGAACATTAGTCTTGGGAAACAGATCCGTGTTCCAATTAGCATCTAATCTTTACATAGAGGTGCAACAGCTTGAGCAGGAAAAAGAAATCAGCATATAAGCTGACCTGAGGAGACCAGGACAGATCCTGGGGGCAGGTCTGGAGCATCACAGCACTCTCATTCAGATGTCTCATGAAACATGAGAGAAAGATGCATTTGTTTTTTTAAATAAGAAAGTCAAATAAAATCCCTAAAACTTGGAGGCAGCGCGCAGGGCTGCATATGTACCTAGTTTACCCATTCCCACTTTGAACTTATTAACTGTGCCTGTTTCATCTTTACCCATCATCTACCTGCAGGCCTTCTCCCCTACTTTTATGGCATTTTTGTCCTACTATACAGTCCTATTTCACTGCATCATTTAGAAGTAAAATAAATACGTATCACAATTTGATTATATAACTTTGAACCTAGAAAACTAATGTACTGATCCTGACTGCCAACAGCTATTATTTACCACTATTGATGAGACAGATAGGAAAATATATCTTCAGTGCACACAAACGACAGCAGTGGAGAAGTTTGCAAAAGAATCATTATACTGACTTCAGTGGTGCAAGGCACTAATACTGCTAAAGGACTACAAGAAAGGAGGTAAAGAAACTAGAAGATTTTGATCACTAAGACCTATAATTAGAGCTATAATAGTGTTCTTAAAAACCTGCTATTTTATTTGTAGATGCTCCTGCGTTCTCAGGTCTTGGTGAGGCCAAACTTAGGTCAACAGATACAATAGCCCTTTTATCTTCGTATAATCTCGCCTCTGGATTATGATAGGCATCTTCGTTTTGCTTGTGCATCATATTCAAGTCAGCTGAAGGAAAGGGGAAATAACTGTTTATAGCATTTTGTTCTCACATAAGGCACGTTCACCACAGATTCTCAAAAACACAGGGCTTTTTAGCAGACTTCATCATTTCTGGACACAGCAACTACAGGAACAAAAACTTTAAGCAAAGGTAAGAATATATACACTACAGTGAAATATTAGTTACAAGGAATTCTTTCGCCAGGAATGATTCCTCACAGCAAACCCCTGCCCCAGCAGAAGCTATGAAATGGAAAGGCGAAGAGCTTAAAGACAAAACAGACTGATGCATTTGTGACGACGAGTACCCATTTCCTTAAAGCTGTAAAACACTTCTCAGTTTAGTATTGGTATTTTAAGTACTGAATCTCCAGCGTATTTGATTTCTGCTAGGGGCAGTGACCACAATAAGCCATTAAGGTGTCTTTTGGTCTTCATGTCTTCTTAGTATTCCAAGGGTTGATGTCTGTGCAAAACAGTGTCATCCAACTTTTTTTTTAAAGCACATTTCCATCAAAATTTACATGCTGCCTATTTGTTACCATAAAAATCCTGGTCAAAGATGTCAATTTCAGCTCATCTTGAGACATTCACTATACTACTCTTAAAAGGCTCGTTTTCAAAATAAAGACCAAAGAAAACCAACCCTACTACATAGTTTCCAAATTATAATTTAAAACAGTCATTCTGATACGTAGGAATTACTGTAGTCATTTAAACACACAGGTTTCAAAGACTTGAAATTACATCCCTCTCTGTAAAGGACCTTTTGCATCAGCATTTCAAAAGCTGTTTACAGACATCTTCAAGAAGGCAGAAGTCACACTGCACGAAATAAGAGACATAGCAGAAACAGCATGTTATGTTTGATGATGTTTCACTCCTACCTTATCCTTCAAGTTGCTAAAGTACAATGGGGAAAAATAACTTTAGATACATAATTCAGGAAAACTAGCTAACAGACTTCTCTCTTGGTTCCCCATTCACAAACAGAAATAGATTTCTCAGAAAGTATATACAAACTTTAGGCTAACCCGAGCAACCTCTTTTTCTTCTGACTTACATTACCCACAATATCATAAAGCCTGGAGCAAGAAACCAGGCACTCAAATGCTGTGCTTCAAGATAGGCAATGACAACGTCTCTTTCTGCTCTGGGGATAAACAGGAGCTTCTAATCAACTATTTGGGCACACAGTTTTTACAAAGCCTTTGAATCTTACCCCCATCTTCAAACGACTGGCCACACGCCACCAGGGTGTCATAAAATTGAAACTTATTCCTTATATATGAACTGTTATCCTGTAAGTGTTCCATGCTTTCAAAATTCTCCTATTTTAGTACCAGAGGACATATTTTGAAAACCTAATGGGAAGGCATCATCATATTCCAATAGCATGAAAATCAATTTGCATCACGCTAGAAATCAACAGTTACATAGCTTTACGTCTCATCCATTCTGAAAGTTACTGCTTTTATTTGTTTTGGACTGTTATTATTACTGCTTCCACTAGTGCATTCAGCTTTCCACAAAACAAAACTGACTGGTATCATACCCCTGAATGGGGATGAGAAATGCTTGTCTCAGAGACCGCATCTGACTTCCTCTGGGTAATTTATTAGGTATTCTCTTCCTTTTTCACATTAATTGGAAGCATTTAAATTCTTGCAGGTGGGAGGAGGAATAAAGAATGTCAAGTCCGTTTGACTTACGGTTTCAGTGTGCTCTAACAATTATTACCTCTTGAATAAACAACAGAATCATGAAGGAAGCTGAATCTGTAACACTGAAATCAGGTTGGATCTGATATAGAACGAACATGGCATTAAAATTCACCCATGGAAAACCTACTCTAGGTTCCATATACCATAAGTCTCAAACAAATCCATCTCTCAATCACTGCTAAAGAGCTAGTATAGCTGTCTTCAAGGTAAGATGCTGAAGGCAAGAAACAAACTAGAATAGGCCAACAAGAGATAAACAGCTGGTGAGATGTGGCATAAGTCCTCAAGTCACAGGATCAAACGTGAGCATGCAAACATCCTTCACTCAGCTGAAGTGATTCAGGGATTTCCAAAATTGTTATGTCAACTACATGGGAGATAACGTTCAACAAAAGAGGCAGCTTTTGTGGCACTTAATTTAATGTTAATAAATTCATTTTGAAATGTACAAATCTAATGTGCTTACTGAGAACTGTTTTCATTTCTGCACAAAATTTTGCTGTAGAGTCCACTACAGCAACAAAACTGTAGATAGAGAAAGTTGTGCCTAATGCAGGGACTATGTTCAGGATAGATCACAAATTTGAGTTTTACGTCTACCTCTGATTTACAGGAGATGGATAAACAACTTGCCCAGATTATAGCTATCTCCCAGCCTGCTGCTCCCATCTCGTAGAAAGCAGCACTTAGAAAGAAATAAAAGAAATAAAATTTTAAAGCACTACTGCTGACAAACTGCCATTTATACACCTATATGCCAGCAGTGCTACTTGGGGAGATTTAAGTATTCCACTTAGGTTTAGATATTTATTCTAACATTTTCCACGTCACAAGTAAAGCTTTATAAAAACCTGGAAAATGTTTACATAAGTCTCCAGAACAGACTTCAGTGCATTTCTACTGCAGCTTTTTTTTCTTACTCCCTCACCCTTTGCTATTGCATTTGTTCTTCATTTAAAGCTGACATCTCCTACATTTCCCTCCTTTTTTTTTTTTTTTTAAATTGTACCCTTTGAATCATTCTACTGAAATGAAAGCAATTACTTAAATATTCCCAGAGTGCATCTGCTTGAAACAAGTACTTCTGTTTGTAAATAAAGCATTATCAGTGCTACAAAACATGAAATAACATATGTGAATAGAGCCCCTGCAGGAACAAGAGAATCTTCAAAAGACAGCCCATAGTTCTGGCAAACATACTTATCAGATTTCCTTTTGCATCTCTGAGAGGAGCTCCACCACCACCTTTTCCCCAGGGATTGTAATTCCTCATTTCAGCTTCTAACTTGGCTTCGTAACGTTCTCTCTCTTCTCTCTCTTGTCTGCGTCTTTCCTCCCTCTCCCTTATCTAAAAAGAAACAATCCAAAGTTAGTTGCTAAAAGTATCACAAGACGTATAATTTGATTAAAAAGGTAAAGGAGTAAGCTGAGTGCTATCATCACCCCATCTGTACCTAGTAAACTTCATTTCACTGCCTATCAGGCAGACAGGACACCGAACCGTCACAACACGCAAGTACAGTTATGTGCAATCACAGAGGAACACTTTGGAAGTCTTCCAAATATTCACGTCTGACACCTGCAGTAGATCAAAAGTCCCATATTCTTGGATCTTGTGATAGAGGAGGTTGTACTGCTTGAAATTTAAAGAGGCAAAGTTCTGCAGCATGACAACGTTTGCTTCTCTCAGACTGATACATTTTGTTTAGCCTACACTCAGAACTAAAGACTTTTACCCATAAACACTAAGAGAATGCGATACAATTCTGAGACTACTCATTAAATAGTTGTACTGCAGTAAGCCATGATGATAGAGGCAAATAATGCGTAACTGCTCATATGGTTTGTTTTTCTTCGAGACTGCATTAAATACACGTAACAGTCTCCTTACTACTTCGTGTAGCTTTTATAAAGAGAACAGCTGTTAAAAAAACCAATTTAACTTCTATTCAAAGCTTCTGAACCACGCACTACTATTTCTGTAGCTAGATTATGTTAATGCATTAAGTTTGTTCCTTTCATGCATCAAATAAATGTTTCCCTTTATCAAAGAATGGCTCGGACTGGAAAGGACCTTAAAGATTATCTCCTTCCAACTCCCTGCCATGGGCAGGGTTGCCACCCATTAGATCAGGTAATCAGACAATTTTGAATGAGATTCAGTGAGTCAAAACAAAGACACATCCAATCTGCAGACTGTTTCCATGCTCAGGGACATGAATTAGCGGAGGGTTGTTAGAGTTAGGGTAGTATGATTAGGTTGTGGTTGGACTTGATGATCTTTAAGGTCTTTTCCAAACTGAGCAATTCTACGACTCTATGAGTTTGCGTACAGTGAGAAAAAAAGAATGTAACAGTATATTCTGCTCACTTTTAATGATATGCAGAAAAATAGCTTTGAAAAATTATCTTGTGAGGATTATTAGATCTTTATGTCAAATCGTGCAGTCTCTCACATGGCAGTAAGCTTGAACAGCTTGCTGTTAACCTGAAGAGCTAAACTGAGCTAAAGAAAGGTCAGAGGACCAGCAGAAAGGAAACGACGAAGGGAGGGAGGGCTAAGAAAGCTTTATACTTGCAAACGGAATAAATATCTCTGACAGAATACTACAGTTACAACCATTAGATGTTAACAAGAAAAAGAAGAAAATGTCAGCAGCTTTGTAATTCAGTACCTGCTGCTGCAATTCTTGCTGATAAGATAACGTCGCCTCTTTGGAAGGCTTTGACTTTTCTTCAGAAAATACTCCGATGCTTCTTTGTCTGTCTCCCGTATTCCTCTGTCCAACGTTACTTCTGAAGCAGAAATCCACACATATAAAAATGGAAAACATCATAGGTTCAAAATGAAAAAGCCCTGCCCAAAATACATTACAGCCTAACAATTTATCTATATAAAACAGAGAAGCTCACTGAATTATTGCTTAGATAGAGATCGTAAATATAAGTTTGAAGAGTAGCCTTTAACACACTTTAATTATATATATATTGTTAGCAAACTATTCCCAACATGGAAAGCATATCAATACAGATAAATACAAACAAAGATACAATACTTACAAACAAAGAATAAATACTACACATATACTATAAATTATACAACAAAGAATAAGCATAATACTTACACAGATTGCTCTACCGGGGCTTGGACTAAAGGAGGATCCAGATTAGGTGTGGGTTGCATTCCCATCATACCTGTGCCATCTGCAAAGTAAAACAACCAAAAACACTGTATTTGACATCTCTATTCATTCCGAAATAGGAAAGGCAGTACTGTGCCACAGCAGGGCTTGAAATCACTACACATACTATTGCTTAAGTTCGAGACAGTAAGAAATGCAACTCTAAAACAGTGTCATGCTTTCAGATTTCATGCACTAGCTATATTCTACTTCGTTGACAACAATTTTAACCCTGCAGGTGAATTTTAAGTATTCATTTGTTTAATACTCTAAACAGTAAACCATTGAAAACAAAACTAAAAAGAAACTTCCAGGAGTTCAAGATTACAGATTCCCATCTTACTTTTTCCTTGTAACTTCAAAGATCTCTCAAGCCATAAGCTACTACTGTTCAAGACAAGGAGAAATTTACATTGAGGAGGGATAAGACTAAAAACTTCTGCTTTTAAATATCTAACATTCATGAAATTCCCCAAATGACATCAATCCCTTTAAAATTAACATCCAAAGTTTTCTTTGTTCTGTATTTTAGGTTTTCTATGGAGGTACCAGAACAATTTTTTATAAGTGTTTCTGGTTCCTATCCCTACCCTCTTCCCCCCTTCTAAAAAGCATGCCAAACCTTCCCTACATCATGCTTATTTCACTCATTAGACCATCAGAAGCAAAGGGTAATTTAAAAAAGAAAAGCACACTGGTTTACTTAATACAGTTCCTTCAAAAATACCTATATCTGAAACCACAACGAAACCAAGACAACCAATTAACTATAAAATCATTTGGGTAATGTTGAAAAAAAAAAAAAGGTTTTATTATTGAAGCTACGAAGAAAATGATGTGGGCAGAGTAATGGCTAAGCAACTGAACTTGTTGAAGTCCTGAGATTTCTGGAAGTCTTCTGGAAGGCTTCTTTTTGCATCATTCAAAACCAATACTGGAGGAAAAAAAAATCTACTGTTCATTCTCACATTCAGCACACAACTAAGAACTGAGTATAAACAGTTGTTATTAGTTAACTTATTCATCAGTTAACTTGATTAAAGACAGTTATCTGAATCACTTACATCCAACCCATCCAAAATCATCCACTTACAATATGCGAGATTGGGATCCAAAGGATTTCTCGCTCCGTAAAAGTAATACGCATCATCATAAGGTGTTGTATAGTTGTCTGTCAAAACTGGTGGTGGAGGTGGTGGCATAGAGGCGAGCCTTAAAGAAAACAGGAACCATGTTTGGTTTGTTTCGCAACTGAACAGAGATCACTTAAAGAAAAAATAAAAAAAGAGAGAGGGAATTCACTGTGGGAAAATGTAGCTCAGTCCGAGAACTCTCTTTAGTGCCACGTAGGAACAAGATACAATAAATCTCAATAAGGAGCTAACATTCCCTTAGGGAGTAGTAAGTGAATCACACTATTCCAGAAATCTAAGGAGCATAAAGGAAGCCCATCTCCTTTAACTGTTTCAGTTGATGGTATTTGCAGGTTATTTCTATAACAGTAAATAGAACAAGCCATGCAGCGGTCTCTGACCAAAAAGCAAGCAGCACAGCACAGCTTTAGCTGTGGATGTCTCATCTCTGGAGGTGTTCAAGGCCAGACTGGATGGGGCCCTGGGCAGCCTAATCTACTGTGCTGCAAATCCTGCCCACAGCGTGGGGGCTGGAACTAGATGGTCTGTAAGGTCTCTTGCAATCCAAGCCATTCTGTAACTCTATAATAATCCACTGTAAGAAAACCCTAGGTATGGCAATGTTATGTCAGTACAAAGTAATTTACTTTTAAGCTCTCTTTTGTTAATATTAAAATATTACTTCTATCTTCATTAGATCCTTGGAGAAGGATTGACAGCACTGCTGAACTCTGCCTTTCTAAGTAGCAGCAACATGCTGAACACTGAGCTTATTTAACACACAAAAATCAAGATGATGATCAAGCACCTGGGAGCTGCCATTTCACCAAGAGCGCTGGCTAGCCCTCTGTGAAAGTCTTCATTCCCTGGAGAGACAGAAGGCATGGACACTGGAGTTTGGAAAGCAACCCTGGGCCTTTCAGGTGGTACTTTCTCTTCAGAAGCTCTTTCTGTCAAACCAAATTGCTTCAATCTATTTGGCTAATGGAGGAAAAAAAAAGAAGTAGAAGAAAAAAGTATTTAACATGTTATCAACATGGAATATTCTGAACCTCCATTTAGGTTGTATTAAATACTCCACTAGTACCTAATTACCTGTTCAGATTTCCTGTAACTGCATTTTTTTTTCCTTCTTCTACTGGAAATCTATTACTACAAGGAGATCTAATATGTTTACCACAGATTTAAAAATAATCTCCATTGCAGGTTTCAGGAATTATATCGCCCTAGTCATTACCCAGGAAAAAGCATTTACTTACTTATCTGTAGTACAGCTTAACTACAGCTGCCAGCTTCCTGCACTGACAGCATTCTCATATTATGCAAAGGAAAAGTTTATGAAATCCACCCCCCTCTAAAATTAAGAGTTCATAGTCAGTAGGAATAAAGACAAACACACACTGAGACTTTCTCCAATAAACATTTCTTTGCAATGTCATTATTTTTGAGGTTCCTTTAATCAGATTTTTTTCAAGCAGGACAATTACTTGTTTTTTTTTGTTAAATATTATTTCTTAAATAAAAGTAACAAATGTTTATTGATAACTGGCAGCCTCAGAAAATGGTCAAAGGCAACATGCAAGTAGAACAAAGGCATGCAAGTCGATTAGTTTCACAACTATCCTACCACACCCACAAAGCCCCTACACCATCTGCTACACAGAAGTATTTTAACGTTTGTTTAAATGGACCAATATAACAGAAGACCAAAAAACCCACCATACGCTGTATAAGTAAAATCAGACTGTTTCCGAATTTCCCACTCCTAACATTGTAGTGCTTCAGCTACCAGGCATGCAGAGACGGTAATATTAGCACCAGCTAAATATTAAGTATCTAACAGCAAACTGCATGTCCTACAACAGGAAAGTATTTCAGCAAAATATTAAATGTTTACCTCCTCATCACTTAGCTGCAAGACAGTATATACAAGGCGGTTAGTACTCACCAATCATGGACTACAGCATGAAGATTAGAATTCACAAAATCTCCTAGATGTTAATTTTTTTTTATTTAACTTCAAATTTCTAGTTGTGAATACGAGTAGCAGCAATTCAAAATTATAAAGCTATCAACAGACATGTTTCTTTTAACTTATTTTTTCAAATCTGGTTTCTGGAGCAGGAGAACGTTTAAAACCGCCCTTCTCACTAACAAGCTTAACATAAAGCGTTCCCAGCATCCCCCGGATTTCAGCTCTGGGGCTAATTAAAGAGGTAACTATGGCAGTTAGTTTATCCTGAGGATAGTTTTCTTTTAAACAAGCAGTAAACACAACAGTCTACTTTTATATATTCTGTATCAGGCACTATTATTTAACCAACCTGGAAATAATCAAGAAAACCACCTCATTAGAATCTCTCCTCAAGATGCAATTTAAAGTTAACAGTGAGCACTGCTTAATGAATATAGCAATTCTACTTAATTGAAGGCTTTCAGCCAAACTAATGATCTTTAAACATGTCCTGAACTTACTCTGGATGTAATTTTGCTCATACAAGTGCTTCTCAGTCTCTAACTGAGATGCATGCAAAATACAGAGCGCCTCCCCACAGTATGGGTATGGCTGCTCAGGTTTAATCAGAAATGCCCGCTGCAGCCAAAATCAGCAGCATCCTCTGCTCAGTTCGTCTTTTTCTCCTGTGTAACTCCCACCCATACACTCCAACCCTCTCCTTTTCACCATCTGAATCCCCGGTTACCTCTAAGCCAACGAAAGCAACAGAAGAGATTCAGATTTTTGCCAGCTAAGCAAAGTGAATCAGTTTGTGGAAAGAGTTCAAACTGACGTCACAGGTGCTTTCAGCAGAGAGGCCAGGAACATGCAGCTGGAACACTTGACTGTGCCCTGTCTCCCCATGTAAAGCAAGAATTTTGGTTCTGCTTAGCTGTTTATTTAGTCGCATCTTCTGTCTCCTGCCTCAAATGCTGACAGTAAGCTACAGCAATACATTAAAATTCATGTTTTAGAAAAATGGGAGCTCCTTTCATGCCTCTCTCCAGAAGTACCTCAAGTTTCTTTCTAAGCTGGACTTTCCTCAAAAAATAGTACCACTGATCATTTAAGCTGGTAACCAGTTAAACTATTAACCACTTTACTCTTGCTTGAGAAAGTTATCCATCCTTCATCTCCAGTAGCAGACATCTACAGCACCCAAGATGCACTAGCTTTGGCCTCTTAAAAAAAACAGAACACTCATGCAAATGATGTGTGCAAATCATCATACTTATGTGACAAGCAGCCTGCCACAGATGTTACTGGCACTGACAGCCCACTCCTACGTATGGGATAATCAAAATTCTTACTAGAAATACCCTCATAAGGAAGTGGAGGCAGTAGTAGCTCTGCATTAAGTCTTACAAGTACCACAACATTAAACATCTTGGTTTTTATTAAATCACATAAAAATGCTTTTGCTCCTAAACATTACATTAGATAAGAAAAATTCCATGTAAGTAGGGAAAAAAAAAAAACAACCAAATTCCTCACCTTCTTTTCTGGGTCCAGAGCTCCAGAAGCAGCAACTGAGAGCTCAAGTTCCTTCTCGCTGTTTTTGTTTGAACAACAACAAAAAAGAATCAAATCAGAAAGCAATAACAACTATACTCACTTTTTTCAAAGCACAGCCATCACAACTCTGAAATTGCTATAACTCTGAAAATAGTATGCTACATTGTAACACAATTCTACTTGATTTCTGCTGGAGTCAGGGAAAGTTTTCAATAAACAAATTCAAATAAATTATTCAGAACTATACTAATAAATAACATATTGTAATTTCA
The DNA here is from genome assembly GCA_016647715.1 of Pavo muticus. Taxonomy (NCBI): domain Eukaryota; kingdom Metazoa; phylum Chordata; class Aves; order Galliformes; family Phasianidae; genus Pavo; species Pavo muticus. The sequence continues at coordinate 412,826 of JACDJE010000073.1, read as the reverse complement.
GTGAAGCTGTCAAAAGTAACTTTTTTATTCATTATCCTTTCATGGGCCTAATTGTGTGTTTGTGTATATCTCTATTGTTATTCAGCAAGCAGCTACTGATACATAAGCAAGAAATCAGTACTTTATTATTCTGCATAAGTGATATGTTCAAGAACTTTGAAAGTGAAAGGTTACCTTCCTTAACTGGAGGGAAATGAAGATTCATTTTCAACTTTTCAAATTACTCACTTTTCTACCACCATGAAAGCTGGTGAAAGTTCTCATGCCCCCAAGCTTAATTAGATGTAATTAACCTAGCTAGCTAGAAAATTACCACATTCAATTAATGAAATTCCTTTAAATTTCAGACATTCTCTTTTAAAAATAAAGTAACTTTCCATTACCGCCTCTTATTTCGCTGTTGTTCGGCCATCTGTTCAATTAATTCTTGCCTGTATTTCTCTTTTTTCCTTTGGAGAAGTTCTAGGTCCCGATCACCTAATGGAAATGGTCACACACTATGTGAATCCTTCACAAAATACACAAACGTAGTGGGCAAATGCACTGCAATTCAGTCAAGTCAAAAACATGAAACACAGCATAGAATCATAGAATCATAGAATCACTAAGGTTGGAAAAGACCCACAGGATCATCCAGTCCAACCATTCACCCATCACCAATGGTTCTTGCTAAACCATGTCCCTCAACACAACATCCAAACGTTCTTTGAACACCTCCAGGGTCGGTGACTCCACCACCTCTCTGGGCAGCCCATTCCACTGCCTGACCACCCTCTCAGAGTAGTACTATTTCCTAACGTCCAGCCTGAACCTTCCCTGGCGCAGCTTGAAGCCATTCCCTCCAGTCCTATCACTAGTCACACGAGAGAAGAGGCTGACCCCCAGCTCACTACAACCTCCCTTCAGGTAGTTATAGAGAGCAATAAGGTCTCCCCTGAGCCTCCTCTTCTCTAGACTGAACAATCCCAGCTCCCTCAGCCGCTCCTCATAAGACCTGTGCTCCAGACTCCTCACCAGCTTTGCTGCCCTTCTCTGAACACGCTCCAGGGCCTCGATGTCTTTCTTACAGCGAGGGGCCCGAAACTGGACACAGTACTCGAGGTGCAGCCTCACCAGTGCTGAGTACAGGGGGACAATTACTTCCCTCTTCCTGCTGGTCACGCTATTTCTGATACAAGCCAGGATGCCATTGGCCTTCTTGGCCACCTGGGCACACTGCTGGCTCATGTTCAGTCTAACATCAATCAACACCCCCAGGTCCATTTCCTCTACACAGTCTTCCAGCCACAGCTGGTACACCGTGAGGCAACACAATGACACAGTGACTGAAAAAGTGTTCCTTCAATTTTACATTCTTTTTAATTCTTTTCCTCTTATGCTCCTCCACTCAGGAAGATGCACTGTGGCATGTCCAAATTAGGAACCATCGCCTTGGATAAAAATGGAAGTTACAACAAAAAACAGCCAAACCCACTGGGAAAAAATGCATATTGGTTTACTTTTAAGATGGTTTCTATGACTACTATGAATTAGAGAAGTATTGGCAGATATGCATATGTAAAAGGAAAACAGTGATTACATCTCACATAGATTTTAAGAACTTGAAAAAAACCCTCCAGTTTTTAGTAATTTCTCCAATGTATGTATGGAGCTTTTTATTAATAATAACTTACAAAACAAATAACAATAAAAAAATAACTCTAGCTCACCAGTGACCCAGACCTGACCAGTGAAGTGGGCTCCAAAGGAGAAAGAAGGAAAAAAAAAAGGAAAACAAATACCCATGATTCATGATTGCCTCAAGTTTCTTTCAATTACTGTGCTGTGAGTGCAAAGTGACCAAAGTATGCAAGAGAACCTCATGGCTTGTGACTTCTGACTGAAATCACTTCCTATTTCCAAACATTTCAAATTTTACACAATGTCTTCCTCACAGAAGATTAGAAACTCATCACTTTGTGTACTCAGGTGAATACAGTGAGATGTTTGCAAACAGAATGGAGAGGCTGACAGTTACAGCACCATGATTTTAACTCCGCCTTCAAACCACTGAGAAAATCATCCAGCCACACACACTGAAGATCAGGTACACTCAAATGTAAAAATAAACAGAAACTAATGCTGACAATATGCAACAACAAATAATCCAATTTTGCCACCAACTCAAATCTAGCCTGCCTTCAAAGGCTTGCATCTGAAGAACCAATTTTCTTGTTCCTGCCTCATTTTCTGATTTTAGCTAGGAATGCTGCTTTTTTAGCAGTACTTCTCTCCAATAAGCTCAACAATGATGTTCAATGATAAATATAATAGCTACATTTAAGCAGCAAGAGATAATCAGAACTGTCTGTCTTTGCATGCAGTTGTGAACACCACCCATTCCCATACTTCTGCAATTCATTTTGGAGTATCAGGTTGTGGTGTCTTCGAAAACGTACAGGTTAATGTTTCTCCAACACTTTGTAGCATTTAAAAAAAATGTAAGAATGTATCTGGACTGTACCCTGATTACAACTAAGAAGAAACTTGGGCCCTTCAGAATTAATTAGAAAGCTCTACAAAGTCAATTGGGAAAAGGTCTACTTTTTACTATTATTATTTTCTCTATGTAAATAACACTTATTTACCAGTATCAGGGAAAATAAGTATGAAAAAAAAGTGAAATACACGAAGAAAAGCTAACTATGTCATTAGATAAGTTTCTATACATACCAAGAACAAGGCCTGTAGCATATGTCATTTCAGGAGCAGACTTGGCAGGTTCATTAGCTAAAGAACCAATCTGTGCCTGATTTCTGGCAAAAACAAACAAGAAAAGATCAGACTTGAGAATTTAGTTACGGTCTGTGTAAAACGTGATAGATGCATTTACATCTTAGCTTAGTACCTTAGCTATAAGAAAAGTATGACTCATCTTGTATAGCACGTTAGGTATTTTAAATAAGGCTTTTCTTCTCACCGTGATTGTGAAGTACAAAACACATTTTATACCAGACCTAAAATTTCCGGTTCGTGAGATCCGCTGCACGTGTGATCTCTCCTTTAATTCATCTTCGTAATCTGCAGGCAGATCTCTTACTATTCCATCCAGATCGGGCCTTAAAGAAATAGAAAATACTCAGCCATGCTTGCCTAAAAACATGTAGTCAGTCCATCAGCAACTAAAAATTAAACACAACTGCAGTACTTAACACCAGTGAGAGTGGTAGAGTTTGCCTTCTGTTATTTCCAGAAGTGTTCAATCTGTGTTATCTTGGGCTGTTCACAAACACTAACATATATTCTGACCGGTTAGTACTTATAAAAAGTACTTTTTCTGGTGTAACTTCACCAGTACCCTTGGTTTGCATATAAAATGCCATCTAATATACCTTTATTAGGTATTTGTTCCATTTTTAAACATTTTTCAAAAACAATGACAAAATTATTTTCTGAAATAAGCCCAAAACTTCTCTTTTCACATGTGAATCTTGCATAACTTTCACTGAGAGCAAACCACGGCTGTTAACAAGCACTGCAGAAATAAAGTAGAAAACACAGTTAAAGATACCTTTCAGAATAATAAAGCCGGGGAGGTTTTCTCTCATAAGCACTTTCACATCTAAACCTAGGATCTAATTCTTCACTTATCTCAGGATCACAGTCCGTTCTGTAGTATCTTCGATCTAAGTCACGATCCTCATCAAGTCTGTGATACCTTCTAATAGGAATTAGAGATTGGCCCGCAAATCCCCGATGTCTTCTACTGGGAACATCCAAATCTTCATCAAGTCTTCTATTTAATAGTCGACTTCTTAATTCAATTTCATCATCTAGCCTATGGTACCTGTCTTCTTCCAGCCGTTGCTTATTTAGCAGCTCTGCATAACCTTCTGTGGAAGTAAAGGCATCTTTCCTGAGAGGTTCTGCAGCTGTACTACAGGACTCTACATCTGTATGTAATTCAGGCTGGAGCCTGGTAACAGCAATAGGTTTTTTATTCCTGTCCATCTGATGCTGTTTAATGGGAAAAAATATTTTAAAAAATTGAATATAAGCAAATCACATTCAAGGAATACAAAAGCAACTTTTCATTCAAAACCTGACTGAGGAAAAGAACAGCTACATCTTTACAGGCCCTTCACCTGAGATTTTGAGTACTTAAGAGGGAAACAGGGGAGACAACTGTATTAAGTTAAGTCTGATCCCTTTCTCTCCAAAGCTCACACAAAGAAAATGTGGGCAGCCATTTGAAATTGTCAAGTGGATAAGGCAGTGGTGGCAAATTCATAGCTGCCTGTAACCTAAGAATCTCTAAATGGGAAATTGTCGCTGGCACTGAAACACATCAACACATTAAATGAAAGCCTTCGGCTCAGAATCAGAGATCCATCATGTACATGCACAGTCAGTGTTCAAGAGTAAAGACATTATTTTGACTCGCAACTGCACAGCATCACATACTGGGCAGCTAGCATCCGTCCTGCTTTCTCCTGGACTGAACACGGACTGAGGAAAAGCAGAGGAGCACCGTGCGGTGCTCAATATTCTGTCCAATGAGACAGCTTCTTTAGCCACCACTTCTACCACCAAGAATGATGTGGAGACCAGTTTCAGAGACACAGAAGAATGAAGGCATTCTTCTACCACACAGACATGGCAGAAGTAAAAATCAAGAACTGTACTATGCCATATGGCTCATACTCAGGACTCGCTAGATACATCCATGAAAATGTGGCCTAAGTAAAAAACAAGTCTTTGTTCCTTTTGTCTTAGTTTGCATGTTTTAGTCAAGGATGAATAACCAACAAGATCATTTATGTTCTCTTTTCTATCAGCTTCAGTAAAAGTGAGTTACCTCTGTGCTTTTCTTTGCTAATTTCCTTAGCTTTTCATTCCATTCTTCTTTATCCCTGAGATACTGATTGTAGTCCTTGTTTCTTTCAAGACGTAGTTTCTCCTAAAACAGGTATTGAGAAGTGAATCAATTCTGCATTTTGAGTAGTAGCTTTTAACTTGATCTCTTCACCTCATCCAAGAAATAATAGATGCTCTTGCAGGGCACCATAAAGCCTGCAGAAACTGCAGACAGCTATGGAAGCTACCAGAGGGGTATTCTCCTCAGCTGAGAAACTAACATCGTCCTTAACAGGTCAAAAGCTAGTAAAACACCCAGCAGAAACATCAGTATGCTTGGTGACTGCACATTTTACCTGGTACAGAAAACAAAGTGTTACCCTCTAAGCATTATCTGCAGGAAGGCTGACTATTTAGCAGGGCACAGCGGGACACCTTCTGGCAGCTTTTAGTTTCTACAGTAGCAGTACAGAAATGGATAAAGAGAATACAACACACTTCTATACAGAATCTCGACTGAATGTCAAACTGCTATAACAAACAAACAAATCAATCTCAAGTTCAGATGTCTTTATTTTCCACAGAATTAATCAAAAATATCTTTCATTGTTCCCAAAAACTTGAAGCCAACTTAATCTGGCACAAATACACACTTCTCCTTGCCCAGGCATTTCATTCTTGCTGCCTCCCTTTGTTTTCACACTAGTATAATTCTTGGGATTTGGGGCTTTTTCATGATGGTTTTCATTCATTTGAGGTCTCATGTGGCTCTTCATGCGCCGAAACATTATTGTCAAGACAAAAGAAGGCAGAAAGAATGAATAAGCGCAGCAAGAACAGGAGCAACACATTTCATAGCAGAAGTCATGTGCCAGATTACAGTGACTGCATAGCCACAAACAGAGCAAGAACGCAATTCTGAAACAGAGGTTTAAAAAATATGCATCTACAGAGCTAAGAATGCAGCAACAGTCTAGTCATCCTCCAGCCCTTTCCCTTGCATGTGGACCAGGGTTTCACTGATCTTTACAAACCAGTAGCAAACACTGAGTCAGCAAAAATATTTAATAAACGACAATATTTCTGCTGATTCAGTGTCATGGACCAATTTACGAGAAAACACAAGAAGGGAAGGAGTAATATAAAGCAAACTAGTGAGGGCAGAAAGAGCCAAGTGACGCCCATAAGACAGGTTTAGGCTTTCACAGAAAGATACTCTGCCTCAGAACAATGGGTCAGAGGTTAATAAAATCCATACATGGGTGTCGCATCTTCATGTCTAACCTCCATCAACAGCCAATAACAGGGACTGACCTGGTTGATACATTTCTCCAACATATGAAAACAAAAGCAGAAATCTCAGAGATCAGGAGGGGTTAAATGTAGAGAGAGAATGTGCACTTTTCATCAAATACATTAGTATATGTTCTCTCAAACTAAAAATGAACGTGGGAAAACAGTATTAACAACAGGTAATTTGTGAAATATCAGATCAGGTTTTATTTTAGATTCCTGTATTTATCTGTTTAAAATAGTAATCATAATAATAAGCAGGTAGTGTACAGACACGTAAGCGTACAGTGAAAGAAATCAAAACAAGCTGCATATAGCAGAAAGCATACTTTCTGTGAAGAAGTGATATCACTACAGAAACCACTGCAAGCAAATATTTTTCATATTGATCTTATTGCCAGACTGGAATAAGAAGAGTAAAGAATTAGAAAAGTATAGACAGTTATAAGAAAAAAACAGGGCCTTTTATTTGATCGGTATGCACTGCTGGACAAGAACAAGCACAAGCAGGAGAGCTTTTAAACACCTCAAGTGCTCTGTAGATGTATGCAGAAACAATTTCTGTGTAACAGTTAAGACACCTGGGTTCATTTTCAAGTTATACACCATTTAATTTCCTCCAGGCACTCACCTTGGCAGACCTTCTCTCGTCAATAGGAAGAGATAATCCCTGAGTATAAGGATCTACTTCACCTGTAGTCAGGTAATTTTTCTACAATAGTAAGAAAGAAAGAAAACAATTCACTATACTTTAAAATACCCAATCTCACTTGCTAAATAGCTGCTAGGAATTGCAGTTGCTGAAATGTACCTCATCCGTTTAATGAAACAAAGACTGATGATAGCCATCACACACTGAAGATGTGGGATTTTCTCAGAACAGATGAAGTCAAGGAATATGGAAAGTGAAGAGCTTTGTTAATTCCAAGCTTTATGTTTGAAAGTGTTCACTGCACTTTCCTTTACACTACTTCAAGGACTGGTTAGTCTCTAATATTAAAAGATAAACGTATTAAAATATAAAAGAATACTGAATTCTTCTGTAAAATTATAAGCATTAGAGGATTCTTCCAAGACGTTGCTCCACTTAAGATGAAAAACTAATTTTTCCAACTAGAGAAAACGTTGGTCTCTCTCTTATCTTAACAAATGCAACCCTCGCTAATGCTAGTCACCACTCTTCATATCAATACTGTTTTCTACAACAGCAGTCACCAGCATTTCCTGATAACAACCCGCTACCGAATCTCGTCATTCCTTATGGAACATCAGTTACTTTCTTACTGAGCTTCCAGCTGAAAACACGATGGCGGTGTTTAGCCCAGCTGCCTGGGTCACAGTGTGGGAACTGGGCTGTACAGCCAGCCAAAACATAAGCCCTTCCAGCCAAACACCGAGCAATACTGGAACACACCTGCAGTCTCAAGGTCTAGTAGTCTCTTCGCACATCACTCCTTTACTAAAAGCATCCTCAGACCATTCTCAGTCGATCAAACGATGTTTTATAAACATGAATACATTTATGAAAAAAGCTCATCTATTTCCATGATTTGGGCTGATATGGGGAATTAATGGTATTGCTGTAGATACGCTATTTTACTAGAATGGAATCTTCCTTCTATTATCTGCGCTGTAACTTAGCTTAAAAGCTTAGAGTAAACAGATAAGAGCTCTGCGTGCTCTGGTACAAAACCATGCCATTGTGACTTACATTCCACAGCTACACAATAAAAGACTTAAAGGATTTAAGCACCATTCAAATATTCAAACATCGAGACAATTATATTAATACAAAGAACTAAGCTATTTTTCCTAGAAAAAAAATAGTTATTTTCTCTCTTCCTCAAGCTTTACAAGCTTAACATAGCATAATTGAAAAGCTCACACATCTAAATTTGTAAGAAACAGAATTCACTTGGGAACATAATATTGAAACTCAACTCAAAACTTTTGTTATTCAGGTGCTTTGGTGGGCATTACTAAACCGATTAAGTTTTCATACTCTAACTTCTGAAGTTTCAGATTAAACAAGAAGTAATGATTATATACCCATCATTTCAATTAGAGGTTAAGAAGCCTGTTAATTTTACTGTGCTGTTGTTATTCAGGAATTCCAGTGCATGCTTAATGTAGTTACTTTGTTTCACATGCAAGTTATCCATAGTCCAAAAAAGAACAGTCATTGATTTTCTACCATGCTACCTTCTGGTCCTTTACTGAAGTTGCTTAATCTGAAAAACCTGGATACACAACATTAAAAATGTGAAAGTTAACCATTAACATGCATGACTGCACAACGATACATAGCAGAATTACTACAACTGAAGGCAGCTCATAAAGATGTGCCTCTGGTAGTGTTTTTCTCAAAATGCTTCATTCTTGCATTCTGAACCACTCGCTGCTGACTGGCTCCAATGCTTTCTAAAGCACCACTGATGAGACTTCACTGTAATTCCAAGAGCATTTATAATATTTAAGAGCTCACTATTTTGTTCCATCTTTATTACTAGTTCAGATATACATACTCAACATCTGTCTAATGTATGCCTTGAAGCAAATGTCTACTAAAATGAACTTTTGTACAGTCAGCACTAGGCAGTAACAATAGCAAATGCAAAGGAAAACAGAAATCAGCAGATGTTTTTAAATCATAATAATGGAAAATAATACATAAGCAATCATTCTGCACAATACAAGCAATGCAGTTCATCACAACTAATCACTACAGCACAAATACACAAAGCACAAAAAAGTAATGATTTCTTTTTTAATTCAAAGAGCATGAAGCTTTCAAACAAAGCAGAAGTCTACTAATTGAATAGGGAAAAAAAAAGATATTGCAGGCACCCTACCTTTCTTTTTGCCTGTGAAATACCCTAAAATCAGGGAAAAAATACTATTCAAAGAAATGCCTTCTATTCAAAAACATTTGACTTTGCAAGAACTGATTGTTTTCTTACAGCCAACTCATTATTCCATTCTAAGAACTAAAGGCACTGATTGGCATTTTCAGATGGAGATTATTTGCTTCCTGATTTTTTGTTAGTGTGATCTGATACATTAGGAAGGGATACAGAATATTCCCAAGATTACGACATTTCATACATACCATTTCCACTTAAAATTATTACTGTTGCAGATAATAAATCCTGCTAAGCAGAGCACGGAAGTTCTTTTATCTCTAAACTAAAAAGAAGCCAGGAAATGGAGTCACAGTACTGAGAGGAATTACAGACAGCAGAATACATCACTACCTAAGGATGATATTTTAGAAGTGTGTGATATTTAAATTCTTAAGTAAGAACAAAGCAGTAAAGAGACAAATAAAGGAATATAGACTACTACTAGATTCTAAATGGCAATGAGATCTAAAATCTAAAATGTATTCTAGAAGCCTAAAATATAAAACCCTTCCCAGTGGTGACACTTTGAAACTACCTTTATTAAAAAGGTCTTTGAAACCAGCCATCATTCATAACAAATGCTCTCTTATCACAAATCTTCCACAAATCTTATTCCGTTTCATTCAGTTAAAATGACACTCTCATTGGGGGGGAATGGTCTTAAACTGAGACAGGGGAGGTTTAGGTTAGATATTAGGAGGAAGTTTTTCACACAGAGGGTGGTGACGCACTGGAACAGGTTGCCCAAGGAGGTTGTGGATGCCCCATCCCTGGAGGCATTCAAGGCCAGGCTGGATGTGGCTCTGGGCAGCCTGGTCTGGTGGTTGGCGACCCTGCACATAGCAGGGGGGTTGAAACTAGATGATCATTGTGGTCCTTTTCAACCCAGGCCATTCTGTGATTGTAAAAGACTCATTAAAAGTCAGACAACCAGACAAGAACCACTACCTGAGAAAGATATCGCCTATAATCCTGTCGAAGCTCCTCTTTTAGTTTATGCTTTTTTCGTTCATATTCTTCTCCAAGAGGTAAACTCCAGCCGTAGTCACCTGAAAGTTTAACTCTGATAAACATTATTGTTCCACCATTTGGAACCAATACAAAGCACATACTGCAAAAGATACACCTGGATTTTAATCAGACGTGGCAAAACAAGACGACTGACGCAAGCAGCAAATACAAAACAATTGAAACTAAAACCCACTTTCTCTGTGTGATTAGTCGGGTGGAAAGCATGCTAGAAAAATTCATTGTTTGGGGGACATCAGTTTTCCTCTAGTCCTTGGGTTTTTCTCTCCCCACTGGAATAAAAGAGCAAATGAATTAAAAGAGAGTATCAACTATCTATAATATTTAGGTTATTTTGAACTGTTTCTTTTAACGAACGTTTCAAAGGAAATCTCTCTTCTTTCACACATTACTCTATAAATTACTGATATTTTAGGCACTGCTAACCACGCAAGATAAAACATACTAAACTAGAAAGCAGCAAGCTGCTCATTTAGCATGAAACACGTGAAATCCACGTTGGCTTCCATACAACTAGAAGGAATCAGACCTTATAATAACCATATTCAATTTTTCTTTCCACTTCAGTGAGTCGTACGTGGTTTTTATTTAGCAGACTCAAAACGTACATTTAGTTCATTTCAAGAATTACTGCCTAGTCTTGTAACAGCTGCGCTCTTAAAATGCAATGCTGTGGAAGTCGGTGGTTGTTCCCAGAATACATTTATCTGCTTTGTAAGAAATATGCTCTGCCCCGGAAGACCAGTTCTGCTGAGATCTCCATCACCTCCCACAGACAAAAACACACACAATAGAAGGACTGCAACTTTTATTTTAATTGCCTGTTGTTTCCCTGAAAGCATTTCTACTTCTTTAAAATAAAAAGGACAGCTTTTTATTTAGATACTGCAGAATTAAACCAGAGTATGGAAATCAATGAGGTACAAAACCTAGGAGTCTACATGTGAAAGAAAAGGATTGCCTACCAACCAGGAGGGGACAAAAAAGCTCTAAAGTTGTCAGGAGACGCCTAAGCTACAATTGCAGCCAAGCAGTAGTGCCTACAGAAAGGAGCTGATATGACAAGAAGGGGAGGATGGTGCAGCACAGAATAAAACAGAGAAAAGAACGCTGTCACACATTCATGAATTGGAACCACAAAAGACACAGAGAAAAGAAAGAAAACAGAATGATACATACAGGAAAAAAACAAACCCCAAACCCACAACTGTGATTAAAAAGTGCAGTCACGACACATTCACAAATCTAACCATTTCACCGGTCTTGGAAGAATTCTTAACCCAGGGCTTGTTCTTTCCTGTATAATGTGTGACTGCATCATAACGTCTTTTAACATAAAAGCAACAAAATCAGTTCAGTACTCTATGCCTAAAAGTTTAATAGATACTTGGCATTTGCAAGAAGAATTACTTCAACTGTGTTTATTTTACAAGTCTCACTCAGAGCTGGCTAAGCTGTGAGGCCAAAAGAAAAGGCATCCTTGGCATCCTTACTTCCCTGGCACAAAGCACAGAGAAAGTGCCCTTCAGCAGCAAGCTGACAGTTCAGATGAAAGATGGACATCCAAAGCTTTTGCTCCCAGTACCTCAAATAACAGCAAAACATCAATCATGTACTGAAGACTAAGAAGCAATTTTTGGTCTTGCTTTTTTTCAATAACACTACTTCTGAATAAAGAAAAGAAAAAGTGTTTTGCATCTTTTCCTTATTCAAATCCCAGAAAAAAAACCCCAACTAATAACAAAAAATTCCACACAGCACCAAGATACTGAAAGAACAAAGAATCGGAATGCACTTCAACTAATGTTTTAATTAAAAACCCAAAGCAGTAACTGCTTTCCATAAATCCCCAAAGGTAATCAAGTACTACTTCAACCCAGAAGATGCAAAAATATACACTGTACCTAAAGGACAGTTCTGTTGACTGTTTGGAGGTATGTTTTCCTTAGACATGGAGATGAACATTTTGCCAGTCTCAGAAAGCTTCTCTGATTCCTTATTCTGAAAAATAAAATAACCACAAAAGTTTGCATCATCAGAAAGAAATGTGCCAACAACATCGTTAATGTAACTACTGCCACTTGAGAAGGGAGATTGAAAGTAAGGTTTTAGCACACAGAACAGGTTATAAATTTCACTCACGCTATCAGAAAAGTAGCTTCTCCTCTACGACACAGAAATCAGCTCAATAAGTTTCATGTCATAGCTATTTCAACTATACTTCCACGTGGTTTCATAGCTTACATGGATCACCTCTGTGTTCTGTGGGAGCTGAACTGATGTTCTGCACCCTGCTTGAAACCATGAAAGAACTTCAAGGTATCTCAGGGCAAGATGAAAGTGCCTGATCCCTGTAACTACACTTTCACCATTCACCTTCAGACTTCTCAATCTACAGGCTGGAAACATTCTCCTCCTCTTTAACTTGGTTTTGTGCAGTGGATACAAAAACGCAGACAGCCCAACCACTCTGTAAGAACTAACTTTCTTGAGAGACGCATTACAACTAGGTAAAAATACTGACATTACCCACATAAAGGGAAAGAAATCCCAATAACCTACCAAAACAAAACCAGGAATGAAACATTATAACTGCGTTTAAAAGCTTAAGCTGTTTGGAGGTATGTCCACCCTCTTCTATTTTTCTTTTTAAACTGAGGACCTCATTCAAGCTGCCTGAGAGTTACAGAAGCTAAATAATGTAGATGACAACTTCTTGCTAAGTACTGTTAAAAACAACTAAATGGTGATCTGCAAATTAGAAAAGATGTACAGCTTTAGAGTTAGGTACTAAGCTTTCTAATAGGAAAATCGTGATAAGAACAGATTTTGTTGAAGTGATCGGACTAAGTAATTGGCCTTTTCTATTTCGTAGTTTCCTTATCAGAAATGTTAAGGCTGTTTTTTACCTTCCATCTCCATCCCACCACCCACTCTCCTGGAGTGGGCAGAGAGTGGCTCCCTAATTGGAAAATACAAATGTGACTGTGTACGCTTGGTGGCAAACAGCTTATAAAAAGACCTACCTAAGTACAGATAAGAAGTATTTATGGTAGAAATGGGTTTGACTAGATAAATCATTAACATATATGTGTGCTTTAGCAACATATACAGTTTGAAGAGCATAGTAAAAGCAAGCTTAAAGCGAGACCCCAGAAACGCATTTAAATTCAGAGAAGCTATTTAATACTCTTACCCTTATTTCCATGTAAGGTGGATCATTTTCAAGCTCTGCCTTATCTTGTGCCAACTTGGCCTTCTGATCTTCAATAAACTTTTCTAAATCTTCTGCCATCATTTCTAGGTTGTAGAAAAAAAGACATTTGTGTCAGAATACAGAAAAAAAATACAGAAAACATGCACAGGAGCTGGACAGTGTACTGTTGCTTTTTGTATCAATAAAACAGCAGGAGCAATAGGAATAGCTACCATCTTGCAATTACGGTACTACCATGGATACCAGGCTGCACTGCCTTTAATCAGACATGCAGGAACAGCTGATTGCCTCCTCCATTAGCTGTGCATCTTGCCTGCGTAGCTGAAAGCCCTTCGGAGCTGGAATGTTTGCATCACTGTGGTGCAACTTATTGTATACTGCTGCTGCTAGATAATTTCATAATAAAAATTAAAGTGAGTTAAATTAGTGACAACAGAATGGTACAGAAGTCAGGGCACATCCTCAGGCTTCACATAGCTGGTTTGGGTAGTCTTATCAGAACTAAAAATGCTGAAAAGCTGCATACTGCATAACCATGGGGGAAAAAAAGAAGGAAAAGAGTCACTGCATACAAGCCCACTCATCCTAATCTCAACATTTCCACCAACTCCACTGAAGAAAGTCACGCAAAACCACGCCAATGGCTAAAAAAAGATTCTTCTGTTATATTCTACTCTTACAGGAAGAATGAAGCAAGAAGGAAATCAAGATCCTTCAGTCACTCAGATGCTAACTCCATAACTTCAGCAATGCGATTGCTTGCGAAGGCTTTCATCTATTCCATCATATCCGGGTTCTAAGCACAGCCTGTACAGCAGTTTAAATAAGGCTAATTCACTATAAAGATTATACAATAAGCCCACAATAAGAACATATTAAATAATTTCAGGAAGAACATCCAAGAAATTTAAAATAAAAATAAAAATAGAACAACCAGGAATAACACACATACAAAGCCCAGGAGAGTAAGATATTAAACAGGAAAACATAACACGGTGTTCAGAGAGAATATGATTAATGCTTACTATGAAAATCAAGATCAAGAGAAGTAATGTCAAAATCACAGCAGGTAAATAAGTTAACATGCAGTTACTTGAACTTAAGGAATACATCTACTTGAACCTTCGTGTCTTACACGAGTGCTCTCTTGGATTCAAAATATGAACTCCGATATTGTTACAAAGGAGGCAGAACCAGGACATCCTATTTGCAAGCCCAATCAGTTCCAAAAATAAATTCCCCATCTGATTTGTGCTAAAGCTTTAATCTCCTTACTTTTGCACGGTGATAACAGATCAAAGACATCTATAAGACGGGAAGATTTCAGGCACCGATGAGTTTCACTGAGCCTATTAAGTTACGTAAGAATAATGAAAAGCCTGTTCTGAGTGGATAAAATAACTTATCATAGAATCATAGAATCGCTCAGGTTGGAAAAGACCTTAAAGATCACTGAGTAAAACCACGACCTAACCATACTGCCCTAACAATCCTCTGCTAAATCATGTCCCTGAGCACCACATCCAAACGGTTTTTAAACGCATCCAGGGATGGTTACTCAACCACCTCCCTGGGGAGCCTATTCCAGTGCTTAACAGCCCTTTCTGTAAAGAAGTGTTTCCTGATATCCAACCTAAACTTACTCTGGCACAACTTGAGGCCATTTCCCCTCATCCTGTCACCTGTCACCAGTGAGAAGAGACCAACCCCACAAATCTAGCAATATATAGTAAATAGTAATCAACTTAAAAATTGGTGGCATCAGCTACACAGTGTAGCACCCACAGCAGGGAAAATTCCTGCATGAAGGAGTGCAAGCTTTATGAGACGAGAGAAAATGGCATATTATACAGCTGCACAGATTTACCCATCACCGTAAAACACCTTAGTCCTAAATAAAACAGTATGCTGTTGGTTTAGCAATGTGTCAGAACGAATGGTGTGAATTACCAGACCCTTGCAATCATTCCTAGTGACACAGCAGGTTCAAAACCAAGCTTGGAGACATCACTCAGTGGGCACCCTGTGCAGAGCAGGAGAGGACCACGTGGTAAACACTGGAAAATCTAACAGTAAGCCACAAGTCTCCAGAACTACAAGGTACAAACAAAAGATGCGTTGAGGTATTCAAAATAAAGTATTTTGTAAACGCTATTAAAAGTATATATATTTTTGACAGCAAAGATCTGTCAGTTCTTTCTTCAGCCCTATCTTAAAACTTGTATTTGCATGCCCAAGGCACAGTATCACTCAAATGAAAACTAAATTAAACTTACTATTCGTTCAGCCACTGCTGGGAAAAGCCCTAAATATATATATATTTCATATAGTTTAATTTTCAAGAATGTTAAACTTTTTTTTTTTTCCATAACCTATTGCTTCTAAAATGAAATTTTTCATAATAGCAACTCTGAAAAAACACAAAGCCAGATAGGCTTCACCTTAGTCACATACAGCAGGCAATGCAAAGCATAGATACGTTCAAGAGAAAAAGCCATGTCCTAATGCCAGAGATACAGATCTATGCCAAAACACGATTAATAATGCATGTCTCCACTCTCGAGACACTCGAACCACCTATTTGTATATGTGGTCAGTATATTGGAATGAGCGCTGTGCATCTCTTTCATTACCTAGGGGAACATTCAGTGCGTTCCTTTTTACCCTTTCCCTTCCCCTCATACTTCTTTGAGGAAGTGAGGCACAGGATCTAAAATCAGCACGTGTGATCAGACAGATTGTATGCTGTGCTATCATAATTCGAAATATCCAGAAAACCTGACAGATGGTAATTCTCCTCCATAGAAACTGCAGCAAGGGTGGCAGGGGAGTGAAGTGCTTCAAGAAGCTTCTATGTGTCACGTTCAGTAACTGCACTTACAGGTACACTCACAATTAACGAACTCTAACTAAAACAATATGACTTTTCCTAAGTCATGAAGGCAACCATCCATCAAAACACCAAGCCAATGAGTTCTGTGAGTCACTTCCTCTCACCTTAAGACTTCATCTACGTTTCCAGACCACGTCCTCCGGCCCAAAAACAAATTAATTTGAGGAAGCCTTCAGGGACGGATCACATTTATTTCTCCAACTGTGAAGTCCTTCTCGACGCGGGCGGCCCCAGCCGGCCCTCCGCCTCCTCAGGCCGCTCCCGGAGCGGGGCGGGGCGGCGGGCCCGGCCCCTCACAGCAGCGCTACTCCGTTGTCAGGCAACGGCCGTACAACAAGCGGCTCCCGCCGGAACGCCCCACCGCCCCCACAGGGAACACAGAAGCCCGGTCCGGCCCGGTCCCGCGCCCCCGTTCCCCACTCCCCGCACCGCCTCCCGGACCCGTCCCGTTCCCCGCCGCTTGCCCCGCGGAGGACGGCGAGGTCGCCCGCTCCGTTCGCAGCCCGGGGCGGACACTCGACCTCCGCTCTGCGGAGCTGGGAATGGGGCAAACCGGGGCGAAACATCACCGAGCGCTGTCCCAACCGCACCACCGCTCACCGGCACTCACAGCCTCGTCCGCCTCGCGCGCCTGTTGCCACCTCCCCGGAAGCCGGCGGGCGGCTTTCTGTCGCCCCGGAGGGCTTTCCCGCTAGCGCCCCCTGCCGCTGCGGAGGACCCGGCCCGGGGCCGCCCTCCCCGGGCCTGCGCGGACCGTACCACCTCCCCGTTCCGCCCAGCGAGTCGCGGCCTGGCTCGGGCCGGTGCGACTGTGGGAGGGGTGAGGCGGGCCGGGACGGGCCGGGCGCGGGGCGCGATGGCGGCGGCAAGCGGCTCGTCCGGGAGCGGGATGGCGCAGAAGACGTGGGAGCTGGCCAACAACATGCAGGAGGCGCAAAGCATCGACGAGATCTACAAGTACGACCGCAAGCAGCAGCAGGAGATCCTGGCGGCCAAGCCCTGGACCAAGGAGTGAGAGCGGGGCCTTGGGGCGGGC
>JACDJE010000073.1:292535-395604 GCA_016647715.1 Pavo muticus | reverse complement strand
GGCGGGCGAGCGAGCAGGCGGCGGGGCCGGGGGGTGAGGCGAGGCAAAGCGAGGCCCTGAGCGCTTCCGCGGCCTCTGTCCCGCTGCAGCCACCATTACTTCAAGTACTGCAAGATCTCGGCGCTGGCCCTGCTGAAGATGGTGATGCACGCCCGCTCCGGGGGCAACCTGGAAGTGATGGGGCTGATGCTGGGCAAGGTGGACGGGGAGACCATGATCATCATGGACAGCTTCGCTCTGCCGGTGGAGGGCACCGAGACCCGCGTCAACGCGCAGGCGGCCGCCTACGAGTACATGGCCGCCTACATCGAGAACGCCAAGCAGGTACGCAGCAGTGGGGGAGATATGGTATTACTCTTACCTTCTTGCCTTCTGAAGTCTTAAGTCTAAAAGTGCACTAAAATTCTCACTTGCAGAAAGGTAGCAGAAATGTAACTGGTGAGTTGGGCAGAGAGAAAACTGATGAGCTTCAGCAAGGGCAAGTGTAGGGTCCTGAAACTTAGGAGGAATAACCAGACGTATCTTACAGGTTAGGAGATGACCTGCTGGAAAGGAGCTCTGCAGAGAAGGACCTGGATGTCCTGGTGGACAGCAGGTTGGCCGTGAGCCAGCAGTGTGCCCTTGTGGCCAAGACCAATGGAATCCTGGGGTGCATTAAAAAGAACACAACCAGCAGGTCAAGGAGGGTGATCCTCCCTCTCTGCCACAGTGAGGCCACATCTGGAGTGTTCTGTCCAGTTCTGGGTTCCTTAGTTGAAGAAGGACAGGGAGCTTCTAGAGAGAGTCCTGTAGAGTGCCACAAAGATATGAGGGTCCTGGAGCATCTCCTGCATGAGGAAAGGCTGAGAGAGCTGGGACTGTTCAGCCTGGAGAAGACTGAGGGATCTCATTACTGTTTATAAATATCTAAAGTGTAGGAGTCAAGTGGATGCAGCCAGGCTCTTTTCAGTGGTATGCAGCAACAGAACAAGAAGCAACAAAAAAAATCTGCAACACAGGAAGTTCCATACAAACATGAGGAAGAACTTTATGATAAGAGTGATGGTGCCCTGGAACAACCTGCCCAGAGGGGTTGTGGAATCTCCTCTGAAGATATTCAGAACCTGCCTAGAAGTTTTCCTGTGTGACCCACTGTAGGGAACCCGCTTTTAGCAGAGGGATTAGGCTAGATGGTTATCCCCAGAAGTCCCTTCCAGTCCATACAACTATGTGATTCTGTGAAATATTAATCTGCTCTGTGGCTGATGCAGAAGCCAGCATGGCATATGAGCACTTGCTGGTCTGCTGCTGCCAACACATGGCACTCTTACACTGCAAATAAGCACTGAAATCTCTCAAGCTGTCCACGCTCAAATAGTTTGAGGCCCAGTTTACCCTTTGATTTGCCATTCGTCCTCAAAGTATTTTAAATCAGCTGAAATTAGAGGGTCCTTACGTAGTATAGATAAAGGTACAACTATTCGGGTAATTTTGGAGAGGTGTGCTTATAGTCACAGCTTTCTGTGGGTTTAAGGACATTTAAATAAATTAGGTCGGATCTTGACTTCAAAAGAGAGCAAATACAGTCCAAAGGTAAGGATGTTCTAAGGCCTGTGGTGGGTTTGAGTTTGTTTTTTTTTTTTTTAATAATTTATCACACTTCTTTATGAGAAAATTTCAAAGTAATCTATTTAATGTAGTTCATTGTATCTGGATAATATCAATATAAAATAACGATTTTAATACTATTGTTGCTGAAAAGCGTAGAAAATGAAAGGGTGTTTTTATCTGAAGATATGTTTGTACTACCCAGTTCTTAGGTAGAAAAAATGTCTTAAGTATAGAGCACAGCATCGGTGGTTACATATGCAGTTACTTCATTTGACTTTTGAAACAGCCTGGGTTTATATGGGAGTACTCACGATATGAAAATCAAGCAAAAATAATAACTCTGCTTTGCTGGAGCTCTGACAGCATGCATGCTGGCTGCTTCACATCTGAGCACTTTGCCCTGGAATAACTCTTTTTAATATTAGGTTACATGTTGATAATATCCCTCTGCATAAGTGCTTTACAGAAGCTAATGTTGCAGTTACTTGCTCCTCCATTTGGCAGGATCTGATGTTAAAATGGTTAAAAGAAAAACGCTATTTGTTTCACCGACTCAAAGATAAAGTAAATGTTCAGCTCAGTAGGTAATGTGTTCTGTCTCTCTTAAGAGTTTCCAGATTTAACCTTCCTGGCATGCTCAGTATTTGGCAAAACCGAGCAGCTAAATACATTGAACACACTGCCATGTAGGCTGTACTGAAATCGTTTCATTCCATATTGAACAGCCAGTACACAATTCTTGTCCAGTTACAATAAACTAGGTGCAGCGGGTGTTTGTTCTCCTTGGTGAACCATGATTTCTGATTGTTTTTGTTTGTTCATTTGGGGCACTTGTAGAGATAGCCTAGAGTATTATTTGGAAACTTCTTTACGAGTCTCTTTGAGGTGAAAAATCTCAAATAATAATCTTTTGGCTTTCACAGCATACTGTGTACTGTGGCAATGAATTCTGACACTTCTGGTCTTCAAAAACGTTCAAGTTTCTATTTCTTTAAAGCTACCAATGATCTCACTGTATGCCTCTGAAGTGTGTTACTGAAACAAATAGTGTTCATTCTCTACTGGCTTACTATGTATTATATGCATTGATACATACTGGCATCATTTCCACTCTAAAAAAATCCCACACTGAAGAGTCCTGACTTGCTTAATCTCACTCTGTGGAACCTCTTCTGTACTTCAGCTGTCATTGAAGTTGTTGTCACAAGGTCCTTGGAGTTATTTGTTTTGAGGTAGTGGCTCTGATAGCTAATACTACAGATCTTACGGTTTCTGGAAGGTAGTTAAGCAAAATAAGGTGTATATTGAATATTTAAAGTTCACATACAGGCCGTGTGTATATTCTTTTTATCCTCTTGCTGCGTTGTAGTGTGCTGGAAGGCCCAGTAGAGGGCAGGCCATGCTTTACTAATGAGGATCATCGCTCCGGATTTTTTTTTCTTCACTACTGTTAGGTTGGTCGTCTAGAAAATGCAATTGGTTGGTACCACAGTCACCCTGGCTACGGCTGCTGGCTCTCTGGGATCGATGTCAGTACTCAGATGCTTAATCAGCAATTTCAAGAACCCTTTGTAGCAGTGGTGGTAAGTACTGTCTGATAGCTTATAAGACTGCATAGCAAATTATGTTGGGAGGGGAGTAACTTGTAGATTTTTATCTATATTACTAGACAGCAGTCTAGTAATGTGTATTTTGCAGGATGGAAGTGTTAAATCTAAATCTTAAATTGTTACTGCTCCTTTTGCATTGCTGGTCATGTGCTGGTCAAACTGGTAGTCTTGTTCATTGAGGCCATTTTTGCTTCATTATTCCAGAGGACGTAGTGCTGTACAAATCTAAATGCTGCTCTTAGTTTGAAGCTGGTACTTCTGCAAAAAAATGCATTAGCAATCCGTATTCAACCCCTTGCAATATAACAGAAATCTTGTTTTGTTCTCTTTGTTGCTTGTTCTGAAGGAGTGAGTAGATTATGTTCACATGGTTCTTTTGCTTTGAACCTAAAAAGCCTTTTAGCTGAAATGAGTGGCACGGTCTAAGGTAGAAGATCCTAGGAAATCTTTGAAGAAAAAATCTGAAGAAACTGTTTGGGCCCTTTCAGGCTGCAGATCACATTTCAACTCAAAATAAACCTTATTTTAAGTACGACTTGTGCAACTATTGCTGCTGAAGGAAATAAAGGATAAAAGACTGAAAGTGGTCAGAAAGAAGGAATATAGGTAATGTTAGAATTCCGTTAGACAAGGATAAATCACCCTAGGAAGTAGTATTTCTACCATGTGAGTTTCCCCATGTTATGACAATTTTACAGATTCAGAACATTTCCTTTGGGACTTCTTTCTGTTTTCCTTTACTCCTTCCTCTTTTTTTTTTTTTCTTTTTCTTTCTTTTAAAATGAGGCAGAACATCAGTAAGTTTGCTCTCAAGGAGATTCCTTTGCAATTCTTCTGTCTCTTCCACCAAAGTCCAGCAGGTCACAATATCTTTCTTAGCTCTAGTAAGATTGTGATGTGTTGTAAGATTAAAATGTGGATTTTTATTCTGGCTTGTTGCTTGCTCTAAGTGCAGTTTCTTTTTAAGTATTTGGGAAAATGGTGAAATGGGTTTGAAAAATGGTCCTTAGGAAGCCATGGATACTCCCATCTTTAATTTATAGTCACGTGCCAGTGGATGTTAACTGAAAAAATACTGTTCGTGACTAAACTAATAGAATTTGAACTAATTACATTTCTGAAATATAATCACTATTAATTGTAATAATTCATTAAATGTTACATAAGAAGCATTACCTGTATTTTTTACAGATTGATCCAACAAGAACAATATCTGCAGGAAAAGTAAATCTTGGTGCATTTAGGACATATCCTAAGGTAAAAACTTGAAATTACCTGCAGTGTGATCGGTAACCTCTCTTTAATTGATTGGTTCTAAAGATGAGTGCAGTTTGATCATCTGACAGATGGATCTGCTTCACTGTATCACTCTGCATTCATAATGACTTGATGCTGTACTGGTTATTGTGTGAATATCGATTACATTTAGAAAAGTTGACTTCTAGTATGTTTTAGATTTTCGTCAGTCTTAAATCAAATAGGTTCTCTAGATAAGGTAGTTTTCCTGTCATTCATTAATGTATTTTTGTTAAATTTTTTATTTTTTTTTTTTTTTAAGACCTAGCATACTAGTAAAATTTGATCTCATATGTTGTAATCTGCTTTTCATTTTAGAAAAACATTTGAAACTTTCTGTACTTACTTCTCTCAGATAAACACTGTGAATCTTCAAAAAAAATAACCACACAAAAGAGGTGAATTAACATGGGAAGGTGTAAGGTTAACAGGTCATAAAGTTAACAGGTTGTAAGGTTAACCGGTATACAGAGAAGTTAGGCTGGTAAGAACAGTTAAACAGAGAGAAAAGGTGCTCACCAGTGTTGTAGGCTCACAAGACTCCAGAAGGAGCAATCTCCAGGAAGAGATCCTTCCTTAGTGGAAGTCAGCCCTTAAATGGGGTCTAGGAGAGGTGGAGCCTGGCTCCACCCCTTCCGGGCACACAGGTGAATTGCCTTCACCTGTGCTACCATGGCTGACTCAGTGCTTGCCTCAGGTGGTCAATCAGAAGAGGTTCAGGCTGTGAGTCAACAGTTCCCATACACTAGGTTAGACTAAAAACTAAGAAATCACCACTACATTGAAGAGCTGGATCTCCACATGCAGTCTTACAGTTATACTTCTGACACATACGATCGTGTTGTTTTATTTCAATCTAATAAAGCTTAAGTATAAGTGGAAGTTTAATTTCCAGTTATCATCGATGTATCAAGAATATTCATCTGTCATTCAGTAAAACTGTAATTGGCAAGAATGTTTATGAGACATTCCAGTTTGCATTCAACGTTATTTTAGAGTTGAAAAATATACAGAAGCTCAACTTTGAACAATTTGTGTTTCAGAAGAATATTCACCTCCTGGCAAAAATGCTTCATAAATGCCATATTTTGAGCAGGGAGAAGAATCCTGCATCTGGAAACCAAATCCTGTGTAGAAAATGCACATTAGATGGTTATTTTTGGGGAGTCCTTGGATTGTTTTGCAAGCAGCTCTTGCCTAGTCAATAGCTGTGAGGGGCAGCATCTTAGCCAAATAAGTTGCTTAAGTTCTTTGTATCCCTAGGGCATGTGTAGGGCAAGTATGTTTCCTCTCACTTCTCTTACCTTCTGTCTTCCCTCCAAAAAGGACCAAAATCACTTCCCAGAATAGGAAAAGAAGTCTTGCATTAGAAGCTGTTTACTACTTTGATCTATTAAAAGATTGAATCATAACTTGACACCCTGTTTGCTTCCAACACTTTTTGACAGACCTGCAAACATAATGACTTTTAGTAAAGCAAAATGTAAACCTGAGATGCAAGAAATTTCAGGCTAGCGGGGGAAATGTCATCTTCCTTAGGGAAGTGTCTTCCTTTGCATAAATCAGAATTTTTGTGAAGTGCTTTTCAAGAGCTTAGTCATTCTTTAAGAGTCCCAGGTGTACTGTGTCATCTTCGCCCTTTCTTTGTTTAATTGTAGGGGTACAAACCTCCGGACGAAGGTCCCTCTGAATACCAAACTATTCCACTTAATAAAATAGAAGACTTTGGTGTTCACTGTAAACAGTAAGTAACATAAAAATTACTAAGTGCAGCATGAGTTCTCAGTTTTTGTAATTAGCCTAGCGATTCACCAAAAACTGCATTTCTTGGTGTGTTTTTGTGATGTTATTTGTTGCATTAGCACTGTTGATTTTGTGGAAAAGTGTGTCATTTATCAGAGGATCTTCTGCACAGTTGGTTTACTTATAAGGAGTGGTGCTTTTTAGGGCAAGGAGTACGGAGTCAGATGCAGATTTAGCAGCAGGGCTGCTCTTCTGAGTTACGGCAACTGTGGTGCATACCTTCATCCTGTGTCACTGTTAACGTGGCTGCAGGTTTTCAATCATGTTGAGTTGTTTCTCTCTTTGGTGAAGTGGAGCTGCTTCAAGGATAACATCAGCAACAGGAAGAATTACTGCTTTTTCTCTCCCGCTAGTATAGCTTCCATGAATTTTAAAGGCAGTTTAATTTTAACTGTTCTCCTATCCCCCAGTCAAGTGTTCCTTGCTTCATACATGCATGTACTTACTAGGAAAGGCATTTGTTTTGCCAGGTCAATCCCCTGATCTGATCCAATTTGCAGCAGTAGATATGTTCTTGCTGGTTACGCTAAGGTGGAGTAGGAGGTAGAGGCAGATGATGGAGATGCAATATTTGAGAAGAATCATAGAATAGCTTGGGTTGGAAGGGACGTTAAAGACCATCTAGTTCCAACACTCTGCCATAGGTAGAGTTGCCACCCACTAGATCAGGCTGCTTAGGGCCCCGTCCAAACTGGCCTTGAATGCCTCCTAGGATCAGCGAGAGAAAGATGGGATTGCTTCTTCCATGCTGGTTTCGATTCCATCTTCAGATGTTTGACAAGCCCTACAGTTTAAGGAACTGTGTACAGAAAACTTCTGAGATCTCATGGACACCATGTAGGCTCATGGATACGGTGTAGGCCATTGCCTCTTTTTTTCCATGGTTTTGTTGCATGGATATCTGTTCTTAGTGCATTTATAGCTGCATGCAGAGCAGACTCTCGAGAGATGAAGAAATTAATACAATTGAGAATTGATTTTCCTATCCAAACTGAGAAAAGTCCAGAACAGTAGCTACACAGAAATCTTTGTAGTAATGATTCTGTCATTTCAGAATAGTCCTTGTATGGGCACTGCCCATAAACCAACGTATTTACTTATGAGAGGATGCTGTGTTTTATCTTTCCTTATTTGAAGTGGTCAGTTTGGGAGAGTTCATTTGTTTATTTGGGGGTTTTGCTGTGGGATTTACTGTTGTTTTTTTTGTTGTTTTTTTTTTCTTTTTTTAAGTTGGCAGTGCTTAATAGTTACCATCATAATCTCTATCTTAGGAAGCTGGCTTATCATACAAGCTATTTCATTTCATCCAAAGAAAATATTTTCCAGTCTTCCCTAGAAAGAAACAGCAGTTAGGGAAAAAGATGGAATTAAAACTGGAATTTTGGCACATTACTGAACTACTGATTACAAAAAATTAGAGTGATGGCTTCCTCTCAATAGTACAGGTAGTTGCACTACAGATTTAAAATGTAGCCAACTTGAATGATGGTCCTCTCTGTTTGGTAGTCTAGTCACTACTAGTCGTTTCATAGTAACAGTAACTTTCCATAGAAATTAAGCAATAATAGGTTTATTGATAGCCTGCTGAAGAATTTACTGATCAAAATAAAATCTAGCATAACTTTGATGTTGCTGTAATTCATCTACACATAGCTCAGCTTTCTGTCTACTTTGTCAGATCCTATGAATTGCATTGTACCAGTAAAGTTTGACTTTAAAAACAAGTATGGTATAACAAAATTATTTGTCCATTAGTAACATTTACTGCTATCACATATTCCTAATTGAATTAGATGCAAGATATGCAAAATTAGTGATCTGTTATTAAAAAATTACAGTATTGAAGAGGCATAGAATCACCAAGGTTGGAAAAGACCTCCAAGATCATCTAGTCCAACCATCCACGTATCACCGGTAGTTCCCACTAAACCATGTCCCTCAGTACAACATCTTAACACTTCTTGAACACCTCCAGGATCAGTGGATCCACCACCTCCTTGGGCAGCCTGTTCCAGTGCCTGACCGCTCTCTCGGAGAGGAAGTGTTTCCTAACGTCCAACCTGAATCTCCCTTGGCACGACTTGAGGCCATTCCCTCTAGTGCTGTCACTAGTTATATGGGAGAAAAGGCCTACCCCCACCTCACCACAATTTCCCTTCAGGTAGTTGTAGAGAGCAATAAGGTCTCTCCTGAGTCACCTCTTCTCCATACTAAACAATCCCAGTTCCTCCTACCACTCCTCATAATGCTTGTGCTGCAGACCCCTCACCAGTTGCATTGGCTTTCTCCGAACACGCTCGAGGGCCTCAGTATCTTTCTTGTAGTGCTGAGTACAGAGGGATGATCACCTCCCTGCTCCTGCTGGCAATGCTATTTCTGGTACAAGCCAGGATGCCATTGGCCTTCTTGGCCACCTGGCCACACTCTTGGCTCATGTTCAGCTAAGCACTGACCAATACCCCCAGGTCCATTTCCTCTACACGGTTTTCCAGTCACTCTGCCCCAAGGCTGTATCGTTGCCTGGGGTTATTGTGGCCAAAGTGCAGGACCTGGCACTTGGTCTTGTTGAACCTCATCCCATTGGCTTCAGCCCAGCGATCCAGCCTGTCCAGATCCCTCTGTAGGACCTTCCCACCCCCAGGCAGATCGATACTTCCTGCCAACTTGTATTATCTGCAGACTAACTGAGGGTGCACTCAATGCCCTTATCCAGGTCATCAGTAAAGATATTGAACAGAACAGGCCCCAGTGCTGACCCCCTGGCAGCACCACTTGTGACCAATTGCCAGCTGGATTTAGCTCCGTTCACCACCACTCTCTGGGCCTGGCCTTCCAGCCTGTTCTTTACCCAGCGGAGTGTATCTAAGCCATGGGCTGCCACCTTCTACAGGGGAGTACTGTAGGAAACAGTGTAGAAGGCTTTGCTGAAGTCTAGCTAGACTACATCAGCAACCTTTCCCTCATCCAGCAGGCAGATCACTCAATCATAGAAGGAGATCAGGTTGGTCAAGCAGGACCTGCACTTCATGAACCCATGCTGGCTAGGCCTGATCCCCCAGTTGTCCTGCACATGCTGTGTGATCTCCCTTAAGATGATCTGCTCCATAACCTTTCCCAACATGGAGGTCAGGCCTGTAGTTCCCTGGATCCTCCTTATTGTACAGTGCCTCACTGCGTTGTACAGTAAGCTTTTACAAAATTAACTAAAACACTTGCAGTCTCTTAAATAAAACAGCAGTATGTATAGGGATTGTGTGAACCTATATTAAGGCTATATATGAAATACTTACAAAACATCTTGTAGAGTTAGAGTTGGAAGTGGGAGTAACTTTTTTTATTGTTTAATGCCTTGAATTTTGAAGATATTTGCCACTAATAAGGACTTTTTCAGATGGATGTCATTTGGGTGTTAGAGCCAAACAAGATATATGGAATTTTATTGTGTGCACATTTGTTTTTAAAGGTATTATGCATTAGAAGTCTCTTACTTTAAATCATCTTTGGATCGTAAATTGCTTGAGCTTTTGTGGAACAAGTACTGGGTGAACACTCTCAGCTCTTCTAGTTTGCTTACTGTAAGTACCATAATATGCTATTATGTGCATACGTCTGTCTTAAACATCTTTTATCCATATATCTCTTTACAACACTGCAATAAATAGGATGTCTTAAGGTAATGCACTGAATAAGTGAACATTTCTACTGCTGTTTTTATCTGTAAATACCTAACAGGTGGAACTGTTAAAATGAGGCTGTAAGATATACAGAAGGTAGGCCTTCAGGGGGACAGCAGCAGCAGCTTCAGAACCTTCCTTCTGCAGAAGCCAGTTTGAAACCTTCTCTCTTAGCCGAAATGAGCAGTTTTACTTGCACTTTCTTGGTTTCATTACTTAGGAGTGGTTGGAAAATAATAGAGTACCCATTTCAGTTTTTAAGTATCGAGTGTTTCTCAGATGTAGAGATTCTGTTTTGTCAGCCACCACTCATGTAGCAGTTGTGTTCTGTAGTACATAAATTGCAGATAGAGGTTAAAATGTGCAGTACTACAGACTCTTTTACATGTTGTTAATTTATTTTTCTGTATAAATGTTTGAATTTATAGCTTAGAACTCAGAAAGGTAATTGCTTTCTTTCTCCTAAGAATGCTGACTACACCACTGGCCAAGTCTTCGATTTGTCTGAAAAATTAGAGCAGTCAGAAGCTCAGCTTGGACGGGGCAGCTTTATGCTGGGTTTAGAGACTCACGATAAGAAATCAGAGGACAAACTTGCTAAAGCAACAAGAGACAGGTAAGACAATGCATACGTGTGTTCTTCCCCAAAAAAAGCGTTAGCTTTAAACTTTAATTATCAAGTCCTTAGTAGTAACCAACCAATAAATTTATATCCTGGCTATGGATAGGAGGGCTATGATAGGAATGAGAGGCTCCAGATATGACCAGTTATTTTTGAAAGTTTAAGAAACACTTGTATAATACTTTCATTTAAAAAGTAAGAGCTCCTGAGGTTGGGATAAGGTGAAGAAGGGTGAGAACCTTCAAGCATTGATAAAAGGTGGTAGCCCTTTTCCCCTAGGAATTTTGAGGATTTTGTTGTTGTTGTTCAAAAGACTACAGAGCTCACTTTCTATTGTTAACATAAGATGCTCTAAATTGCTAAATAAGTCCCCTGGAATTGGTCTTTGTGTGTCTAGATCCCATCAGTTTGCATTCAAAGCTATTGGCAGCAAGGGCTAAATTGCGGTGTGTGACTTTTCCTTTCTGGACAGTTGTGAAGATTCATGGGGTTATGGGCACCCTGAACTTCCAAAACAGCTGAATATCTTTAAATAAAATGACAGTTTAGTTCGGTCTTTAGCCAACACTGAATTTATGCTTGTTTTTCAGCTGCAAGACCACCATAGAAGCTATACATGGATTGATGTCTCAGGTTATTAAGGATAAACTTTTTAATCAAATTAATATAGCTTGAAGCGCATCGCTAGTTGATATGAATCTCCAAAGCAGAAAAAGTTATGGTTTCTTTCACTTGGACTTGTTCAATTTGGGAAAGGGATCTGAAGTGGAAAATGATTCATTTAAATTGTAGTACTTTAATATTTCCCACCTGTCTGACCGGCTTTAAAGAACAAAACGTTCTGAAATGTGGCGTCACTTTTTGTTCTTTACCATAAAACACAACCGGTTTTGAGAATTGCTCCAAAAGAAAAATAAATGTGACTTACTGGATTTTGGTCTGAAGTATTTATCTCTAGTATCTAATTGTAATAAAACAGTTTGAAAAACGAACAAGGGGGTTGAATTTTTTGGCAGACATTTATCACCTGTTTTCCTTACTCTTCCAAAGAAGTGTTTTAGACTGGATAGGTGATGTATGCAGTATAAGAAGTTGGGATCTCATATTTTTGTTTCTGTGTTTAACATTTTAATGCCATTTGTTTATCTTTTAATAAGTTATTCAATGTAATGGCACTATTACTGGTTTAGTTTTATTGGTCCAGCCAGAAACGGTTTCTTCTCAGTCTGATGGCAACATTCTACTCCTAGCTTCACAGTTAAGATGAACCTTTTACATTTCTAGGTAGTCAAATTACAAACAGTGAAACTGTGAAACTAGCATGAGGCTCATAGAGTGTTACTTTTCTCCTGCTTGTCTCCTATTGCTCCTCATCATCACTTGTTTCCTGCAAAGGAACCTAATGAAAAAAAACCAGTATCTCTGAAATACGAGTTAGTTAGCCTCATTTAGGGCCACAGACACTGAAATGCATTAATCATAATCGTTGCCTTATAACATGGTGCCGCTGCACGGCTGATGTAAGTTTGTTTTGGAGGCTTTCATACTGCATTTCAATAATTCAAGATGTTTGGATTTCTTTTAAGTTTTTATCCTTAATCCTGAGTTTCCTGGGTTTTTTGGAATGTTTGCTTTTGGGATAATTTATAACATGCTTTATACAATATGCCATTATGCTTTATACCTTAAGTAACTAATATTCCTTTTCAACCTTAACTATGCCTTGATGTGGGTTTTGTTTTTGTTTTGGTCTGGAAATTGTAATAGCTATTACTTATTTGGGGCTTTTCTTTCAAATGGATTCCAGTGTGTTTGAAGTTAAGATGCAAGTTACACAATGGAAACATCATTCAGCAAGGAAACACAGATACCCTGAAGCAGAAATTCATCAAGAGTTTTAAAGCAGCGGCATCCAGCAGTTCAGGAAAACTACTTTAAATCAGACCTAGTCAGGATTAGATGGGAGGACAATTTTGTTTCTTCCAGCATGGCAGTGGTGGTGGGAGGCGGGAGAAAAATGTGCTATTTCAGTATTCAGAGCTGTTCATTTTCCTGAAAATGGCAAGAGCAAGCATAATACAAAAGCAAGTGAAATGGTTAACCTTAATCTTCTTTTGTTTTTGAGCAACATGCAAGTTATTAAGTAGTCGTTTGCCTCACATTCACATCAGGCTGGAAGAACTGTTCCTTGATTCATTAAGTATTTGATATCGATACTGCGTAGCATGCAGTTGCACACCAGGTACAACACCTCTGTTCAGTGTCAGCCTGTAGTGTGTTCTGGGAAACTCTCCTTACTCCAGTGTCTCTTCTGTTTTTACAAGGGACACTCATTTTCTTGGCCTTCAGTAGTAGTTTGCATGCACCGTTTCAGATCAAATAGAATCTTAGAATCACAGAATGGCCTGAGTTGAAAAGGACCACAAAGATCATCTAGTTTCAACCCCCCTGCTATGTGCAGGGTCGCCAACCACTAGACCAGGCTGCCCAGAGCCACATCCAGCCTGGCCTTGAATGCCTCCAGGGATGGGGCATCCACAACCTCCTTGGGCAACCTGTTCCAGTGCGTCACCACCCTCTGTGTGAGAAACTTCCTCCTAATTAAACTTCCTATTTAATAGACAAGGCATAGTCCTGCATCTCTATCACTTGTGTTTTGGTAACACTTTGACTGCGTTTAGTTTTTGGACATTCTGTTTTTACATCACCCTTGTCCTAAAAGTACTAAATATAATTAGGCATTAATGAACCTGTTTGTTTTCTCCCCTTTGGTAAATGTTTGTGATAGGGTGAGGGTAGTGGTTTTTTGGGGGCAGAGTCTCAAAATAACCTTGGTTTGTTACCTTCTTTTTGCTAAGTACATTATTTAATTTCTCTTACTGCTCTGCTCCAAATATTCCAAGTCAGAATTGGATTCTCATTATGCTACTAATACAGTATGTTAATATACAGCATTTGAAGTACTAACTGAAAGCCCTTGCTATGAGTTTAAGACAAAATGATAAAAGCAAATACCAGACCAAATCCAAAACCAGCCAGAATTTTAATACCAGCATTAGAGTTTGAGTTATCGTTGTTTTAAGGGTGCAGGTGCCTAAGAGGTGAAAATGACTGAAATATGGGGTGATAATATATATTAGTATAAGATTAATTGCTTGCACGTAGGATTTTTTTCGGGTGGTGTCAAGTGTTGAAAAGCAGACGTCAGAGAACCTCCAGTTAGCTGAAGAATTTTTCTAGAGCTAAAAAACAATTATCCTAAACCTTTAAGGAATTAATGAAGTAAATTGTTCCTCAGGGCGTATTTGTTTAATGAGCTGTAGGAATAATATCCGTGAGGAAATACATAACTCGGGAACGTTAATTCTGACCTTCAGTTGAAACTTCTGACATAGGAAAGATTTGCTGTGACGTTTGTTTTGGTTTTAATTATGAAAAATTGCTTCATAGAGGGCTTTCTGAAAACGACCGTGTTCTGGAAGTAGCACGGCCCACTGGGTAGGTCACAGGACTCCATCTCAGGAGAATTGGGTTTTCTTCCTGGCTGTTCACAAACCAGGAGTGCATAAACTTGAGCAAAGCATTTTTGCCAGAGCCAAGTGTCGTTTTTCCTCTCTGAAATAATGAGATTGATCATTAGCCTTTAAAAAACACAGATTAAAAAGGCTATCTGAGCATTATCATTTTATAAACCAAAGGGCATCGCTACATCTTCTATTTATCAGACATTAACTAGCAATTCTCAGTAATACTGTTAGAAAGATTGTTTATTCTTTTGTGTAGTTTATCTCTTATGTCATCTCAGATAGGAAGTGCTTTAGCCCTTTGAGAGGATTATAAATATATTGTTTTCGGAACTCTTCATTTCCAACTGAAACATGCAGTCAGCTCCTATGTAATTTGCCCATCATTTCCTGTGTGAATGTTGCTGTTTGTTTTAAACACAGTTACCTTAGGGCTTGTGTTTAACTGCAGTGGCATTACTTTATTAAAAACGGAAATTAATTGATGTGCCTGCATCTAATGGCAAGCAATCTTTAGTAATTACAACCATCTGAACTTTTCTCTCCAGCTGAAGGCAAGTTGCATTCACTTACCCTATCACTTGAGGTTAGAATTAAACTTGTGCTTTTAATCTGTCCCTAAGGAAGACATTTTCCGTCCGAGTTCCACAAAGCTGGAGGTATAACTGGAGAAGCGTGGAGGTACAAAAATCACAGATATTCTTCCGACTTCAATAAGGGTTAGGTATTCTGTATGGTGTTCTAAATTCAAAATTAGCTTCTCGTTGAACCCATTATTTCTGTGGAATGTTTACCTTTCCTTTAAAAAAGATCTTACGACAACTAGGTAAAATTCTGAAGCGATGAAGATGGTTTAACAAATACTTGTGTAAAAGCCAGGGATAAGCAAAGGGTAAATAAAAAATCTATTTAAGAACATAGAATGACTGCGTGACTACTCACATTCACTCTCTACACAGTGTTTGACAAAATAATGCTGAGACCAGTACACCTTCATACTGCTGAGCATTAGCAGCATGTAACTTTTACATTCTGGTTCATGTATCAAGCTTCACAACACTATATGGAAAGCTGTTGTCTTCTACAGCTCTGTCTGGTGATAAGTGGCAGCACGATTAGTGGCTATTCTCTCTATGGTGAAAACTGTAAAAGTATGTTCTGAATTTTTTCTTTCACTCATCTTTGGAGACTGAATCAACATTGCAGTCTCTTCTGGAGGTAAAAGGCAGTGTTATTGAAGACCCATTATAAACACCATAAAAACATTTATAACGAGCATATAGTTTTCTAATAGCTTCACTTTTACTTTCAGGCTGTAATAGATTTTAATGCTGGGAAGCGCACCGAGGACATTCCACTTCTTGGTCTCTATACAGATACTGTATAGATGGATTCTTCTTGTGTCACGTGGGGAATGTATTTTTAAATCACTGTGCTCAGTCTTACAGGCAAGAACTTTGTAGGTCAAGGTCAGAAAAGTCATCAACTGCCAATAATGATAGTAATAGCTTTGTAGTAATAATAGACTTTAAAATTGTGTAATAATATTACACAATTAATTAAAATTATCTGTATTGGTCTTGAGGCTTTGTCTGGTGTTGTACCTGTTTTAACTGCAGAAATCATTTTGAAAACTTCTGTACCAGCAAGCCTGTTAGCTATTTCATTTAGTCACTTCAGGGGTTTCCTGTCAGAGCTTAGGTTTTGCTTAGGCTCTCACAGTTCTATTGATATCAGCAGTCAATATCAGCAAAAGCGTTAATCACATTGCAAACAGAAATGATATAGAGAAAGGAATAAAGCTGAGCGCTGACAACTCTGGTGAAGATATGTAACCCTCACTGAAAGGACGCTTAGCAGAAAGCACTGCAGGGAAAGAACTCCAGTCCAGTGCTGCTCAAACATGGCCAGCACAGGGAAGAAAAATGACCTTAGCTTTGAATGCACAATCTCTTACAAATGCATGCAAGAGATCCTGCTTAAATAAAATCAAGAATCGAGGTGTTGTCAAGTAGTTGTCATGCAACAGAACGAGTCCAAGAACATGAAACACTGTACACAAGGTTATGGCTTTATCTAAGTAATTATTCCAGGTAGGTGTCTCAACTGAACCACTTCCAGAACAGAAATATGAACGTGTGGAGTTATACCAGAATACATCTATTTCAGAATTTGACATGAAGACAAAACTTTATTACTGAGAAAACTATGTATGTACCAGAATTATTATTTGTGAGCAGCAAAAAATAACGATGCCTTATCTGTAGCATTTTACTCCCTGTTGACTGTAACTAAGTAGTTGGTCATACCTGGAGGTCTTTCTCCTCATCTGTAACACCCTCTGCACTGCTCTTGCTGTCCCTCTGGCTACCAGATCTTGGCTTAACGAAGGCTGTGTATACAGGCAGACACAACAAGGATGTGTAAGTACCATTTCCTTAAGAAACTAGGCTGAAAAAATGTCAGACTGAACAGTTGATAGCTTTATTTTTCAAACAAAGGCATTTCAGTACCACTCTCTACAAGTCTATTGAAATTAAAGCCTACGTTTTTGTGAACCTTATATTTGCTACCCCTGAAAATATAAAATGCAAAGTGTATGTTTAAATTCAGTGGAAAAAATAAATTATTTCAGATATTTTATGCATTAAAACAGCTATACTGAAGCAGCTGTGTTGATTGCATTTCATGTAGCTCTAACTACAAAGGAGGAAGGTAAGGTGCTGGGGAGAAGGTTTACCTGTAACTGAATAAAAGTTTGAAACCTGACCCTGAAAAAGTTCATCAGAAATAGTTAGGCTTAAATGTAATGTTTTACAGTTAGAAGTGTTAAATACTTTCCAAGATTATTTGTCTCAATCGTTGTATGACATACCCCTACCTGTAATTCATGTACACAGAAATAGCACTATGCAGAATGCACACTAGTGTTTACGCAAAGGAGTCTCGTAAGGTGTTTTATGTCCTTAGAAATAAATGTCTGTTCAATGTTCCAATCTAGAATTGTAAGAAATATAGCCACCAGTCTTTTATACAGGTATTTCCAAAAGCAGATTTGAAGACAAGGACTATTTGTACTCAGCCAAATTACTGCCACACTGGAGAGCACACAGATGATTGTTTAATGCTCTGTGCCACTAGATGAAAATCCTATTTCAAATCTTAATGAATAAATACTCTCTCTGAAACTTCTAGCTTTTTTCTGCCTTTAAATCAAATTACCAGCAGACAGCCCTGGACACCTGCATAAGCTACAGCCATGAGAGAGAACAGACTAAGTCCAAAATTAACTTTCCTAATATTAAAATACTTTTTTTGGACAGAAACTTTTCTCAGAACAAGCAGCTCGAGGGCATGCACGGTTTGGATTCCATTGCTGAAATAAGGACATCTTACGATCTGTATCCTCAGAAGGATATAGGAAATTCCAGGTTGAAAGTAGAGGACTCTTTATGCCTTGTATGCATTTCTAACTAAGGTCAAAGCAGAACACGACTGCTCTTTACAACATTGTCATTTTTCCTCTCAGAGAAATAAAAATCCTAATCTTGGTTTCATTGGAAGCAGTGTATTTTGTCACTGACTTCAACTGATGCACTTCTGTGTTCCAACGCAGCAAGTACATGGCACACATACGTTTTATTGACTTACACTGAGTTACTCAAATGTGATGTTACTCAAATGTCCAGATGTGGAGTCCTCAGTACAGAAGAGACGTGGACATGCTGGAGCATATCCAGAGGAGGGCTACAAAAATGATCCAAGGGATGGAACACTTCTCCTAAGAGGACAGGCTGAGAAAGCTGGGACTCTTCAGCCTGGAGAAGGCTGCAAGGTGACCTGATAGCGGCCTTCCAGTAATCTAAAGGGGGGCTACGGGAAAGAAGGGACAAACTCTTCAGAAGGATTGGTGGCAACAGAACAAGGATAAATGGCTTCAAGCTTAGGGAGGATAGATTCAGGTTAGACATAAGGAAAAGTCTTTTACAGTGAGGGTGGTGAGGCACTGGATCAGGTTACCCAGTGATATAGTTGACCCCATCCCTGGAAACTTTAAAGGTGAGGGTGGATAAGGCCCTGAGCAACCTGATCTGGCTGTGGTGTCCCTGTTCATTGCAGGGGAGTTGGACTAGATGGCCTTTAGAAGGCCATCTAGGCCATTCCTACCCTAAGGATTCTATGATTCTATTCATATGCTTAATTCCCAGAATCACAGACTGGTTGAGGTTGGAAGGGGTCTCTGGAGGTCACTGGCTCAAGCAGGGTGTCCAGGACCACATCCAGGAGGCTTCTGGAGATTTCCAAAGAGGAGGCTTCACAGCTGCCCCTGTGGCAGTACTCCATCACCTTCACAGCACAGAAGAGCTTTGCATCACCTGTCCTGGGGCTGCTCCTCCCCAGCTCAGGACTTCACGAGGCTGCTGCTGAGGTTGCTGTGGATGGCAGCATAGCCGCCTTCCCATTAGCAATTAACTCATTCATTTAAAAGGGCACCAAAAAGATCGATAAAACGTACAAGCTGTAGCTTTGCTGTCACCAGGACTTGGCACTGCAGGCACACCACAAGACAGGGGACACACGAGGTGTGAAGCCTGCAGCTACACGCCAGGGCGCACCGCGTTACCACAATACCGACGAGACATTGAGTTCTTCGCAGCAGTGCTGTTCACCACCCGTTTATTTTAACAATCTTCAAAGCTTTTCCTGCGACAGCCTCGGTTGCGACGGTCTCTTCTGAGGGCTCTGAGGTGCGCTGCACGTCTGGCCGCGCTCAGAGGAGGCGGGAGGCACCTCTGGCCCCAGGGACGCTGTGGGCTTGAAACCAACAGCTAGCAGCCCCAGCTCACCCCGACAACCGAGGGGTCACGCCGCGGCTCAGACCAAGGCCGATGAACCCTATCCCCACTCGCTCTGTCACCCCGCTGCGCCAAGGCACCCGCATCGCCCACGGCCGCGCAGCCGCGGCGCTGTTCCCGCCTCCGCTCTCCTCCCAGCGCTGGTTGGGCGCGGCGGGAGCGATTCCCTCCCTCATGCTGTTGGCGTTGGTTGCCGTGGCAACCGCCGGCGGTGGCGGCTGGAGCGCTGCCTCAGTGCCCGCCGGGCCGGGAGGTGAGGGGGGAGCGGGGCTGGGATTCCTCTTGGGAGGGGACCCTGCCCCTTTCTGCCTGCCCCGGCCCTGCTGTGCTGCGGGTGGGGCCGTGCAAGCAGCGGTCCCATGGGTCGCGGCCGTCCCTGTGCCGTGTGGAGCTCGGTGTTACACGGCGGCTGTGGGAGCCGGGGCCGAGCGGTCCCGCACCCGCCGCTGCCGGCAGCCCGGCTCGTCCCGCCGCCGTACTGCTTGCTCTGGGAGGGGTTGTCGTGTAAAACAGTCAAGAAAGGAGTACAGTTCTCAGTGAAAAGAAATAGCGTCCTTCTTGCTTTCCATCTTCTCCTACTTTTATAAAAAAAATAAAAATGAAAGCTGAAACATCCTTGCTTTAGCAAGCATGGGAGTTCCTTCTGGCCTTACGGCTTTCATCGTCACTTTCCCCTAGTTCCCCACAGAGCAGCACTGCTCGAGTGCCTCGGTTCCCGTGGGGAAGCACCACACCTGGGATACGTACACCAGCTGTATTCAAGGCTCGGGTGCGAGCAGCCTGACACTTTGCTCTTTGTTTCGTAGGCACGTTCAGGCTCCCTGTTCCAGAGCTTATGTGCGGCAGTCCGAGGGGAAGCGCGGCTCGGCCCGGTGTGCAGCCATGGTGCGGCTGACCACAGACCTCATCGCCAGGTGCCTCGGCCACAGGAACCGCAGGGAGGAGGACTTGGGACAGCACCTGCGAAAAATAACTCATCTGAATTTATCAGATAAAAATCTAGATGCAATCGTAAGATTCGTTCCTCCTTCTTCCTTTTAACCGGGCCGTTAAACGATCCATTGTTACTGTTCCGATGAGTTGTTTATGGCTGTGGAGACCAGCAAGCAAAGCAAAGGTTATATTTTGTAGCAGCTACGTTACTCCTTAACGTTTATATCTGAAGCTAAGCCTTAAAAATCTATCTGTTAGGAAACATGCTTCAGCATTCACTGCTTAACGTGCTGCTCTTTTGTGGAAAATTGCTTTTACCTGCTGGTATACAGAAGGTTTTAAAATGCGTTTGAAATATGAAAGTGAACTTTTCATAGAAAACAGCAAAGCTAGTGCCTCCAGCAGTCTGCCACGTCCCTCAGTATCAAACTGACGCACTTTTCTTTCTGTACCAAAAGTCTTGTTCAGCTATCTCAAACAGTAAATTCAGTGTAACTGTAGAAATGTATACATCAGTGTAGAAGACAAGAAAGGCATTATCAGTACATTAACTAATTTTTGCCATTAAAGAAAATCCATGTAATTATACAAGAAAGAGTTGTGAATTGAAGTGTAATAGTGAAATATCTTTTCAATATTTCAGTATTTTCAGCAGTGTTACACAAATCTGCAGCTTTCAAAAAAATAAAACAAACCACAAGTTGCTGCTTTTATTATTTCGTACAGTTGCTATATTGCAAAGGACCTTTAAGGAAGTCACCAGAGTAGAAATGATAACCCCACTTACTTCTTTAGCTGTTTACATGAAAGTAATATTTAAAATTAACCATTTAGACCTGATGCTTTCTTATAGACTGCAGCCAGGTCATTGCCATGGAATCAGTAGGTGCAGGACTCTGATGGCAGTGCTTTAATGCTGACATCCAGCTATATTAGTTGTGGTGACATGAGGTCCAAGCCAGAAAAAAAGATTTTCAGCAAAAGTTTGGGTTTTGATTTAAAGGTTTGTATGTATTGATAGTTAGCCTTGTTAAAAATATGAAGTGTGAAACAGAGGGAGAGAGAAGGAAATCAGATCAGATTTTTTCTTTTTTTTTTTTTTAAGGAAGTTGTAATGATATTACATACAATTAAGTGCAACGTTCATTTCATTCCTTCTAATGCCGTATTTTTTCCATTCTTGGGAATTTCATGAAGGGTTGTTAACTTGCAGCAAAATATTTTCGGTCTATCTGTGGTTAGGTCCTTAGATTTCAGAGGAAGTCTGAGAAAGGAAAGGAGAGTTCAGGAACAGGATGTGAGCCAAGTGAGGTTAACAGATTTGGACTGCTCTAGTGGCTTTTTCAAATTAGACAGGTTAAAATCTGCATATATTTTTTTAATTGCTCCCTGGAGCTTATTCATTTAAAAAATAATCCATGACCTTTCCATTCTCAAAATGAGACGCGCACACTTAACCCAGTCCCTCCCCCCTTTGAGCTCAGTGGTATGAAATTTATACCGGTTTCTTAAGTCCCGAGTTAATTTGAATCCCCTGAAGATACTGAGCACATTTTGAACCCTGAATAACTGAATTGTTGTGTGTAATGGATTTCTGTTTTAAAAACAAAAGCGTGATTTCAGCTAAGAAGTCTTAAGAACCTTGTACCGTATGAACAGACCCATGCAAGCAAATAGGTTTCTTTCTTCATCTCACTCCTTGGAATGGCCACAGTGAGTTGTTCATTCGATCAGTTCATTTGCTTGGGATTGGTTCATCAGATGCCATAGAGAAGTTTTGGAGACACTCATA
The DNA here is from genome assembly GCA_016647715.1 of Pavo muticus. NCBI lineage: Eukaryota > Metazoa > Chordata > Aves > Galliformes > Phasianidae > Pavo > Pavo muticus. The sequence continues at coordinate 373,904 of JACDJE010000073.1, read as the reverse complement.
AAAAACATGCTGCCATTTAGTTTTTTGGGGGGAATAGAAAGAAACTTGTCATTGGAGTGGAATCGTAGTATCAGAAGTATATTAAAATACACTGATGTGCAAGCATTTGTAGAAATCGTTCTTCCTTTCCCAAGAGGTGTTTTGCACTACATGTCTGAGGTTTGATGGAGACAACTCACTCACAATTGTGCTTTTCTGAATTCCTTCTGATGAAGGCAGGGAAGGGAATAAAGTCACACTGGGTGTGATTACCTGCTGCTGATGGCTGTAATCCTCAGCTTCTAGACAGCAGAACAGTAACCCCCTATTTCTGGCACAGATCTAAGCTGGAGGTTGTTACTGACTCCAATTTATTTCTTTCTGGGATAAAAAAAATATTGCTGAAAGTGTTTAATAGAAACAAAAATGTGTAAATAATAATAAACTTAAATAACAAATTTAAATGTCAAAACATTCAACAGCTTCCAGAAACAGGCAGTGAATAAAAGCAATAAGGCATCGATTTGCTGTTGTTTCTTTCAGGGCGACATCTCGTTGTGCAGAAACCTCAGAGTTTTGTATTTATATGATAACCAAATCAGTCAAATCCAGAACTTGGGCTTTGCTTCACATTTAACACACCTTTACCTGCAGAACAACCGCATTTCATGCATAGAAAATCTCTCATCGCTGAGAAACCTGGAAAAACTGTGAGTTGAAAATGATGAATTTATTTTACTGGTGAAAGAATAATCGTTACGCTAAGAAATGAATCAAATGATGTTGCCATTAAGGGCTCTGCAATTGTTAAGTTTTGCTTTTCAAATAGAAACACTTGCTTACGATTTTTCAGTGAAGTGTTCTATGATGAGTAAAGGAATGACATCTTAACATGTGTTTCTTTGTTGCATTTAAACATAAACTGTCTAAGAAAGGCTTGAATCCGTTAGCTGTGTGTTCTACTTGCATGCTACCTTACTTTTTCCGTTATCATTTCCAACCGTTGCACAATAATACTTTTTTTTATTAAAGTATTTTGATGACTTGTGTTCACTTTCACTTTCACAGGCTGCTAAACCAACTTTGTGTTTTATTCTTCAGGTACCTGGGAGGCAACTCTATCGCTGTAGTAGAGGGCTTGGATCAATTGAAAGAAATAAGGGAGCTACATATTGAAAGTCAACACCTCCCTCTTGGCGAAAAGCTTCTCTTTGATCCCAGATCCCTTAGGTCCTTGGCAGTAAGTACATGGAGATTTTCAGTGGGCTGTTAATCAATAGGTCAGTATTTTTAGTGTGAATGATTAGAAGGACTCGATCCTTCTGTGCCTTTTTTCTGAGAACTGGTGGCAGGCTGACAAATTCTACCAAGGGATTCCCATCCCTATTGTTGTATAAGCAAGGAGTAAACACTTAGTTTGTTGATATTTCCCTGATTTGATTATCACATTCATTTATTTCCTGCCTCTTGTACTTCTCTAGATAATGCAATGGCAAACAGAGGGGGCAAACAGCTCTTTGGTGGGAATACTGAGAGGCAATCTGAAGCGTTCCATTCTAGTCGTGCCATTCTTCTATGTTGTGGTATATAAAAATTTCAGGAAGTCAGCTTCTGAAGTTGTTGTTTGAGATGTTGGCTGCTCAATAAACATCACATTTATTGTTGAAATAGTTGTTGTTTTTTAAAGTACACTTCAATTGCTAGTGTTTGTAGTTTTGTACTGCAGTAAAATTCACTTGCAGTATCTCCTGATGCAGTCAGGGTTTTATGATCTGTTTCATGAAGGTGAACAAAGAACACTCACTGAAAAGTGAGTTCTTTTCATGTGTATATCACAAACATTCCACCTAGCTCTAATTCTTGCTGGTTTGAGGTGTCGTAATCCAAGACACGTATATTACTATTTTTCTTTAAGATAAAAGGGCCATTCCTGTGGCAGCACTTTTATATTTTTCCCTCTGTATTGGAGAGATGATGAAAGTAGAGGAGGATTATACAGCTTCAATTTTCCCAGCATGGTAGCTCATATATTTCAGTGTTTTGCAGCACCCTGCAAAGACTCACTAGCAAATTTTTCTTCCTAGCTACTATTTAAGTTTTCTGGAGGTTGGTTTGGTTTGGTTTGGTTTTCCTTCCAGAAAGACTTTTCATCTTTGATCACGTAACACCTTTTTGGAAGCTACCTGTAAAAACATTCTATTTTTACTCCTCAAACAGTAAGTATTTTGTCCCTTTTCACAAGATGTCTTCTTATCTCCTCCCATTTTGGGCTCTTAATGATGTCAGAGAAAAGAGCCAAAAGATGGGGCCGTGTAGCTCTCTGTACTATGAGCACATGTTTCGCTGGTGACAGTATCCTGTACCATTTGTCCGAGGAGCTTGTTGCACCGTGTGTATCATGATGACACTGGCAATTGCTGTCTGTAACACAGTCTTGTTCTTAGCTCAGATTTGAAAAGGAGGCTAGGTTTCATGATATATAATGCTGAAACAAATAGACATTTTCTAACCGGCGGTAAGTACCATATCTGCTATAACTCTAAACTCACTGCATTAGGGACTCATTTCCATCTTCTAGACATATAAGCTTCTCCTTGCTTTTACGTGATACTACATTAAGTATTTCCTGAGATAAATACTTGAACTACATTTACTTCTTATCTAGAATGTAAAGATCTCTGCAACCATTACCTGTTAGAAAAAGCAAAGCACATCATGTGACTCACTGCTGTTCCAAAGGGGCAAACCAGAGATATGTACACAGAGAAGCTGGCAGGATTAAGCCAAAAAGAGAAACCAGATAGTCGAGCTGCTAAATGGGAGCATGGGTATCAGATGTGGATTTCAGCTGTTTGTGGTTCAGATGTAACCTTAGAGAAGTCAGTCAATGTCTCTGTCTGTTATCTACTTGTAAGGCAGAGCTGGTAATGCTTGCGGAACTCTGTAAAGCATTTGGAAAATAAAAATCTGTGTTGTTTGGAAAAAATATATATCTGTATTTGCTAAGAATTCCTGAAATAACTGAGAAATAATCTTACTTTGGATTAACTTCAAAGCCAGAATAAACAGCACTTCAGAACAGGGTGCAAAGCCAAGAGAAAACAATGTGTGAGGCGTGAAGTGTTTGCATTTACGTGTTTGTGCTTCACACGCGTGTTCTTTATCTGACACTTTTCGTCAGGAATGTACAACCGAGTCCTGCATAGCATGAAAAAATCATTCTCTTTTTCTACCTTTTTCCTCCAGAAATCTTTGTCTGTGTTGAATATTAGCAATAACAACATTGATGAATTAGAAGAACTGGCAGTTCTGGAAAATCTTTCTCATCTCAGAGCAGCTGACAATCAACTTCAACACATGAAGGTATTAAAATTGATATTTTTTCTATTTAGTAAGGATGATTTAAAAAAAAATACGTTCATCTTTCTCACCAAATAAACAAGTAAAGAAGTAAAAAACACTTCTACAGTTTCTGAACCTCTGACTTTCCAAGCCTGCTTTTCTTATTCAGAAGTCTTGTTGAGGTTAAAAATGGAGAGCCATTCATCTAGGATGTCCAAATGTCCTTTAATCCTATGCGAAGGCACAGCTGTACATGCATCTATCAACCTGGTAAATATAACATGCATAGAAGTTATAACACAACATGTATGAAATGTAGAGAAAGCACGTACATGTTGGCCCTCTGAGTGACTATTAGTAGGTTAATTTGCAGAGTACATGGCCAGTGTTTTGTAATTAACTTGCAACTTTTTGCCATATTGTAGTCCTTAGCTCTCAGTTTAAATGTAAATAAAAGCAAATTCTTGGATATCAAATTATGTAGCTGTTCTTTTAGCCTTTCTAATATCAAAATGGCTTTTTGACTGTTGTTGGTGTAGCATAAGAAGTATTTGTCATGGAAGAACACGTTGAATCTCTTTCATAAGTTTCTGTCAAGGAAAGATAAGTCTTCATAAGCAAGAGCTCTAAGTCCCACAGTAACAACTAAAACAAGTGAAATGAAAGCATTTCTGTTCTTCCTTTTGCAGTAGTGGCTATGGTTTAAGCAGAATGTTCTGGACTTAAAATTTCCAACTTCTCAAAAAGGAACAGGAACATTGGCCTTGTCATCGCTCGTTATTTTATGATGAGTTATGATGTTTGCTATTTCTTGACATAAACAGAAGTTCAAAAAATAGCTTGAGTGTCATGCTCAGTAATACTGAGTAGTAAATTTACGATGAGCAGCGTGCTAACACTGCTAACACTGCTAACACTATCACTGGATGGTACAGGCATGTAAGAGCAAGCTTGATAAATGATTCCCGATAAACACTGTTTTCATTTCATATAAACTTGAGGCATTAGTGTTTTGACTTTATTGAGTTTATCAATACTAAAATGAATTGGCTTCAGTTATAACCCAATTCACCAAGAAAATACCTTGATTAAATTAAACTGTCTTGTTACTGGTTTGCATATATGTTCTATTTTCTTAGAAAATGCATATACAGTCTGTTTTCTTACAAAAAGGTAACTACTATAAGTATGGCTAGTAATTCTTAGAATACATAATGCCTTTTTTGTTTAATTTGGCAGTTCTGTTTATTAAGGAGGAGATTCCTGTATGTTGTGTGCACAGTGTAGCAAACACCTCGGTCAATACACTTTATTTGGACTCTTTATTTAAAATATATTTTAATATTAAAAATGTTGAATAATGCATTCTTTTTTTTTTTTTAGCTAGAGTATTATTAATGGATTGTATTTCAAACTATGCTTCTGGCTGGTAATTGTAATTGAATTCACATAGAAGTACAATGCATATAGGCTTAGGCTAGATAATTAAAACCATATTGGATGTGTTGGCTGAATCAAAATAACACTGAGGTTTTTTAAATAGGTTTGTATGTCTTTCTAAAAGGATTCTTCTCCAAAAGGGTCCATTTCAAAAGAAAGCTTAGTGTGTGATTTTTAATTGTCTCTTTCCTTCTTGTAAGTACAAAATCCTTCGGCCGTGATGATCTTAAAGAAGATGGTCTTAGCCGACCAGCCGGTTGTTACTAAGAAAGAGGATGCCAGTTTAGAAGTGGTATCTTCAGTGTCTCAGAGGAAAAAAACCCAGCGTCTTCTGAAACAGAATGAATGGATGAAAACAATACATTATTCTGTAACTATGTATATATATTTTTAGTTAATTATTAGAATTGATTATTTGATCATCGGGCAGACAAGAACTAATATTTATCCCAGTGAATTAGACATACAGATTTCCATGCGATATAATCACAGGTGTTGAAAAAATATGTGGTTAGCATTTGAGTTACCTGCTGCTCCTGCTATCACTTAAACTCGGATCAAGCTCTGGTAATTTTTGAAGGTGGTTGTCCTGTGTGTTGTATCAGCAACGTCCAAGTTTTGAAGGTACAGAGCGGGTAGAGTATTTCTATTCGTATTCATTCAGACCTGTACAATTAGTTACTGTATGAAATGTGTCAAACAAACGGGGTAACACAGCTGGATGTCCAGCTTTAAATCCCATTTTCCCATTCCTACCACCCCATCGCTGCCAGCAAGAACATCCCCAGGAATTTTTGGCATTGGTCAGAGACTGTGGTGGTGCCTCAGTGAGTGAGGAGAAATGGAGAGTCAGCACCCAGCTCTGCTTCACCCAGTGGGAAGAGAAGTTGTGGAGGAGACATCCAGATCTTAGCAGGTCTGCTCAACAGCCGTAAGCTGTGTAGCAGAGGTAGATGACAGCAGGAATGAGGTGGGATCTGTGAAAAAAAGGGAAATGTGAAAACGTAACAAATGCATGAAAGATGACCTTCTCACGTAAACTTTGCTTTCTTTTTATAATTAGTGCAATCACTTCGTGTTTAGACATTTATCTCAGCGTTTTTCACATCTTTATATAAACCTGTATTCCCTCCATTTTCAACGATGCCGTGCTGATTTCAGCATAGTAGAAAATGAGGGCTAGTGAATTCATGCACACAACGTTCTGGCTAATTCAGTGAATTGTTAGCATAATTAACAGACATAAGGCGTATGACCTTGCTTCACATGACTGAATTTTATGTAACGTGGTCAGAACAGTAGACAGAACAGAAAGTAAGTAATTCTACCCAGCAAGTGGAAAATAATTTACTGAGCCTACCGCATGTAAAATGCATGTTATGTGAGTTATCAACAGTATCACTGACTTTAATAGAATTGGCTTTTCTTTGCTTTCTATTGCTTGTTACTATTTCATTCTACTGAGCTTCTTCAGTTAGGCTCACAAGGTCTTCCAGGTTGCTGTATGTTTTAGTAAGAATACTAAGGGGAATTTTTTTCAAAGCTGTTTCTAATTTACGAAGTCCTGATTACACAAAGACAGAGTGTATATATGTATATACGTGTATAAACAATAGGCTTCAGGTTTGGGAAGATTACGACTGAAGTGTTTGGCTAGATAGCAAAAGTATGTCTAGAAACACGTATACAAGTCAGTATTTTCCAAGTCTTTAATTTATTCAACCTCTGCCCAGTATTGATTATGACAAGAGGATATCACAGAAGATGAATTCATTCACTTCAGAATTCAGTCAGGAACGAGAGAAAAAGTATAGATTTTCTCCAACTGATTATGACAGGTAGTCAAAACGGTGACAAATGGCTGTCTGTAGATGCAGTTAGGGTGGTTGTGCTCGACATCTCCGATAAAAAGTGGAGCAAACTGGTCAAATACCAATTCTTAAATGGCCATCTTTAATTGGTAGGAACATTACTGCCAGCACTACAGCTGCCTACTAAGGCACTTGCCCTTCCCCCGTTCCCCCCATAGATGGAATATAATTTGCTCGTCAGTATTTTGTAGCAGACCTCAAAGTGATAGCATGACATGATCATTTATCAAATGGAGACTGCCCAAAAGAGTGTCTGGTCCCTTTAGTACAGCTTATTGAAAGGCTGGGAAGTGAAAGCACTTTATTAGAGACAGGAAGGCAATGAACAACTAGAGCGTATCGAAAGGGTAATCATATTTCAGCACAGGATTAGTGTGCTCTTAGATAAACACACACTGGAGTAAGCATGTTCTGGGTCATTTATCAAGTAAGTAACAGCTAACAAAAACCTACAGGACTCTTAGTATGCATTCATCAAAGTTAAACTGTATACATTTTATTTCAGTAGTAGACAACGTTGTGTTCCAAAACTATTACCTGAAAAAAGCCTCTCTAGTGAAATCCAGAACACATTATAAATTTCAATAACAATGCTTGTATGCCCGGGTAAGAATAAATAAATAAACTTCCTAAATCCTATTTCTTTTTTAATAACCTTAACCTAAATCCAGAATTCCCAGAGTGATTTTCTAAATGTGAAGGAGGTAAGAGATCTCTAACTGCTAGGTATTCCACTGTTGGCATCACAGTACAAAATTCTGTGGACTTCACAGTTTAGAATCTATCAAATGTTAATCGCTGCGGGTTTTTTCGAATGAATACAGCTGTACAACATAAAAAAAAATCTCTTGCATTCATATACGTTGTTTTAAATCCTTGCTTAAGCTTCACAGACATACAAGGAAGCATATCAGTAACGGCGGTTAAGTGGAATTCTGAAAATAAGGGATTTCAGAGAGCATCTGAGTAGGAAGGATCAGTGTGCTAAGCCTTGCATCTTTTTACCTTGAATTTATTGTGTTTAAAAGAGAGAAGTTGTTTTTTTCTGGGTCATACTGCCCTTGGGTAACCAGATGGAAACCGAGACGGAGAAAGGTATATTTCAAACATTGCACTATTTGGGCCAATACTGGAACCAACCACCCACGGTTATTGAAGGGTGGGGATTACTTTCCCCCCTTTAAAATACAATTTACCTATGTGTAAGTAGAGAGGGAATCTGCTGTGTTTTACCGGCCTTGTAGCTTTGTTTCAGGTCTTTGTGAAATAGTAATTCACACGTTTTTCAAAATCTCCTCAGACTCTGTGATGTTCTAAGGGCTCTGCAAGAGCGTGGGGCTGCACACTTTACTTGATGCATACACATTTTTATCCGGTCGTTCTGCTGTAGTTTATAGGTGGGATTGCAGTGGGAACTGTAGTGGTAATTTTCCATAGCTGGCATGTCTGTATCCTTAAAAACAGTTTTTCAGCTGCTTCACCATTTCTGCTGTGCAGCCGTGATGCACTGACGGAATGCTGTGCACCACTTTCTTTGAGAGTGCCCGTTCTCAAAGTACACCAATAATCTCACTGAAGTGACTTCTGTGTGTGGGATTCGGGCCTGGCTGAACAAATCTCATTGCTATCGTGTTCTGCAGTGGGGAAGGGAAAATAACCACAGTATTCTGTTCTTGTGTTAATCGTAGGATTTGGAGGTTGTATTAAACAAATGGACAAAGCTGTGCAGCATGGATCTTACAGGAAACCCCATCTGCCACAAACCAAAGTACAGAGACAGGATTGTTGTACAGTCACAAACTTTAGGTAACACATAAAAGCAATAGCCAACCAAATTAGCCTGCTTGTAACCCTTGCTGTTTTAGAAAGTAGCTGCCACGTTAACCATTCTTGGATGGCGCTGTGTATATAAAGCCAATTATTGTCCTATATAGTTATGTCAAATGGTACATTTTTACTTTATGTACAAGCAACGTAGCTAAAACTGCCCCTCTAATAACTGCACAGTTTGTTGCACAGCTTTTGCTGCTAGTAATAGTAACCATTAGCTTTAGTGATAGATGGTTAGTGAGATTGTTATAAGGCAGTAAGGCTTCTTTGTGTTCACATTCCAAGTGTGAAACTGGTTTTAAAAGATAAGTGAAGCCTGTTCCTCTGTCAGCCTGTGGGGGTTGCTGAGGTGTTTTGTTGACAGTAGTTCCTCCCACACCGGTTTGAATTCCTGGTGTATAACATTTGTCCTTAATCGTGAAATCAGAATTTTAACTGAATATAAATATATATATTTACCTCGAGAATTATAAAAAGAATTGGTGCTTTCTTTTCCAGTTCAGACATGTCAACTCTCTCCTGCATCTGATTAAAATATGAATATCAAGCTGGAATGTATCATTGGATTTTTTATTATTTCTTTTATAAAAAGACTAAAAAAGAGCAAAAAAAAGATTTGAAGAGACCATATATTCTTCTGGTATCATAGAAAACGTTCTCTTTTCTTTGACAGAATACCTTGATGGGAAAGAAATTAAAGAAATGGAAAGAGTGTTCCTAATGAATTGGAAAGCCTCCAAAGCTGTCAGGAGGAAAAGCAAAGGAAGAATGACAAATGAGCACGCAGACTATCTACATTTTTGTAAGCAAACTAATCACTTCATGACCGCACTGTAATAGCAGCTAGCAGTAGATATATTGGAAATGAGACTTTCAGAGGCGGTAAGACAAAAACACAGGAGTCGAAATTGAACTTTTCCAACATCAAATCTAACTTTAGAGCCAGCTCATGGGTTTTTCTGATTTCCCCACCGCAGCCTCCCAGAATCATGGGAAGGAGTAGCTGGTATGTTTTGAATGTTTGTAAATACCATGATTGCTTCCCATATATATAAAAAGATAAAGTGTTGGCTGTTTTGCAATAAACATGTCTGAAATACATCGGACTTCTATACTCACTTTATCTGTTTATACCGCCAGCCCTGTGAAGGGCCTTTACAAAATACACAACTAGCAGAAGGAAAAGTTTGAAACTTAGAAAAAAATTAGTCTTGAAGGAAAAAGCCTTAAACTAAAAGGCACAGAGTTCTTGAAGTGAGAAAACAAATCCATTTTGAAATGCAAAACTCACGATTAACTATATTAAATATTAAAATAGATACGATTTGACTTGGAATATTGAATTAATCTTTTTTCTTTGGTTTCTGCAGCTGGCTTTGAGACACCTCATTCTGTTCTTCCTATTAACTATAGTCCATCTCTGACAGAGAAAGCAAATATTTTAATTCTGCCAGAGGTGCACAAAGACAGAAGAAATCCCCTGCCAGGAACTGTGGAAAAAAAATAAACCAGAGGAAAACTCAGGTATGTACCTCAGACAGCTTCCTCTTAGTTCTTCTGGGGACTGCTTCTACAGTTCTTGCTGAGCCAGTGGAAAACAAGTACGTGAAGTAGAATTGCAGCTCCAGTCAGTTTCAGTTTTTTAAATGGTGTCCTGTTTGTTGTCTTTATTTTGCTGTAAGACAGGATAATGGATTCTGGTTTCTGGTTACCAATTGGCAGACTAGGTAACAGTAAGAGCTGTACTCGGCTGTTACTGGTTTGTCATAAGAATTTGATCACCATCGTAAACAAAGGTAAAACAATACAGATGTTAACTCTTGGAAATGCAGTTGCTGTCAACAACGCTGGTGAACACTGAGACTTTGCATGCAGTATTATATGAAGGAGAAACTTTTCATTACTGTAGCTTACTTCTAATGGGCGTGTTCAGTGTATTATAGACATGACTGGTGTTTTCCTGTAGCATCAGCTGAAGACCGTTGAGGCAATCAAGAAAGGAAATCTGATGTCTGTGCCTTACAGACATTCAGACATTAGATGAGCTTAAACAATTTAGAGTTCAGCCTATGTATTCCCTATTCACAAAGGCATCCTTGCCAGCTCTAACATGACCGTGGGAATAAAAACTAATAGGGATTTGCAATTTGGGACCTCAGTTTTTCCAGTGTTACCTGTTAAAAGTGTTTCTGTTTAGTTCAGTATTTGGAACCTAACACCACTGCTTCCAGTCTTTTAATATTACTTGTAACTTAACTCTTTTGTTATTTATCAGCCCTACTGGACAACAAGAAAAGCATTGTTCAGGCAGTCCTATATGTAAAGCAAACAAATTCAACTGACATAGCTATTCTTTTATAACTAAAGCACTAAATGTAGCATTTTAGTTTACATTAAAATCGGAATTTATTAGTAGGTTTGAAGTTTAGATTGAGCAACATTTAACACTCTTTTATTCTTGACAATTTATCGCTTCCCATTCCTTTGGTTTTGTTCCTCCCAATTATTCGTCCTGATGAAAAATATCTACCTTTCCCTTAAAAAGGGAAGAGGAATTACAAATCAGTTTTGAAGTAGTATTTTGCTCTTCGTATGGCAGTGGATATATTCTGTCCTAAGAAGAAACTTAACTCACAAATGTTGTGAGTTCCAAATGTATTCTTGATACTTTTTTTCCTGATGCAGAAGGCACATAGTGGCGGAGAAGTTCGCAAACAAGAACTGCAGGCATTCATTTGTGAAATAAGCTTAACACTCAGCGTTCTGTCAGCCTGCATTTCATCTTTATTAGTATTTGGTCTTTTGAGCCAGGCTGAATAAAACTAAGCTTTCATTTACCTTGCCCTTTAGTACTAACAGAGGATGGAACGTGCGGGTACAGTACCTCCAATTTACTTTCTTCAGTGAAAGAGCTTCTGCTATCTCCCTTTAAACAAAACGTGCTGATTCTACTCTATTATGTTAAAAAGCTGTTCAACTGATGAGCTTCTTAGCTTGAAAAAGTTCTGCCAATATTAGGAAGCTGGAGTACAATCCTAGCCCTTTTGAAAATCCTTTTGACTCTAGAAAGGCAAAGATTGCATTTTCTATGCAGTCTGTCTTTATTTAATTTGCAAATGTAAACTAATACAATTTGAGTGATTATACAGATATTATATATATCTGTATATATATTACATACATCTTATATGTGTTAATACAATATATACATATATAATATACATATGTGTGTATACACACCTTTATAATTTGATTCACATAAAGATGATAGTGAACAACAGTAAGGCACCATGCATTTGATATTTCAAACAGGCTTTGAAAGTAGGACTCTTCTCCTGGATGCCAGAGGCTGCCGTACATCACAATTCCATGTGTTACTGCTCATCTTAAGACATATTCTAATGTCTCAGCAACGTATTCTTGTTGCTGGTGGAACATCACTGAAACCAAAGAGTCTTGAGAATCAGCAAATGGTTTGTGAATTCTTTAAAATGTTTAGGAAGATGCAAAACAAGTCAAAATACAAGAATATTCTTTCTTGGGGTGCAGGCAGATGTGAAGTAATCACAAATCAGAGCATTCCCTGGTCAGATGCAGTAATCAGTGATACGCACAAGTGTGCCCAAGTGTGAAGCAAAGGGAATTTTGTCCAACTGAACAATTACTTCCATTGTTTAATTGAAATTCAGTATCAGACCAAAGAAATCAGTGAATTTTAATCCTACCCTCTGTGTTAGCCAAATAAATTATTCCAACAGATGTTTCCTCTTTCTTTATACAAGCTAGGTGATTTTTGACCCTTGGCAACTGAAAAACAGGCATTAAATACCTTTTTAACCTACATCTAAGATCCACTGAGGATTACATATAGCTTGAACAATGAAGAAAGCCACTTATTACTCAATTACTGAAATGTGTCATTAATCTTTCCTTTTTGATAATACAAAAACAATAGCAACTTCACATTGGATTTTAAAAGCTAGTTTTGAACGTTCAGAGATATTGGCAGGAATTAATTAAAAGAAAACAAATAACCATTTTAAAGATACTGGATACCTTCCAATGGGAAACACTGTTATTAATTTTCCCTGAATAGGGAAGTTGTTGAAATTTTGATGTTGTAAACTTAAACTGCAACCAGCAGTTTCTGCCCACATTTCCTTACTCATTAAGGTAAATATTGTTATAGGTTTGCAGTTCAGAATTCGGTGGGAAAGTCACCTTTTGTCTCTCCGGTGTATGTTCTGTGCTTGAAAATATGGCAACGTATTTAAATGATACAGTTGACTTATAATGCCTACTCTAGATTGTGCCAGCTAATCGTAGGCCATCTCCTAGCCACCGTGTTAGTCCTGTGTAGTTCCAGGAACTTGTAGTCGTCGGTATTAGTTGTGTACCCAAAAGATAACCTAGAATCATGTGCTCATGTACTGTTGGAGAATAGAGTTCTCTTATCTGGGGGAGGGAGAGGAGCATTACCTCCACACAACCTTAAGTATATCATTCTCTTACTGAATATCAGTTTCAGCACGCTTCCGCACCTTTGAAAGCACGGAATGCTCTCAGCCTTGTCTTCAGAAAAAATGGGAACTGCGGAGTTAAGATACAAACAAGTGAAGTTTTAGCTGTGCGCCCTCCAGCTGCATTTAGCCGCTGAATTGCCTGCAAGTACTTCAACCCTATTCAGAATTAGGTGCATTAAGTACTTGGTGATACCAGCTGGAGCACTTGGGCAGAGCTGAGCGCATGTTTTCCAACTGGCCTGGAGTGCCTTCTGCAGCAGCTACATCCCCTCTCACTGCCTTTCCTTGGTGGGGGTGTGGAAGGAAAAATGTAAACATCTTCTCAGTGAGGCCCAGAAGGTACCAATTAGCAATTAATTATGAAGGCTGAGGAAGAGAAACTCCAGGAGTTTTCTTGCCACTTATGGGATGTGAAAGCCATGATGCAGGATATGAGGAGTCAGTGGAATGCCAGATAAGTTAAATTGTAAGGATGAAGAGATGAAACTCTGAAATAGCACCGCTGAAGCAGAGCTACCGGGCTGGACATCAGGTGTGAGCAGTTTCTGGTTACCATGGTCCCTGTAAGGCTACAATGGGCAATTCAGACAATTGAGTGGTTGCTTGCCTTTTTTCTGGAGGAGATTTGATACCTGCAAAGGTGAGTGTGAGTGCATTCGGAGGACCATAATCTAAGCCCTGGGACTGCGTACCTCCGTGGTATTTTCTTTATCCATGTTTACAGTTTTGCTACATGTGGTGCTGAATGATTCTTCATAATTCCTAATCTCTTCGGAAGGCAGAAGATAACTGTATCGATACAAATGTAAGATTATACTCAAATGCTGTGATCTTCTGTCTAAACTACATTTCAGTAGTAGTTATTCCAAAAAAGCAGTTTTCATACGCATGAAATTTACAATATCTAACACTGCCGCATCATTCAGCATCACAAAGACAGTGATAGAAGGCATCCCTTTTTGGCCATCAATTCTGCCATTTACCTGGAGGTTGCTGATTTGGAAATACCCTCTCTTTCCTCCCCATTCCAGTGCTCTGTGCTGCTGTCTGTGCCCAAAACTGGGAAAGAGAAATGATCTTTAGATACAGTATGGAACACTTCATGCAGTAATAGAGCACATGCTGAAAGACACACCGTACCCTTGAAAAGAATAAATCCTTTTTCAGATAGCTGAATGAGGGTGCGTATCTCCTGACGGGCTTTGTCAGCCAGACCACATGTACCCCTCTGCGTCCAGATGAGCACGTTCCTTACAGGTGTGTTCTCACTGGGAGCTGTGTGCTGGTCGGCAGGGGGGCAGGGGCACATCTGCCTGCATTAGTCTGCCTCCTCTTCCAGGAGACGCGTGTTATCTCTCTGATCTTAGAAGACCAAATGGCATGCAACTTGGCACACAGCAAGAGGTCAGGAAATTAGCAGGGCGCATCTGGGTCTGGAGGCTGTTATGTGCAGACCTGCTGTATGCTCACACCGACATCAAAACCAAGACTGTTTGAAACCTTCCACGTAACGTACATGAGTATTTTAGTAATAACATTTTTAACAGAGATACATATAGAGGGCTGTTCAGTGGTTTTAAAGTGGAATAAAGTACTATAGGGTAGGAAAACAAGCAAAAATTAAACTTTACATATCTATTTTTCAGGTGCTACAGTATCTGCATTATAAAAGTTATTAGATGAATGAAACAGATTTACACTACGTAGTATTCTTCCTATCTTTAGGTCTCTGCTGTCAGTCCTTGAACAGCCTCCTGTTGCGATAAACATTCAGAGCTCTGTAACATCTTTTTAGTCTGCTGCCTTAGCACTGCCCATTTTTATTGTGTAACGTACAGAATTATAAAAGTCACTTCTCTGCACAAAGCATGCATCCAATTAGCAATGTAAATAACTAGTGCTGTGTTTTGACAACTTCTGTAAAACCGCAGGATAACTCTGGAAGCTCTGCAGCTGAAGCCAGTTTCAGTACACTCATTTACTGCAGCGATATAAACACTGCTTCACCATTTGGCTTCATAGAGTCATAGAAAGTTTTGGGTTGGAAGGGATCCTTAAAATCATCTAGTTTCAACCTCCCTCTAGACCAGGTTGCTCAAAAAACCATCTCTAGGAACCACTGTGAGCTAACAAAAAATCACAGAGTTGAGCAGACACAGCTCCTATCAGACGCTTTGTAAGCCAGCACTGAGCATGCTGGGACTGGGGCATTCCAGCGCATGCACCTCTCACTGGCTCCTCAATTGTAAAAATGCAAACCTTGTCAACTTAAGGTTGCGTGGTTTTATGAACATATGTTGCAATGGCTGTTGAATTCCTATGTATTATGAATGTCTGCAAGTTTTCAGTAAGTAAAATATTCCCTTGTTCTCAGTAAAACCCAGAAATTTCTGAAGTCCTCAAGCTCCACGTAAGCACCAGTGTTCCAGCGGCACTACTGCCTGAATCTATGATTGTAGGTGGAAAACATGAAGCGGGGGCTTAAGAACAGCACCATCTCTATGCTACTGTTACAACTGCCTACTTAAAGCCTTTGAAGTCAGACTGGACTGCTGTGGAGTTCTGAAAGTTCCCAAGGACGGCAATACCACAGACTCTGGGCAACCCATTGCACTGCACAAATGCCCTTGCTGCCATTTTTGTCTTTCCCTCATGCCCACTTGGAAATCCCCTTGCTATTCGTCTGTTTTCAATCACTTTCTTATCCTCCACATGCCTGAAACTCCCTTTCAGGAAGATTTGTTCCATAGCCTTCCTATGGGCAGAGGTGAGGGCCGACAACACCAAAATGTGCTGACATTTGCTTTTGCTGCTTTCTGGCTCACCACCTTTAAATTATCACGAGAACCATCTCCACGTGACATTGGCTGGCTCTCACAGCACTCTGGGTTGCATCACATCCAGCTGCAAAGAGTTGGATGTGTCAGATTTGCCTGAGTGGTTCCAACTCAGTCATCATCTACTGTTCTTGGTGCTTGTTCCCACCAAAAACCATTACAGGGACCACAGACCTGGGAGGTCTGAGGCCTTTCCATAAAGATCCTCACGCTTCCAGAGCAACCCACAGTGATTTTGGAGGTTGTTGTTCTGTTAGAAGTACTAACAGGGAAACAAAGTAAGGCATAACTGCTTGAACACCTCCTCCTGGTGCTCCTCTGACCTTAGACAGAGTATATGTAGGGATACTTAAGCTTTGTCATCCCTGTATACACATGAATTGTAAATTTGGATCAGAAACTGATGAAACTTCAAAAATACTTATTTACAGTCACTAAAAATAAATGTAATTCACAGTGATCGTAATCAATAATTTACTCTACTTTGCCAGAAAGTATTCTTATTTTGTTAGTCACCTGACCTCGAAGGATTGTAAAAGTTCAGTGCTAAAAAAAGATGTATTTGAATCTCTCTCAATCTCAAGTAACGCTGTAACCAGAGACTGCAGAAATAAAGACATCTTTCTGTTCCTTCATTCTGAGCAGAATTAATTGCTGCATCGAAACCAAGAAAAGCCGGAGCCAGCTGTGAAATGACCCACGTAGCAGACCAATAATTTGATTCAGAAAGAGATTTGGAACAATAAGATCTTCCTTTCTTAGAGAGTTAATATATTAGTGTCATATTAATCACTGATAACATGTCTAGTAAAGTTGGATGTAATCAGTTACACATCATTTGTAGTAAAACATTTTGGAATAAATGACTTAGTCTTATCTGATTTCATTTAGATGAGAAATTGCTTTGACTATTAGTAAGGTTTTATTTAACAGTATTTGATACAAACTTGATGGCTGACCCAATTGTCAGCTATCACCATTTCTGGGCGTATATGGAAAAAGCTGGTCAGTTCTGTGCTGAGGGCCCCTTCATATCCCAAATCACCAAATTAGGTTGATATCCTCACAGCAGGGCAGGACCGATCATACTTTGTTCCTTTTTCACCTTTTGGTAGATCATAAACGCTGTAGAAATGCTGTGTGGTCCTGAGGCACACTGATGAAGACGGAAGCAATAGTGGCTTCTGGCGTAACGGTCTGATCTCTCTTCTCTGATCTCCCTGATGCAGGTTGAGGAGGAATGTGAAGTAACGGCAGAGCCAAGCTGAACTCTAAAAGTCAGAAGTTACGGGATGCACAGTCGGCCATTATTGGATTTTTTTCCTTCTCGAAACTAAAAAAGAAAGTTATTGACAGCTATTTGGATCTGTTATCTGTGTCTTTATAATCTAAAAAGCAGACAAAATTAAGTATGTTGAACTTAACGCTGCCTTGCAAGAGCATTCCAAAATGTAAGGTGACTGCCAATTTATTTAGAAGCGACGTTCTGTATTGTGAGCAGGTGAAAATGTCAGCACTTAGTGGGCTAGACTAGTGGTCTTCTTCTTGTCTTCTTCTTAACCTTCCTCAGGAAATAAGGTGCCTTTAACCAGTGTCTTAGGTTACTTCCACATATGATACTCATAACAATTACACAGAGTTGTGCTAACAGTCCCATAGTGCAAGAAGAGAGCGGTCAGCACATGATGTGTGAGAAGATTCATGGTCCTAAAAAGTTATTTCCACGATTAGAATTTTTCCAGTTTCTAGTAAATGAAGTGGAATAGTTAGAAAAAAGCTCAACAAGATTGATGGCATCTGCACTGATGAATTTTTGGATTGGGAATACTGTACATTAATTTGACTTCTGCTTTATGTAGCTGGGACTTGAGTTTGGCTGCTTAGCACTGGTTTGAGTAATTAGATGAGTGCTCAAGTCTTCAGATACAGGAAAACTCCGAACGTACAGATAAGGAAAGTATGGACTGCAAACTGCCCCTGGAATGAAACCTTTCCTAATGGAGTTCCTCTGTCTGAACGTCAGCACGATCTCTTGTGCTTGAGACCCTCACTGAAATAAGGAAAGAATCTTCCCTGAATTAGGAAATCAGGATCTGTCTTTTTACATTCAGTGTTTTGTGTATTTTGTTGTCATTTATATTTTGTTGTCTTGAGATAAATGTGATTCAAACAAATTTAACTCTCGTATGCATTCTCCCTGAGTTACAAGATACTTTTCTTTGCTAGCAAAGAAACAGATTTCCAAAACTAATGTAGTAATTGAGTGGTATCCCAACCTGGAGCTGCCACTTGCTTCCATTAAAGCTTTTGAGTAGTTCAGCATCAGAACAAAAAACCCAGAAAACAATGAAACAATGAAAAAAGTTCTGACGTGTGACTGTTGCCATTAGTCCGTTACTGAAATTAGTACTGACCAGCACGATACTTCTGTTTTTTGCTGCCATCACCCATGATATTCAGGCCAAAGAAGACACAACTGTAAAAGCTGCTTCTCGTTAAGACAATTCCCAAAGACAAGTGTTAATATTTTGGTGAACGCTGAACGCTGACAGCTGCTGGATTCAATGCATGGCATTAGAAAGCTGCCCTCCGGCCTTTGTAGCGCGGTGTTATCCAGAGATGCCTTCCCACCCATTGCACATCTCCATTTAAAAGCATTCAATGGATGTTAGTACTTCTGAGTGTGGGCTTTGCTGTGAGTCATCCAGAGAGTGACAGTTTTCATAGGTTCCGAGTATTTTCAACTTTCACTTTAAGATTTTAGTTTATTATTTATACACATAGTTAAGTCCTGAAGGAGCAGTTCCCTGTCCGGAATGGGCTGTGGGGTTTCACACAGGTTCCCCAGGCCAGCAGCTCACGCCGCACAGCAGTCAGTGGTGTTTATATTCATGCTGCACCTTATCAGCAGGCAAACACATTTTTTAAGTTCTTATCAGAGAAAGAACGGGTGAAAATGAACAAAATGGAGCAAAGTGCCACAAGTGTTCACACTGAACTGGAGCTCTAACAGCAGAGAGCAATGTGGCATGAAGGGAGCAAAGCGTACCTGGAAAAATATCACACTGTCTCCAGCAGAGCTGTTCCTTACCTAAATCACACTTGAAATCTGGCTCTTCTGTGACCGGGGCATTTCTCACTTCTGTAGAAGGAAAGGCAAGGGAGCAACTCGGGCATTTCTCTGGGAGAGAAGAAGCAGCAGCTGTAGCAGCCTGTTACACTTGAACAGTTGATGCAAGGAAAAATCATTGGATCTGTTTTCCTCATTGCAATGCAAAAAGTTCAAAGTCCATTCTGAGTGGACATGTCTCAGGCAGGCAAGGACACTGCTTGGGGTATGGCAGAACCAACCCCCTGACATGTGTGCACGATCCGGGGCACTTGTGGCCATCAGGGAAGGAAAGAGGAGCTTCTGGGGGTGCTCCATCAGCCTCCAGGGAGCCATTCTTCTGGGCCCAGCATGCTGATGGGTCCGGCCCAGCTGCTGGATGGGTGAGGGAAGGGACTGTCCTACTCTGCTCTGTGCTGTGCAGCCTCAACTCAAGCACTGGGTGCAGGTTTGGCTGCCTCAACATAAGAAGGGCACAAAACTATCAGAGAGCATCCAAAAGAGGGCTACAGAGATGGGGAAGGGTCTGTAGGGCAAGGTGTATGAGGAGCAGCTGAGGCCCCTTGGTTTGTTCAGCCCAGAGCAGAGGAGCTGAGGGGAGGCCTCGTGGAGGCTGTAGCTCCTCACAGGGAGCGGAGGGGCAGCGCTGAGCTCTGCTCTCTGTGACAGCGACAGGGCCCGAGGGAACGGCATGGAGCTGTGTCAGGGGAGGGGCAGCTGGGGGTTAGGGAAAGGGTCTGCACCAGAGGGCAGTGGGCATGGCCCTGAGTTGTTGGAACTCAAGGAGTTCGGACAGCGCTCGCAGACATAGGGTTTGGATTTTGGATGTGGAGCCAGGAGTTGGACTCAACGCGCGGGGTCCCTTCCCGCTCGGGATATTCCATGATGCTATGATCCACGGTGCAGTGAAGCCGGTAACTGCGGCCTTGTAAAGCCCCACGGAGTGACTTCTGTTAGAACCAGTCCCGAAGGAAGAAGGGAAACTCCTGCAGTGCCGGTGCAGCCCGCTCCCAGGACAGCTGTCACCCCCAGGGGTGGCTGTCTGTGGGGCGGCCCCAAGTGCCCCGCGCCACCGTGCTGAGCCGGGCAGCCCCAGGACGGGGCCGCTGGTGCCCACCCGGCCCCTCTCTCCCGCCCCAAACCGCCCCTTCCCGGGCTCCCCCTTACAGCTAGCGATTAATTTCTTAATTTTCTTGGCTGCAAAAGCAGTGACAAATTGCTCAGACTTTGCTTCTCTACTGCACCCAAGGCTTGATTTATTGTGCCTGCGTTATCGTGAAATCAGGCTCCATTCAAAATGTTTTTCTGGGAGAACTCTATCCCCTCGCTGTTTATTTGCCCCGTCCCTCCTCATTAGCGTCACTGATCCGCAATGGCCCCACTCGGTTCCAAACCGGCCCTCCTTGCACCTCGTCCCACCCGCGGCTCGGAGGGGCCCGGTGCCCACGGCTGTGCGGGGCCGAGGGACGGCGCCGCGTCCGGGGCAGCACGGACTGACGGGCGGACACACTGCCGTAGGACAAACCGGAGAAAGAACCAGCGATGGGACGGAGGGAAAGCTCGCTACAAAAACCGTTTGACCCCGGGCCCGCCGGTTCAACCGCGCTGCTACAACCCACGCCACGGCGCAGCCCAACCGCAGCCGCCGGGCCGCCCGCAGCGCGCTGACGGGCCGTCCCCCCCGGCGAGGGGCGGTCGCTGCCCGCGGGCGGTGGCGGGGCCAGGTGCGCCCAGCCCCGCGCTGCGGCTGCCGCCGGCTTATAAAGGGGGCGGGCCGGGCCTGGCGGGTAGTGCAGCCGGGATGGTAAGTGCGGGTTGGCGTCCCGTCGGGGCTTCTCGCTGTCTTTTCTTCTTTTTTTTTTTTCCTCCCTTCCTCCCTTTTTTCCTCCCTTCCTCCCTTCATCACCACTTCTTTCACGCAGTGTATAGGAATGAGAAAGCATTGTGCTGTTTTCTTTTGCAAACTAATGAAATTTCGAACTGATGCTGTCTTTGTAATGCCATGCGAAGCACGCATACATCTGCCCACCTGAGAAATGTGGCACGCAGCAGAAGTGCATTGGAATGAATGCCAAGATGGGATGCCATGCCGTTGGCTCCAGGTCCCTCTGCCTGCCCTGTGTCTGTGTGTGCTGGCACACTGCTCAGAGACATGTTTCATTGCCTTAAACCCAAACCTCCTTCTTGCAAAATCTGCAACCAGGTGATGCAGGAACTAATTTGCTTTAGTGTTTGGCAGTGGCATTTTGGATCGCGAGCTGTTGGGGACCACAGGAGCCAGGGTAGCAAACCGCAGCGAATGGGATGTGAGCACAAACGCACGCACATCCCCACAGTCACCCTGGCTGCCTGGGCGTCACGTTGTCCCAGGCCGGTGCTGTACGCACTCAATAGAAAGCCAGCAGTGCAGAACTGAAGTTGGAGTGAACGAAACCTCTGATTTCCGCAGGTGAATTGTTGCTTATTTTCCTCAGGCCCAGGATTTCATCCCCTGCAGATGTGAAGCTCCTGCAGCGCACGCTCCAGCTTCCGAGGGACACATGAAGAGATGAGGTGCTCAGGTACGTGCGTTTCTATGTTGTCATATACAATGCCAGCATAACTCTGCTTTGTCACACACCAACACTGCAGAGACATAACTGCATGTAAACCCACCCTAAGCGTGTTTTAGCAGATGGACCAGCGCTGCTAACCCAGTTTATCTGTATCCTTGTGCAACTCGGGCTTGCCCAGTATCAGGGAAGACTTCTTCATTGCAGCGGGATGGTGAACGAGAAATCCCACTGATGAAGCTGGGAGCAGTACCACTCTCTGCTTTTGTTTCTGACCATATTGACTCAGCAGTGGCAGCGGAGATGTTTGTGTCACTAACAGGCATGCAGAGCCAACTGCAGCTTAACAGAGGGAGAAAACACCGGGAAAGAATACATTATTACCCAATCACATCTTAAATTAAAGAACACAGTTTAAGGACTGTTTTTATGCTGTCATTTGGGACAAGCTCAAGTAGATTTCCATGAGTCTTACTTGACATAGATGATAATTATCACAGTCATTGGCTTGGCTCATTGCTGTGGCTTTTTTGCTGTTGTCAGCCGTGGTTGCACGGGGACTTCTGGGGACTTCAGTGTGGGGCTGAAACGCTTTGCAACACCAAGGTCTAACTTCTGTAAATGTAGATCTTCAGTCATTCACGTATATCCATTTTATTTAGAGTTTAAAATCCCTCTGTCTTTGACTGCTTTAATAAGGTGCCTTTGCTGCTGGCCCAAGGCAGCACAGAGCTCTGCAAGGCAGGGAAGCCGGGAGCTGCCCAGGAAGCTTGGAAGCTCTGCTTGGATAAGAGCGACTGCCTCAGGTATGACTCTCACTGCGGGGTGCTGCACTTTGGGGAACACCAATGGAGTATTTATTGCTAGGGAACTGAATAAGCTCAAGGAATGGGAGTTTGTCACAGTCTTTTCTGGAAGCTGGCAAAGACTTTTCAGCAGTTGTTGCAGCTTTGCTCAAAGGAAGGTTTTTGCCGTTGTTTTCACATGATTCTTTTGCCCCCCAATGGCCGAAATATAGCTTACAGGACTCCGATTTTTAAGGTAGAAAACAAAAGCGACAGGACAAGCTCAGAAAGGGTTGAGTGATGCTGGGTGTACAAGGACACGCAGACACTGTTCCCAATCCTTTGAGCCATCGAACTTCCCCCTTCAAAACATGGCTGCTGTGTTCTGTGGCTCTATTCTCCTTCACATCTGCAAAGAACATTTTTCTTTCCGCAATAAATGGAGCCCCGATTACCTGTGAGGCTGTTGACAGAAAATATACGCAGTCTCACATCCCAAATCATTCAACTAATAGGTATTTTTTTGGAAAAATCACACACAGTCTAATGTTATTTGGTTGTAAATGAGACCTACCGTGGCAGCACTGCCCAAAAAGTTCTGATTCTGTACCTGCATGTGGCAGCACACCAGCTGGTTTATGAACAAAGAGCCCCAGAGTCACTCACACCCATATGTAGCAGCCTCAGTTTTCCCAGAGCTGGCAGCACTCGCGTTTCTGATAGGGGTTGCTTCTAGAAGGCATCCGTTTCAGCAGTCGGGAGATAATGTGATTCCATGCTTTATGTCCTCTGGGTGGTGAAAATACTGTGTTCACTTAATAATTTTTTTGGTGCATGCCCACAACCTGTGTTTATTTTCAAGCTGAGGTTGCAGACAGGTACTTCGTACCCAGCAGGGGCCGTGCCAGGGGCCGTGCTGGCAGCCTGGGTGCTGCTTGCACCCCACAGCACTCCTGGACCCACAGTGACTCCTGGCCATGGGGCTTCCAGTCTCCTCCTAGCAGTGCACCAGGCCCAGTGTTGCAGTGTGAGTGCAGTGGGAGTACGGCGGGCCTGAGGTGAGGGGTGATGAGGAGCTTGGGTGGCTCTGGCCTGGCACTGAGGTTCACGCACCACCACGAGCCTTCAGCCACTGCTGCCAGCCTCATGGACGCTCTTGTCGCTTACAGGCCCCTCCCCGCTGGGGAAGCCGCCCATGGACTGTAGGCATTTACCTGAGGCCCGCAAGGAGACCCTGAGCCCAGAGCCCGAGTCGCTGCCACCACCAGCTGCCGGCAGCAGCCCCTGCCTACTCCCCGCAGTCGGGCAGCGGGCTGGGACAGGCCCAGGGCGACCCGCGGCCGCCAACGCCGCACGGGAGCGCAGCCGGGTGCAGACCCTGCGCCATGCCTTCCTGGAGCTGCAGAAGACGCTGCCCTCCGTGCCGCCCGACACCAAGCTCTCCAAGCTGGACGTGCTCCTCCTGGCCACCACCTACATCGCTCACCTCACGCGCAGCCTCCAGGACGAGGAGGAGTCTCCAGGAGAGGCCCTGGGAGCCCTCCGAGGAGACGGGTACCTCCATCCTGTCAAGGTAGGACAGCAAACTGGTGTTAAAATATTCAGATGAAACTGGCAGTTGCAGGCTGATTTACCTTGCTAGAACGCATGCACAGAAAGACTGCTTTAGCTGAGTCCGCCAGAGCCATATAACCATGCACCTGGGTGCTGCGGGCCTGGTGGAAATACCTGGAGTTGCTGGCGTTTCCCCTCCTTCAGGGACTTTTCACAGAAATAACAGATATAGCTCAAGTCCAAGCACAGTGGGACTCCATCCTTGGAAGGGAAATGCCTGTATCTGCTCAGCATCCATGGGAAGCCTGACAGAACCGCACCAAACCCACCAGAACCGATGGGGTACCACTAAGATGTGAGATGCTCCACAGCGGCCATCCCAGCTGAGGCAGTGCTCAGCAATGTCTGCAGTGTTTCTCCAAGATATGAAATAAGACATTAATTACTGGCCATGTGTTAATTCCTCCTGTGAAAGTGCTCTTCTGATGCTTTTATTTCACGTAGTTGGTACATGCCACTGTTTCTCTTGCCTTCATCCGAAACCAGTCCTGGAGAAGCAGAGGACGTGAAAGGGGAACTGCTGTTAGGGGGTACCTGGGGATGGGAGCTGTTTCCAAACACAGTGACTGATGCGATGCTGAAATGCTGCAAGGTGTTTTCTTTGGCTCCGGTCTAAGGGAGTGAATTAGCGCACTGCTGGTCTTTTATTAAGAGGCTGATGAATTCAGAATGATTTAATTATGATTAATTTGTGAAGTAATCCCTAATTCCTCTATGGTGACTGAGTCACAGAGAGCTCCTTGTTCACGCTCTTGGTCGTGGTAAAAAGCACGATGCGAACGTAGGCTTCCCAGCCCGTTCGGATGATTAGCAGGCTCATTAGGAAAGCAAAGCCTTTACATAAATCAGAAAATGGCTATAATTCAAGAAAAGAAATAAACACTGTGATGTATTTCAAAATAAGCTCTCGCTAGCTCCGGTTAGCTCGCTTGGCCAGGGTGAGGGGACACAGGTCTCACAGCACTTCTCAGCTGCCAACTACTGCTGGCAGAAAAAATAGCCATTACAGCAGTTAAATTACCCAGCTGCACATTTCCCAGGCTACTGGAATACAGCAACAGTTGATTCATTCAGCAGTTATTTTTGATAATCCTATTTACGTGTCATTTCCCTGCAGTTTTGCCAGAGATCCTATCAGTCTAACCAAACTTTCTGATATTTTGGGTAGTAAATTAATGTTTCAGTTGGAACTAGAACAGAAGGGGTCCCAGAGAAATCACAGTAAATGCTTCAAAAACTCTGAGCGTGGGATATGAGAAGAGCAGTGCAGATAAAGGCTGTAACAACACTCCTGTGTCAAGCACAGTAAATACAAATAAGGTGGAAACTAAAACCTTCAGGTGCTGTTGTGTGTACACTGACCAGGAAGCAGGGTTAATGACTTCAGGTTAGGTAACGTCTCCAATGCCTTAACAGAGCTGAATTCATGACATCAGGCTTGCAATAAAAATACCAAATGAGATCTTTGGGTCTTTCCAAGAGAGAACATTCTGCTTCTTTATGTCTTTAAATAGAAGGGCTGAAGTTTAACTGCAGTGCTAATGCTTTGACAGGCCCCTTCCAGTTTTAGAGCTACCTTTGTTGCTCAGAGGAAAGGCGCCAGCCTGTTGTTCCCCCAAGTGTCTTCATTTTAAAAGAATGGTATTACTTGGAAGACCAGGCTGGCTTTTTCAGGTATTTTTGCATCAGAGGGATGCCTGAAAAGACAGCACGTTGCATCCAATTCTAACAACCAACTCAGCTTACCAAGCTCCAGCTGAGCTCGTCCCTTCCCACAGCAAGGCATACAGCTGAAGTAACACCCGCAGCATGGTGACTCCCAGGCTGCAAGAATAAACCTTCCCCATGCAGAGCAGGCAGGCTGGCACGGCTGGGTGTGCACGCAGGGGCTGCACGCAGAGCCAACGCTGGGGCACCCTGGCAGCATCCCTTCCAGCAACAAGGGAATGATTTGCTTTGTTTTATCGGCAGAGCAGCTGCAATGCAAATTGTGGTGCAACACCTCGGCAGTGTGAGTTACAATTGTTTATTGGGTCACGAGAATTTTTAGGAACTATATCTCCCAATTTATTCCCAAAGAAGATATCCATGCTGCAGTTCCTTCGCACAGACCCTGATTTTCCGGTAAGTGACAAAACACAACCTTTTTGGCAGTACTGTCAGTTTCCTGTTTTCTTCTGTCATGATTCCATCGACGCTTAAAGCTTTGCTTTTGTCACTCAGAGCTGCATTCAGACCCCAGGTTTCAGCACGGTGCTTGTTCTTGTCTTGCAGAAATGGCCAATGCGATCCAGGCTATACATTGGAGCGACAGGACAGTTTTTGAATCACTCGGCACAAGGAGAAAGTGCAAACCAAGGAGAAACATCAACAAATTCACAACCCTAGTCTCCCTTTTCACTAAAAAAAGTTATTTATTACATCATATATATATTTAAATTTTAAAAAAAATCACATCAACAAGCCACAAGTCCTGAAATACTCTTTGTGGATCAGAAGGAATTGGTTCTTAAAGATCTCTAATACCTCATTAACTTAATGCGACTTACCATTGGCTTCCACCACTGAGGATACTGCTGGTATCTGAACCAGGGCAAGAGGAGAAGGCAGCTGCTGTCAGCACCAACGGACAGCACAGCAACAGGGGCAAAACTGCTAACAGCAGCTGTTCTCATGCACCTCTGCACAGGAAGCTGATAGGTACACGACAGGAAAAGGAGACAGGGAAATGCATATTGACTAAGTGCAGTGCAATACAAGCTCTGGAGAAAAGCAAATGGCAAACAAGTCTGCAAATAGCCATCAAAATAACACGTGCACTTTCCTCATGGCATGAAGCCAACAGCAGAAAGCCTGCAGACAGCAGTCAGGTCATGCCTTCATCCTTCAGGTAGTCATAAATGCATGGAGCTCTTTGAAAATGGGGGTGCACATTCACTTCAAGTAAAGATGTGCTGAAATCTGTCCTACACACATACAACAAACACAGACTGCTCTATAGATTAAATGTAGTTCCATTAATTAAGTATTGCTTGTATTGATCGATAGCCTTGTGTTGCATGTGACATGTCTGTTAAGTGTTACCCCAGAACTATTACTTGCCTGTTCAAGACATCAAGATACATTCTTCTCATCCGGGGCTTCACGGATGAGTGACCCCTGAGAGCTGGCTTGTTCACAGCACGTGATTCACCACATCATTTCCTATATTTAGGCAAGAAATACTGAAACTAAACGCACCAATACCTTCTAATGTATCTGTTCTGTAAAACACTGTACTTTTCATATATTGTTATTGTCAAGGTAAACATTAAATATTATTCACTGGACATTATATATTTATCGAGCTGCAAAATCTGTATCGCTTCTGTTTCTAATTGCATAGGGTGAATAGAATCATAGAATCACAGAATAACTAAGGTTGGAAAAGACCCACAGGATCATCCAGTCCAACCATTCACCCATCACCAATGGTTCTCGCTAAACCATGTCCCTCAACACAGCATCCAAACATTCTCTGAACACCTCCAGGGTCGGTGACTCCACCACCTCTCTGGGCAGCCCATTCCAGTGCCTGACCACCCTTTCAGAGTAGTACTATTTCCTAACGTCCAGCCTGAACCTTCCCTGGCGCAGCTTGAAGCCATTCCCTTTCCCATTCTCATAGTTTCTGATAATAACATCACGGAGTTGTTTCAGTGTTATTAGAGGAATGGGGTAATTTTTGGCTGTTTAATTTTAGGAGTGCATTTATACTAACTGTTCTGAGGACTTCTTCACAACTTAAGTCTTAAAATAACACACAAGATGAGGGCATAAAATGCAGATGAAGTTTCAAGCTGAGAAAATGCCAAGTAGGATGGCAGAAGCATAGAAAAGTCACATGGGGTTCACAGGTAACTAAAATCTATATGAATGGCATCACGTCAGAGCAAAAAGGAGTAGTGAAATTACAGCCAGAAGGCAGTGCCAAACCTCAGCCTGCGCTGTGGGCAGGTAATAACATGCCGATGAATCACCATTAGGCGGAGAAAACACGACATGTGCACGCTGCATGCTGTTACCTAGCGCAGCAGCTCCTAAATAACACACCTGGAGGGGACAGAATTCAGGAGGCCCACAGCAAAGCAACACAAAATGCCGCCCACCAGTCTGCAAAGGCTTCTTCCTTTCATGCCACTGCAAGGCTCTGGGAAGTAAGCACGTAAAACAGGTGGGGATGCACGTGTGAACAGCACGGCCGGCCCAGCGATGGCAGAAGTCAGCCAGCACGGGGGAACTGACCTTTAGTGGTCCCTTCCAACTGTACGGTTCTAAGCTGCGTCCGCACACTGCTACCGAAGGGAACGGTTTCTCACAGGCTAGCTGAAGGACGCGGCACGCTCCGTCAGCACCGCTACGCTCAGAGACACGGAACGCACTCTGCCCGGAGCCAGATGTGCACCACCCAGACAGCCTCAGGCGCTGCGAGCCGCTCCCGCTTTCCCCCCCCCCCCCCCCAACGGCCGCAGCCCAGAGCCGCGCCTCCGCACACCCCGATCTCCCGCGGATTCCTTTAGAACCAACTCACCGTCACCACAGCGCGACAGCGACGCCACATTTTGCGCGTGCGCAGCTCCGCCAGAAGCGCCCCCAGGCCCGCGCGCCTTTCCCGCCCCGCCCCGCGGCGCGCGCCCTATTTAAGGGTAGCGCGCGGCCATATTGCCCTTTCCTGAGGCGGCGCTGTGCGGAGCTGCGAACTGGTGAGCGGCAGCAGCGATGGGCCCTACGGGCGGGCCCTGGTTGTGGGTCGGTTGTGCTGCAGCTGCTGCAGCTGCTGCGCCGGAGGAGCCGCTCTCAGTTCCGTGAGGCCTGGGGGCGCACGAGCTCGAGGCCTTGCACGGCGCGCGCCGCTCCTGAGGGTGGGCTGGCGGCGGGCTGGTGCGGCGGCCCCGATGCAGGCCTCGCTCCGGCTGGGGGCGGCAGTAGCAGCACGGGGCACAGCGCCGGTCTCGGGTGGTTGCAGAGGGCTTTGGCTCGCTGATGCTGCCTTGCAGCTCCACGTTAATCTCAGAGCTTGATGCTTTAAGTAAGGGAGTTGTTTCTAGTTTTTTTTTAGAGGCGTTAGGTTATGTCGCCAGCAGTTTAATTTGAGGAGTGCGGTGCTGGCAGTTAAGTAAATCCGATCTCTAAACTGAAAGCAGCCATTGTTGGCAGCGTTTACTAAACTTAAAGCATCATTTGAGGAATGAGCAAGTCTTATCGCTATCTGTGGCCTCACCTCGGTGCTGAGTGGTGCAGCTCAGGCTGATGCCTGCTGATCAGGGAGGGTTCTAGCAATGCACGTATGTCCTGTGAGCTTAAAGTGGATCTAATTAGGGTACTGACCTCCTCACAGGCTGCTCATCAGGCCTCTGAAGTAGTGACAAATGAGGCACCTGAAGAGACTTGGTTTTGCTGATAAGCCACTTTGATTGGCAAGTGCATGTCCTAATTCTGAAGATAAATTACCGTTTTTCCCAGGGGGGGACTTGGCTGGTGCTGCACTGTGACCCTGAGTATGCCCTTTTTGCACAGCAGGCACAGATCCCAGAGAGTTGGGGCAGCCCCAGGTGTCTCAGTGGGAGTGCTCTGCCAGGGCCGTAGCGCTGGGGCTGACCTCGAGTTCAGCCTGTAGGGAAACCCATCAGTCAGTGCTGCAGAGCGCAGCCCAAAAAGGGCTTAGAGGCTGTCTTATTTGCTGTACCCTGCTGGGATACTCCTCTCCGCAGTGGTGGCTGTTCATTAGGAGCAGCCTAATCCTACCATCAATCTTTCTTCATTCTGGAACTCTTCTGTTGGTGGAATACAATCTTTTTAACTTTAATTTCAGCTGACACTCTGCTTTTCTCCCCAGGTCGTAGTGAAGCCAACAATACTCTCATTTGCATTTTTTTGACTGGCTTGCTTTCCCCAGGGAAATGCTGATGTATTCTGCTAGTAGTAGAATGCTCTGGAGAATAAAACCTTTCTTCTCTTGTTTTAGGCAGCAAAAGCAATTAGGAGATGAGTTGGTTTCTGGGTTCAGGAATCTTCAGGCTGGGCTCTGTGCTGTTACCTTGCAAGCAGGAAGATGTCACATGAATTCTGACAGAAGTAAGTGTCTCTCACCGTACTTAGCGGTGAGGAAATCATCCAAAGCTGTCTCCTGAAATCTAGATATAGATTTCTGCAGCTGTTTAAGGCTTGTAAATTGTCTCACTGATGGAACAAGGTATATGATCATCTGCATGAAGAGTTAGGTCTTAAGCTGTCCTAGACAGTATTCCTCAGTAAGCACAGACTAGTTGATACAGTTTGAATTACTGACTGACTTCTTACTAGTAAGCTTTTTACTTACGTAAAATGACTCCATTTGTCTATTATGCAGCTCAGTTTGCCTTACCACATACTATTGCTGTGAATATTGGAAGGTGAGGTTTTATCCATTCTTAAATTAACAACCATAGCCCTTAAAATCTGGCCTTTTGTTCTTTGAACTGGAACCCCATGACAGTAGAGAACTAACTGAGCTTTTACTGAGGCTAAAATTCTAAAAGGTATTAGACCAGTTATAAAGCCTCTGCAGCTGCTTTGTTGTGGGGTGACGGTATTAATTTAAGAATTGTGAAGGAATCAGAAATGAGGGACTTCTAAGAACACTGGGGAATCCAGTTTTTAACTGGATAAATAGTTTTGTGAAGGATTAACAGATGGTAGCTGGAAGTAAAAGGCTGAAGTAAAGAACCATGTTGTTGTGCCCTAAAAGAGCTTTTCTCTCATTTCTGGCTACACCAAATTCATTCTGTGCTTAATGGTTGAAAACACCTTTCTGCTTTGATTTCTAAAAGCACGTTTCTGAAGGCCGACTTAATAAATCCCTTTGCACTTGGTACCTGCGAAAAATAGCTCCAGTCTTAGGGCAGGTGGGAACCCGTCTGCTGGCATCGTGATGACTCTTTGCCGTTTACCCAGCTGATTTTTGTGATGAGTAGCACTGTATCTGATGTGCCAGCTCATCAGTAGGTGGCAAATCAAACTGGAAACGTCTTTCATTTCTGATTTGGTTTACTCTGTTCTTTCAAAGATGTTATCGGATGACTGACTTCAAGCTGCGTATAGCCAGCAGCAGACTGTTGATTTCCAGAAGTATGGGTTTTCAAGAAGGTAAGTTGTTCTTCTGCTGTGATGCTACAATGCTGAGGCTACAATGCTGAGTAAGCTGTTTGCTAGCTGATGGAGAGCTGTGCTAGCCGTGTTTGCTGCTGCATGCAGTTGTGCCAGCTTCCGCTGGCTGAAGATGCGGCCTGTTACTTAAGGACGCTTTTAGACTGCTGCCTGACTTTGCAGTTCTTACTTGTGATCCTTTTACAAGAATTAAAGTTTTTGCTTAAATCATCACATAGGTAAAGCTGGGGAGAGGCAAGAATAAGAAGTTGGGCTCTTTTTCCTGAATATTGTTCTTCTGAGGATATATATTCCTTACTAGGGCTTAAATAGAATTCTTTTCAGCATTATTTCTGATAAGTCTCTTACGAAAGTAGTTTTACTGGCATAATGATGATATCTTTGCCGTTTACCCATCTGACTGGTTGTTGATGTGTATCTTTGAATCTGAAATGCCAGTACCTATGATTTCATATCAGATTAAGCTTATAGAAAACTGACTACATCTGAAATACTTCGGTTTTTTTTCCAGGTTGAGAACAGTGTGAGATGTGGATTTCTAATGCACGTGGAAATGCTTTCCTGGCCCTCCCTGCTTCCCAGAAGCACTGCTTGATTCGGATGTGCTCTGGGTGAAGTCCTGTGACTTTTAATACCATGCTGAAAGGAAGAAGTCGAGTAAGATGGAGTTAGAGTTTGGATGAAAATGTGAACAATGCCTGAATGAAGCTCAGGTGAGAGCGTGACTGAGAAGTAGCCCTTCAGACACTGTTAGAACTCAGTATGGATGTTTAAGTGCAGTCAAAATGTGATTACAGGATTAAAACCCATAGGAAGATTTGTTTTCTTCCTAATTAGTGTTTATAATAATGGTGGAAGCTGTTCTGCTCATTTTCAGTGCAGTGTTTGTATAAATAAAATCCTGGATTTGTTTTTCCAATGGCTGTAGTGTTTTGTTAAGGCTGTGTAAGTGGTAGCACTGTGATCTTGCTGCATGACCTGTGCAGAAGTTGCAGCAAGCCTTCAATATTTGCTCAGTTTATCCATCTTTGAGTGGAAGTCTGTACGCTTTGCTGCTGCGTTTAATGTGGGCCTCTGATGTAAAACTTGCCCAGTGTTGTGCCTACAGCAACATCATCGCTTGGAAGGTAAAGTAAGAAAAGTCCCTAGTTGGAAGAGTGTATCCACTGTATTGGTCTTTACACTCACAGAATCACAGAATGGCCTGGGTTGGAAGGGGCCTTGAGGATCATGAATCTCCAACCCCCCTGCCAGGCATGGCCACCAACCTCCCCATTTAATACTAGACCAGGCTGCCCAGGGCCCCATCCAGTCTCGCCTTGAACACCTCCAGGGACGGGGCATCCACAACCTCTCTGGGCAGCCTGTTCCAGCACCTCACCACTCTCTCTGTAAAGAACTTCCCCCTGACATCCAATCTAAATCTTCCCTCCTTCAATTTAAAACCATTTCCCCTTGTCCTGCTATTATCTACCCTTTCAAAGAGTTGACTCCCCTCCTGTTTGTAGGCTCCCTTTAGGTACTGAAAGGCTGCAATGAGGTCACCCTGCAGCCGCCTTTTCTCCAGGCTGAACAAGCCCAGCTCCCTCAGCCTGTCTTCATAAGGGAGGTGCTCCAGCCCCCTGATCATCACGCTCATTTTTGCAATGAGGCAGTTAGACTGGAACTCCCTGAGCTGCCTCCTCCCTGGTGGGCATGCTAGTAATTTTTTTTGCTCTCCTGTCTCTAATGTCCTTATCTAAGCTTTATTTCAGATTGCAGGAGCATGCCTGCATCCTGTGCTAATATGATGGTGCTGTAATGTAAAACTTAAGACATAACGCAAGAAGCAGTATGGTGATATAAATCTTAACACTTATAGTACATGAATAACTTAAGTTCTTACATCAGTACTGGTTTTTGTAGTGTATTTAAACTATCCCTTGCTGGATAATGCATTCAAAAAGATGCAACAGGAAAAAGTACAGGTCATAGCTGAAATGAAATACAATATTCTGCATTCTTGGTTTAAATGTTAGCTATCTTATTAAAAACTTGTCTTTGTTCATCCAGTTAAATGACAGTGGTAGCTGGGAATAGAAGTTGAGGTTCTGGCTTTATTCTGAAACCATGGCCTTCCAGAGTCGAAACATCGCTTCTGCTGTTCTGCAGTGTTGCCAGAAAACTTTTAATTAAAACCTATCAATCAGCTATGCTTTATTTCTTTGCAAAATAGCACTGAAAGCAGTTGTCTGCTGCTCTGTAACTGCAGTCCCAGAAAGTTAAGTAGAAGCTTCAGACTCACTTAGGGTGGAGACTTCATTCTTCATTAGTGCTAATGTAAGTCCCTGGGCCATATGCACCAATAAACTGGAGCAGTTGGTGGTGGCACTGCAGTAGGTAAATATCTCTCTGTTGCAGGCTGTTTTCGTCACTGAGGTCAAATGGAAATACTGCATTTGGTTCTATGCACAATGCAGACTTACCTAAGCAAAGAAGAAATCAGTTCAGACCCTAGGAGGCTTGGCAGCCTTTGGCCAGCATTTTTAAGGAGTGGAGAGAAAAAAAAAGCTGTTGTGTAGTTGACTTAATAATTCAGTCTTGTAAGTTAGCACTTCTGTATTACATTGCAATTCTGTCACTGCCAAATTTGTGTGTGAACAAATGTGACATGATAAAGAAAACATTTCTTTCTTCAAGGAAAGAATCATAGAATCATATAGAATCATAGAATCACAAGGTTGGAAATGACCTGCAAGATTATCTAGTCCAACCATCTTCCCATTACTGTACTACCTACCACAGCTACTAAACCACATCTCGTAGCTCCTCATCCAGGCGCCTCTTGAACACTGCCAGGGACAGCGACTCCACCACCTCCCTGGGCAGGCCATTCCAGTGCCTGACCACTCTCTGAGAGAAAAAGTTTTTCCTTATGTCTAACCTAAACCTCCTCTGGTACAACTTGCGGCCATTTCCTCGGGTCCTGTTTGTTTTCTGGGAGAAGAGGCCAAACCCCTCCTCATCACAACCTCCCTTCAGGAAGTTGTAGAGTGCAATGAGGTCTCCCCTGAGCCTCCTCTTCTCCAGACTGAACAATCCCAGCTCCCTCAGCTGCTCCTCATAAGGCTTGTGCTCCAGACCCCTCATAGAATTCTGTCCATGGTTTAACCTGGACTGATGCTAAAGCTGCAGAGGAGCGATGTCTCCAATGTGCTACCGTAAGGATAGAGGCTTAGTGCTGTTTGGGGCCTCGTTGTGTACAGCACTGAGGCTCCCCACTGGAAAGTCAACTGAAAGACTTCCTTCTGATCTCAGCTCTCAACAGCAGAAGCTTTCACTTGAAATGAAATACTTCTGTTATTGCAACTGACTGAAGATAAACTTTTTCCAAAGTGACAGAAGATGCCAACAATATACTCAAGACTAAAGACTGACTTACCATGTTTTAGGGTAAGAGATGATTCAAACAACAGGATGGCAATCAGTGCATCTTCCTCAAGGACTTTCTTCCTCAAACTTAGTTTAGTATGGGCTTTGGACAATGAAATCCTAAGAGATGAATGTAAGCATATCGGAAATACTGGAAAAAATTGCAGAAATGAAGACATTGCATATTTCTGTGTTGCAAGCACTTCTGTAAATCAGGAGGTAACACTGCACTTCTTGCTTTAAAAGAAATCTTATGTAAGAGAAAGCTATGAAAATGTGAAGCCCATTTTTATTTTTCTAGGCAGCTTTAATGAGAAAGAAGAAGATTGAAGAAGTGTTGAGTCTAAGAAAGTTCTTCACATAGTTCTTTTTTCAAAACCAATCCTATAACGTGGCATTCATCAACGTTAAGAAATCCTTTATACTTGAACTTTTCCAACCTTAAATGATGCCTAGATTTTTACTTAATAAACTGAGATGGTTAGCACGATTTCCATTGGAAACTGAGATGTGTTTCTGTGAGCATTGGACATACAGGATTTTTAGTGCAGACGCTGATAATTTTGATCCGTGCACAGAGTCTCTCCTCACTCTACGACTTGCGAGATAGTAGCCCTGAATGAGGTTTTCTGCTTCAGAACTCAGCTGGACATGAAGGTTCTTAGCAAACAAAATAAACTAGAGAGAAGGTAGAAATTTTCAACATTTAGCTGTGGAAAATAAATGATACACATTTTTTCACACCTTTTAACATACTGGCATAGTAGTAGAGGTAGAACAGTGTATTTCACCATCCGTGTTTGTAAAAAAGCTTGTCGCCGTTCAGCTAATGCGTAAGGGTGGATTTCAGGTACTGGGCTGAATTACCTGTTACAGAATCACAGAATTACAGGGATTGGAAGGGAAACGAACTTGCTAAAGCTGGTGCCCTACAGCAGGTTAATCGTATTAGAAATACCGACAGTTTCTTTAGAATGAAATACTAACTTTTCATAGAATCACAGAATGGCTTGGGTTGGAAGGGACCTCAAGGATCATGAAGCTCCAACCCCCCCGCCGCAGGCAGGGCCACCGACCTCCAGGTCTAATACTAGACCAGTACTAACTCTCACAGAACTGAA
This sequence comes from Pavo muticus, assembly GCA_016647715.1. Classification (NCBI taxonomy): domain Eukaryota; kingdom Metazoa; phylum Chordata; class Aves; order Galliformes; family Phasianidae; genus Pavo; species Pavo muticus. The sequence continues at coordinate 338,305 of JACDJE010000073.1, read as the reverse complement.
GCTAAGTAAGTTTCCTGATGATCCTCTTAGTGCTGGTGGGAATATGGCAGGGGGCAGAGGTACAAGGTGAATATTGACAGGTTTTTAAATAATCTGTCAGAGCATCAGGACAGAACCTCTTGATTCCAGGAACAGTATGATATGTAGGAGGAAGTTTTGCACACAGAGGGTGGTGACGCACTGGAACAGGTTGCCCAAGGGGGTTGTGGATGCCCCATCCCTGGAGGCATTCAAGGCCAGGCTGGATGTGGCTCTGGGCAGCCTGGTCTAGTGGTTGGCGACCCTGCACATAGCAGGGGGTTGAAACTAGATGATCATTGTGATCCTTTTTAACCCAGGCCATTCTATGATTCTGTGATTCCAAGTATAATGCATTGCTAAACTGTTAGATAATATTTACTACCTCTTCATAATCCTGTGTTCTGAACTGCTGTGAGACTCTGTACAGTATGGCTTCAGGATTAACGGCTTTTTGCAAGACATGATGCACTACGGGAAAAGACAGCTGACACGAAGGAAATTCATTGTATATCAACAGCCCAAAAACATCTAAAAGATTAGGTGGAATCAAACTCAAGTCCTAAAGGGAAGTCCCAGAGAAAGAAAACAAATTATTTTGGAATGTTGACTATTAGAAACATTGCAATTTTTTCAGTCTGTAATACTCAGTATCCATATGCTGAATGGTGCTAGAATAGCTAATGAGTTATCTATAATATAAGCAACATAACTGTGTTTCGGTAGTAGTTGTCAGAAGCTATTGTGAATAAAATAAATGGCCTTTACTTTGGGGAGAGCTAGCTCATTTTAGAAGATGTTTGATTTAAAGACACTTAAGCTGTAGCTTTCTGAGAAATACAAGTTTGTCCTCATTATTTCCCAAGCTGAAATAACAATAACCAGAAATAACTGTCAGTTGCTTTACCATCTGGCCAATTAAAAAGCTGTCCCTTGCTATATGTTTCTTTGAGGAAGAACCCACATCTACATAAGACCAAAAATTGGTCTGAACTGGAAGAGTCACTTGTTGGTCAGCCTCTTCTCCATACTTCTTCCCAGGAATGAACAGCGTTGTTGTCCTGCTCTCTAGCACTAGGACAGGACAAAATATGTCAGTTATGTAACTGATGCAGTTTAACTATCAATTCTAGTTCCAAACACAGTAGCTGAAAAGAGTTATTATTATTTTATTTCACCGAATTTGTCTTGATTAAGTTTGGGCATTTCCACACCACCAGTTTTGAGGACTGGTTGGAGTGCCTAAATCCTTCCAAGGCTAGATCACCAATCCTGCAAGCCTGATGAATACACTTCTCATTCCTCCTAATAGTAATTCTTGTTTTGCCAATAAACGGATCCCTGTGGTGGAGCCTGTACAGCAAATGCAAGCTTATAGGATTTTGCCATTTTTGATCTCACTTCTTTCAGACTTGTTAAAAATAGCTGATATTTTCCAAGCATTGGAGGGCCATAAGCTGAGGAACAGACCTAGCTATGGTTTTACACTTGTCTCATTCTGTCCCCTCATTTGTTAGTAGATACGAAATTACCGGATTGCAGAAGTTCAAGTTTATCCTTTTTGTATGAAGATAAGTCTCCTATGTAACAGACACCACCCTGCGCCAGCAGAGCACTGCAAGCTTGAATGCTGGCACTTCCAGTTCCATGTTTATCTTTGGACACAGAAGGAAAGATGTCACTAGAGGATGGGTGTCGTATGCCACGGGGCAGGAGACATATGCTGTAATTCAGAAGCCTGGAGGATTGAATAACTGTCAGTCGTAAACTGTCAAATCACTGCTCAGTTTTTTTAAATTAATACTGTTCTTAACACTTGGTGATGATAGATAGATCAAGGTCTACCTATAAACAACAACAAACTTAAAATAAAACCACTCTCAAGACTAAATGTGTAAAGTGCACTTCAGTACAAATGCAGAAGTCTAAGCTTTCTCTCTGGGAGGACTGTATTTCTGATGGTTTTAACATGAGGCAAATCATGGCTTGTAGCAGAAGTAATACCTAGGAAATCAAAGAAGTCTCCTAATGTAACCCATACCATTAATTCCTGTTCTAGAGGAAGGCTGTCTGGGGAAAAAAGAAGAGACCGGTAACTTCTAGGCTCCAGCTGCCTGGGTTACATCCCCAATTGTAAGAGAAAAGAGAGTGCTCTTTTTCACTCCCCTGCACTATATTCCTTGGCGCACAGTTACACACTGCTTGGTTCCACAATCAAAGGCTCCTTATGATTTTAAGATGTTAATGCGTGATTTCTTCTCATTGAAGAAATAGGATAAAATTATCGATTAAAATAGTAAGTATTGGTAAACTGGCAGTTACGCTGATACCAATGTGTAGGTAATGTCTACTTTGGCAGGTTAATGATAATAGAATATTATGTGCATGGCGTAGCACCATGTAAGCTGCTCTGAAGTAACTCAGGACATAACTGATAATTACAATAGCTGGGAAGGTGGCGATGGAAAGGCTTAAAGTGACACAAGATTTGAAAAGCAGAGAACATCACGTTCATAATCACCAGCTTTTGGGGCAACCTTGGTTTTGATTTTAGAAAGAGGTTTAGATTGATCTCTGCTAATCTTCAAAGCTTACTGAGATCATTATGAGACTGTTAGGGGCATTTATTAGCAGGAATCCTATATACATCACTTGAAATTGAGATGTTCCATGGTTATTTTGTAGCAAGTCAGAACCCTGCATATTCCTTTTAAGCCTGATCTCTTGCTTTTCATGTAGGACCAATCCTATTATCTTAAAAAAATAAAAAAGGAAGAATGAAGGGATCTCTTTACCTATCAATCATTAGAGTGTCACTTGTCACAATCAGTAGATCGAGGTAATCTGCATTTTCTATTTCACACGTCTGTACCAGACTCAGTAATATTGCCAGCTTAAGAGTATTGTAAGTGCCTGGTGGAACAACTTGAGAAGCAAAGATATTGGCAAGCGTGGCCGTAAACCTCCAGCATGAACTTGAGGTCAGTGAGAGTAGATACTTAAAATTTTCAGCGATAAAAGAAGGACCTAATTAAAACAAAACAGAGATTAACAAGCACTTAATAGAGCTTAATAGAGCAGTGCAGGTACATTAGAATAAATTGCCATTCGAGTCTTTATACAAAAGCTTACAAAGAACTAAGATGTTTGTGCATTAAACACAAATTCAGAATGTAAACAGCTAACAGCTATTATTTTTACTACTCCAAAGGCCGCAGACACTAAACTAAAACCAATGGGATAAGACAGGAATAAGTAACTAAAATACCAGGTCAGAGTCAGGTATGATTCCCGAGTAGCTTACAAGCGACAAGGGAAGTTGGAAAGGGGAAGCTGAAGAACTGAAGTAAATAATTATGACATTTCCCAATGCATGGAAAGAGAAGAGGGGAAAAGACGTTCTCAGCTGACTGACCCAACCCATTTCAGACTGTCAGAGGAAGGTCCCGCAGTGGTTTTGCAATCCAGGCTTCTAGATAATAAAAAGTTCTCAAGATTTTGCACAAAAAGTGTTTTTCAAAATGTTAAGTCAATTGGAAATGGAACTTCCTTACCATTTGGTTTACAGAGCTGTACGCTACTGACTTCTATACACGCTGTAGCTTGTGGGCCATTTTGTACGCAAGCTGGAATTCCTATAATCTTGTAGTGGTTTCCTATTGTCATTCTATTGGCCAGTTCATCTGGAAATTAAAAACAAGGGACATGAAGGAGACATGAAGATGTTTTAGCTAATAAAAAAAAATGCTGAAGACACAGAACACCCTTCTAAACTGTTTTCATTTATAACACTCAGTTGCAGAAAACAAAAGTCGGATTCCAGGTTTACCATTGCGGAGTAGAATCAAACGAAGCACACAGTTCAAAGTAAGTAGTGCAAAAAGTAAGGAAGGCATAATGGGTGAGGAGAAGTAAATTCCTGATAAAGGAAATGGATGATTCACTTAGTTCTGCACTGAAAAGAAAATGGACAGTTGTTTGCAAGTATATTCCAAAGCTTGTGGTTCCATCATTAGCAGTTACTGTCCTATAAACATGACAGAAAAAAAACACACACAGGAAAGTGACCACAGTTACAAAGATGTCATAAAGACACACACGCAGCTTTGGGAAGCTCTGTAGTTCTGTGCATCTTATTCAGAAGTCACGTTTAGTTTTCAGAAGTGAGAGTTATGTCCAACCAAGTGTGAATCTCAGCCTGTAGGATCCTGTCTACTCAAGCCAGGGGAATTTCAGCGTGTGCACAATTCACAGTGTCACACCGACATAACAATATAAGCAGTGCTGCACTTGTATCTCATGATCTTGGAACTACTGTGAGCTTTCAAGAAATGAGCTATTCCATAGACACTGGGTATCGCATCAAAGCGTAATGTTTTTTAGTTCAGATAAAATTATTGGAAATATGATGATGAATGGTGATTTAGTTGGAAATTCACATTAGAAATCATTTAATGTTTCCAGTGGAAAGCAGTGGTAGTAGAAGCCAAAAATCCTGATCGAATCCGGAAACCAGCCAGATTTGAGGAAGGATGTCAAAAACACATGAAATGGGTGCAGAACGGCATGACCAAAGGAAGTAGGAAGGAGGAAAAAACAAGCTTCAATTAGAATGTAATGCAGCAGAGCTGGCCAGGGGATCTTGCTTAAGACATAGAATTGAACAGCACAGTTTGGCTATATATTATTCTCTGCAATCATCTGTGCCTGCATTAGGCAGGTGACTAACTCCCCCCCCCTCTAATTTTATTAGAGAAGGAACCTCAGTATAAATTATCACGACTTTCATCAGTTCATCCAAAGAAATGGACCTGTCAGGAAAATGCAAGTCATTGTTAAAATTCATTCCTAAAACATTTTTAGCAAGTCTTAGAACTGAAACTCAGCGTACCTCTCAAGAAAACTGTAAAAGTCTGAATCCTAAAATGCGATTTATGGTCGGAATATCCTTTTAAAGCATTAAGGACTTTGGCGTCAATCATTTCAACTATCTGTTTATCTTTCAGAATAAAGGCAAGGAAAAGGTTAGTTGTACTAAGTTAGTAGTTAGGTAGTACTAAGCTTTTTGCTTTTTGCTTTTTTTTCTTTCTCTTCCCTCTAGGATGACTGCTATCTTTTGGGGCTGTTACCCCCACAGCCATTTTGTTTATGTACCGTGTACCAGAAGTAAGGGAATAACAGACCTAGAAATAAAACTATGCAGTTCCTACCACCAAGTACTCTGAATTTCATATCTTCCTGCAGTGGTGAAGAACACAAACTGCACACAAAGTCATTCCTCACTGTGGCAGATTCTGTAGCTCCGGGCAGATGCACCCTTATGTACCTAAACCCTGAAAAAGAAAAAAGAAAAAAAAGGTTAGTAAATATTTGTAATGAGAGCACGGCCTTCATTCTGCATTTCACATTAAGCGCAGAAGTAAAAAACCGGGCAGAGAATAAATTCCCGAGTCACAAGCGTGTTTCTCCAGATGAGCCCGCTGCCACTCGCGCACATTGGCCACCAGATGGCGCCGTGCCCCACCGCACATTCCCCACCACGGCCGCAGGGCCTGACTTTCAGAGCGGCGGGGAGCGCCCCTCTTTCGTGTTGTGTAGAAATGACACACCGGACATTCATTACATACGCGCCCTCATAAAGACATGCGCTCATAAAGACAACATGGGAAAATGCCTCTCACGATAGGTTTTCAATCTGGTAAATTATCTAAATTATTAAAGAGCTCTTCAGGCACTGGACGGCCTGCCCAGGGAGGTGGTGGAGTAACCGTCCCTGGAGGTGTTCAGGACACGTTTAGATGTTGTACTGAGGGACATGGCTTAGTGGGGAAACATGGTGGTAGGTGGATGGCTGGATAATCTTGGAGGTCTTTTCCAACCCCGGTGATTCTACAATTCTAGGAGAGTATTAATTTCTTCTACTACCTTCAGAGAATGGACAGGTTTCCCCAGTGCAAAGAAATCTTGCTCCTTGGGTGTATTTTGTGACAGTTCCCATTGCAATCGCTATTCCTTCAGACATATAAAATCTCTTAGACGTGTAATTAAATGGAAATGCAGAAAGACTGAGAACATAGCTCGGTAATGGTGGCAAATGCGTTGGTTTCAGCAGTACGCTTATCTAACAAGAGACACAATGACATTAATGTATTTAATTAATTTTATTTCAAAACGCTGTTTATAAATTCAATTTACTTACATGAAGAAATGCAACATGGTGTTTAAATAGCTTTTAGGAAAAAAAAATCAGAAACATATCAAGTGGAAAAACAATTCAATCAGTTATGCCAGAATTCTTGCAGTATGTTGAGGTGAGACTTGCACTTGTTCTGAGTACAAAGGATACTACAACCAAAGGGAAAACAAAGGCTGAAAAATTAATACAAAAAATAATCTTTGCTAATACTTCACCAGACTTAAAAGATTTAAGATCTAACAGGGAAAACAATGTGGACTCACTTGGGCCTCCGTCTGTAATTGTTCGATTAATGATAATGTCTTAATAGCTATGAAACATACCTGTAATTGAAAAATAACTTCACTTTAGAAAGGAAAATCTAGTTAAAATAGGAAAGGATTATTTTTGTCAGCCCTGACCACAACTGTAAACTTACTGACTGAAAAATCCCTGCAGCTTTCATGGGCTTATGAAGAATGTAGTTTCCAAGAGTTTCATCCAATTCAGCAACATCAGAAGGGTTTATTGAAATAATGAAACGATATACAGCATAACTTTGTTTTGAGTCTGCAGGAGCAAAAATTGTCTTAAAAATAACAGAGGTTTGCTTAACAATACTTACCAATGTTAACAAAATATCTACTGAGTGAGCAATACCGTTGTATTTTTTGCAATCGTGCACAAATTTCTCAAGGCCACCACTTCTGTCAAGGTAAACTAGGATAATTTCCTTCATTCTCTGTATTTCTTTGTGCATCTTCCAAAAAGATCTTTGGACTCTTTGTGAGAATTCTGGAATAAGTTGTAAAGAATTAGGTCAGAATTGGCCATGCTACAATAACAATAAAGCTAAATTCCTAAAATGCTCTACTATTCTTCTTATTACTGAATTATTTCACTGCCCAATCCCTGACCCATCAAATTAAAGGCAGCATTTAGCCCTCCCTCTCCTTACCTCTCCCCTGCCCCCTAGTCATTGGAGGTAAAGTAAGACATATATATATATATATATATATATATATATACATACATATATACATACATACATATATATACACACACATAGCTTTGAAGGCTGTCATAGTTGTTGAAAACATGAAACTGAGGAATCATTTATTTCTTAAATTACACTTCCTTAGTTTGCTGTCACCTCCTGCAGCATCCATTTAAGGTATAGATCTTGCAAACATCAATATACACAGATGATCAATTCTTATTCCTGTAGATAAAACTTTCAAGACCACAGAGTTGGTCTGGAAGGTGACCATACTCTTCAGTGTTGTTTTTATTGCATACTGTTCACATATCTGCACATATCAGAGTAAAATCTCAGACCTTCTTTTATGAACTTAGAGGGAGAACTACTAAGGCCAAAATGTGGCATTTTGTATACACACATCTGATATCCCTGTTCGTTGCAAGGGAGTTGGACTGGATGACCTGTAAATGTCCTTTCCAACTCTATGGATTCTTTGATTCTATGATCTTTTAACTGTCACACAGACTTTATTTTACAAATTATCATCTGTCTTTTCTGTAGGTAACCAATACGAAACACCACTTAAACCTTCAAACACAGATGTAGCTATCTGGTACAGGATAAAACACAGCATTAAGAGGCTGAAAAGAAAGTAAAGCTCTTCGTTTATGATCAGCTCATGGCAGGAGGTCACAGAAGTCAGTTTGGGAGGACAGACAGACCTGGGAGAGAACAGGGTACCTGAGGTGCACCTGTTATGGCAGCAGCAGAGAACTTCTTGTCAGAGATGTATGCTGTGGGTGGGCAGGTAGACGTGTTCTACTGGCCTGAAGTGTCACATTTTATGCACAAATTGAAGGAGAACTTACATTAGGGTTTATTTTTCAATTTCTTTGGATTTGGGATTAATCCCATGCAATTACCGTTCCATCCCTTCAAATCTTCTACAAGAGATTAAAGTCCAGCTGAAACCATGGCCTCTCCTTCCCCCCCACCGCCCTGAGATCACTCTGCGTCGTGCTCTGGGGCCACAAAACACAGACACGAAGCACAGCAAGGACAGCCTACGCCACAGCTCATGGTGTTCTCCACACGCTGCCGCTCCCTGAGTTTCACAGAGCCAAGCGCAGTCACTCACACCACCGGAGCCCCCACAGCCGCACTCCGCTGCCTCATGGCACAGCGCCCAACACCACCTCCATCGCTCCCAGCTGCCTCTTCATCACGACCACCTCTCCTCTCAGCCCAAAATATTCCCCAGGGCTTCCCTTCTCCACACCCAAAAGCTTTACCGCCTTCGCCGCCCGCTGGCGGGCTCGGGCAGTTCGGCGGCAGCACCAGGCGGCCCCGCAGGAGCCCCGCCGCTTCGTGAGGGGAAACGCGGCCCCGCGCGGTCAGTCCTAACGCTCCTCCATCGGTCATAGACGTCACCTCCCCTGTTCAAGTACCTGCTGCAACAGGAAGGGAATACCTCCGCGGTTCCCACGTAGGCTCTCCGAGGCTCTCCTGCCTCGGATTTATCACCATTTGAGATTTTACTTCTCAACTCAGGGTTCCGTGAAGGGCCTGCCCCACTTTCTCCATCTTAGTATGAAAAGTATCGTCATGAAATGGAAAAAGATACAGAACAAGAGCACTGATCCATGGAACTATGGGAGAGTTTGTTGCTTGAAGTAGGACACAGTCTGTTGCTCTGCCTTTGGCACTTCACAACAGGGAAGAGAATGGAAGGAATAAAGTGAACAGAGTATTTCGAGTGAAAGGGAACATGTTCACACCAAAAAGCCGAAAGAAAGAAACCTCAATAAAGAGGGGAGAGAGGAGAGAGGACAGAGGATAGGGGAGCCCATACCTAGTCAGGAAGCTAGTTACAGACATTTCTGAAAGAAAGGACAAAAAATGAAGGGGTGCATTATATACCATACCGCAACAATTTCTGCCTTCCAGCCCATTAGAAAGACAAACTTTGCTGCCAAATGATTACAACTGCAATTCACATAAGTCACTGGCTGTCCTGAACAGCTGCGTGGCTGTTTCCAAACTTCTCAAAACTTCAGACTGACAGGACAGGAAATGAGCACAGAGCCACCACTCCCCTCCCACAGACGATACAGTTCCTTCCTTCTTTCCATTCCAATGTTAATTCCTACTTGCTTTACCCAGTGACTCCTTCCAACACCTCACACAACTACTCAGCATTACTTAGGCGTTATGTGGAAGAATGAAAAAAGCAAACGATCCTGGTTTAGCTTCCACTTGTCTAATGCTTTGCTGCTGACATTAATTTCAGAATAATTACAATTTTTCTGACAGGTTGATAGTTCCCTGGATCATCCTTTCTACCCTTCTTAAAAACGGCTGCTACATTGCCTTTTTTTCCAGTCACCAACGGCTTCACCTGACTACCATGACTTCTCACATATCATTGAGAGCGGCTCAGTGACTATGTCAGCCAGTTCCCTCAGGACTCTGGCTGCTCATCTGTGTCCTATCTGACTTCCTAAAACCAAAACTTTCAAATTGAATGTATTTATGAATAACAAAACCAAACCAAAACAGAACAAAAAACCAAACACACCGCAGAACGATATGAAGGAATAGACAAAAATAAGTTGTTATTTACAGGTGATATACATAATAATACTACTACCTGCCACGATAGGCTTTTACGCACTAACTGCAGTTTTTGCATTGTTAAGTTTTCCTTACACAGAAGTCGATCAGAACAATCAGCTTCTCCATACACGTGTATGTTATGAGAAATACACTAACTTTTCACATTTCTAAAATTATCAACACAATTTACATTACTCTTTTTTAAATATCAAGTGAAGATTTAAAAATGGTCCAAAATGGGAGACAAAGTAGCTATGTGTGTTGAAATACAAGTGATTTGGAACATAATCAGTGCTTCCAAATATAAATCAGTGAGAAAAGTACTTAATGTTTGGCGTGATCCCCTCATCATCCACCGCAGGAAGGTTAAAGTAAGATAGACTTTCAAAGTAGCACTGATTATTGCATGTTATATCTTTGGAAAAGCAGAGTTTTAACCAAAAATATTTTTAATGCAGTTGAAATACAGACATACATATCTCAGGGAGGAAAAAAGGTAGAACGCATGATCAGTAAAGTTACCAAATGGATAGTTAATTTGTTCCATCCTTGTTTTGAGTAATCCTGCGTACCTCAAATAATCCAGTTCAGAGATGCAGGTACTCCAGCACACAAAAGGGACAATCTAGTTTTACACATCCCATTTTTCATTCTACATAAATCCTCCAAGCATCTCAGTCTTAAATTAAATCTTCATTTAAGTGCTGACAAGTTAACAAAGTTCAAACCGATATAACAGGGGAAAAAAACATCTACCTTTTTTAAACCGGGATATACAAAAGATGATTTGCATAGTTACAATTCAAGCACAAAGTCACTGTAAATAGGTACAAAGGCATTTATAAATTTACTAAATATGCTGCTGCTCGTGCCGGCCTTATCTTAGATAGGTACGAATGTAAACCTGAAGGGACTGATGAGAACAGTCAGTGTTTTTGCTTAAAAAAATACGTAAATGTAGAGAATGTTACTTAATGTTTTTTAAAAAATATTTTCTGCAGCAGGAATAAACAGTTCAAACCCCAAAGAAAGCCATCCAAAATGCCCAAATTCTTCCTATACAGCAGAGAATGTTTGTTCATAGGTTTCAAACCTATATACAAAATGAGGCACTAGTTACACTCATTTGGAATGTGTTCATAATGTTTCAGTTCATCCCAAGACTTCCAAAACACTGCTGGCTTCAAACTTCCTAGGAAAACATGTCTTCAGAAGGCGGTGCGTAAGAAAACCCAACAAACGCATCATCTGCCTCTAGGACACTGGCGTTAACAATGCTGTAATCAGAAGAGATGCAAACTGAGTATGGGACCATTTCTTCTGTAAACACCGCATCAAAATTCCCAATATCATCCGGGCCAACCTAGAAAACAAAAGATCCATCATTTGTCATATCAATTCTTATTTTAAAACTTGTACTGTTCTTTCCTATTTAAGTATATAAAGCCTACGGAAACCCACCACAGCATCCCTGAAAGCAGTCATTAAAAGCTTGCTTGTTTCTTCTGGGCCAGAGATCAGGCCAAGAGCTACACAACATTCATGATACGATAAACATAAGAAAAAATAAGAAATATTTCTTTCTTAAGCGACTGTTAGAGAGATGAAAAAACCTGAAATAAAAACTGCATAACCACATACTCAGTTATCTTTCTCCCTTTTTCATCAATAATATAAAACTGGTACATTCCAGCAACAACAGTAACTACAATAGGTCCCTTACTGCAAAAGTGACTTAAGAACTAAAGCACAGTAACATTCAGTTACAGAGTGAAGAAACAAGACAGCAAACGTTTCTTCGTCAAACAGACGTAAACCACTAGGAAGATGAACAGGAGTAGGGCTGCAACTAAGGCTTACAAAATAGTCTTCGTAATTTGAAAAGTCTTATTTAAAAGAGGCTGTACATTCTTTGGTCTTCAGACACCATAAAAAACTGTGAGTCCTTCGATGGGAAAAAGCAGAGGAAACAGTGACATGTCAAAGTGAGTTTCAAGTCAAAAAGCAACACTGCTCAGAAGTGTCACTGCTCAGAAGTGCAGTCAGCACTAGGAGGTTCCCATCCACTCTGATACCCTCATATTCTTTCCAAATAGAGGAGCCCACACAGGCAGTAATTTGGCAACTAGGAACTAAAACAGCACCTACCACATTAGGATTAAATGGTGGTGGAATCTTCTTCTGAAGAAGGTCAGTCCAGCTGAGAGATTCAAAGAATGGGTGCTTCTGAATTTCAAGCTGCAGTGAAGAACAGAAATTACAGATGTTTCAGAAATCCATCCCATGCATCATAGTAAATGCACAAACAAAACCAAAGGAAGTCAAGTTCTCCATTTACAGCTTATTTAGAGTGTAGAGGAGATCATTAAAGAGGTTAAGATTGGAGACAATCTGCGCTGTAGCAACAGTGCCCTGGTCGAGTTCATGAGCTTGAGGAATATGAGCCTGGCAAAGAGCAAAGAGCAGAGTTGGGAGTAGCAGCTCTGAACTTTAGGAGAATGAACTTCCAGCTACTTAAGGAATTATTGGATGGTATCCCCTGGGAAGCTGTCCTTAGGAACGCAGGAACAGAACAGAGCTGGCAACTCTTTTAAGGACACCTTTGTGAGAGCACAGGAGGTCTCTGCCCCCACTCAGGATAAGAAATCATGCAGAAGTAGCAGGAAACTAGCATGGCTGAGCAAGGATCTGCTATTCAAACTGAGGGAAAAGAAGGACATGCAGAGAGTGGAAGCAAGGACATGAGACCTGAGAAAAATGCAGGGATGCTGTCTGGACACGCAGAGACGGGATCAGGAAACCAAGGCACACATGGAACTGAACTTGGTGGGAGATGCGAAAAGTAACAAGGGATTCTACAGGTACACTGGTAAGAAGAGATGGGCAAAGGAGAGTGCACTCCTTCCCACCTGCAACCTGCCCGATAAATCAGAAGGGGGAACTGGCTGGTGGCCTCTACGATGGACTGATGGCACTGGTAGACAAAGGAAGGGCAACTGATGATGTCTACCTGGACTTGTGCAAGGCCTTTTACATGGTCCTGTACCATGTCCTTTATCTCTAAATTGGCAATATATGGATAAACAATTAGTTGAATGGTCACAGCCAGACGGTTGCTGTTGACAGCTCTACGTACAGGTGAAGGCCAGTGATGAGTGGTGTACCCCATGGGCCCTTCTTGGGACCAATGCTCTTCAACATCTTTATCAATGACACAGAAAGTGGGATCAAGTGCACCCTCAGCAACTTTGCTGATGACACCAAGCTGAGTGGTGCAGTTGACAATAGAAAGAGGGATGCCATCCAGATGGACCAGAACAAGCTTGAAAAGTGGGCCAATGAGAAGCTAATGACGTTCAATAAAGCTAAGTGCAAGTTGTTGCACTCGAGTCAAGGCAATCCCAGATACGTGCACAATCTGGGAGAAGAAGTCATTGAGATAGCCCTGCAAACCCTTCTGGGTCCTGCTGGACAAAAAGCTGGACATGAGCCAGCATTATGTGCTTGCTGTCTGGAAAGCCAACTGTACCCTGGGCTGCATCAGAAAAGGGGTGGCCAGCAGGGTGAGGGGAGGTGACTGCCCCCTTCTGCTCTGCCCTTGTGAGGGCCCCATCCGGAGTATGGCATCCAGGCCTGGGTTCCCCAACACAGGAAAGATGCTGAGCTGTTGGAGAAGGTCCAGAGGAGGGTCAAAAAGGTGAAGAGAGGGCTGGAGCACCTCTCCTACAAAGACAGGCTGTTCATCTTGGAGAAGGCTCTGGAGAGACCTCACCGTGGCTTTCTAGTATTTGAGGGGAGCTTATTAACAGAAGGGGGAATTACTTTTTACACTGACTGATAGTGAAAGGACAAAAGGGGAATGGCTTTGAAATAAAAGAGAGGAGATTTAGGTTAGATGTTAGGAGGAAGCTTTTACTCTGCAAGCAGTGAGGTACTGGAACAGGTTGCCAGGCAACTTGCAGATGCACCATCCCTTGAGGCGCTCAAGGCCAAGCTGGATGGAGCCCTGGGCAGCCTGATCCAGTGACTGGCAACCCTGCCCATGAGATTGGAAGTGGATGGTCTTTAAGGTCCCTCTGAACTGAAGCTGTTCTATGATAAGGTCAACACACTACCTAACATTAAGGCCGCAATCAGAAGACTCACTATTCATGGATGGAAGCACAGTCTTTCTAGATTATTCTTCACCGTACATTTCTGAAATCATCTGTGCTTCCTAGCAACACCTTTTCGCAAGTAACATACAATAAAATTCACCGTTATATCGGGAAAATATTTACTATGATTTTAAGCCTGAATTAAAAAAAAAAAAGGAAAAGCTGCTACTTGTACAGTACTGTTCTCCTCCATGTCTGAGGAACACTTTATGTAGTCAGTTAAATTGATACTACCAGCAAATCACCTTTTCTTTTGATTATTTCCTAGATTAACTGACCTCAGCGATCAGTACGCCAGGAATTGTGTTTCCCTGCTGACTGGTTTGACACCAACCAAGCTAAAAATATTACATCCCACAACAATTACCCCCTTCCTATTCCAAACATCTTTCAGGACCTGATGACCACAACTGGTATTTTCAAAGAAGAAAAAAAAAAACAAACCAACAGAGACAGATATATGGAAAAACATTTCCTATCTCCTGCTATTAAACTTGTATGATGCACTCAAATTTATTTGTGTCCCTTTAAATGAAGAAGAGCTTGAAAATTAGGACATTACATACAAAATCTTCCCTTGCTCCAAGCCTGCTTTGCCGATCTTTCTCCAAAAGTTCCTCCAGAATAGACCAGGCTGTGAGACTGATTCCTGGACGCAAGACTAGGGGCTTGTGAAGAATATTCTCATACATCTCAGCAACGTCACGGCAGTAAAAAGGAGGCTAAAAAACCAAATGTTACACGTTAATCCAAAGCTACATCAGCATTTTGTTTCATGTGCATGGATCAATAAACACATCTGTAAGAAGCAAACTGCTAACAGCCAAGGAAGGAATCTTAGACACAGCTAACTCCTAATTCAGTCATTCACACCCAGGTCTCCATACTTGATATTTTTCCCCTGCCACCTCCTCTTTCCATAACATGTTCTCACACTCACAAGTAACGTAACTGCAGATGCCACCAAGATTCAAAGCTCCCACTGTGCTTGCCTGGAAAGAATGAGAGTGGGAAAACACATCTATTTCCCTACTTAATATCCAGATGCACGTAAAACTCAAGAAAACTAACAGAACAGATTATTATTAGAGTGATTACAAATGACTAGAAGAAGTACAGTAGGATTTTTTTTCTTTTAATATTGCATCAAGAAGCAGAAGAGCTGGGAGAAATCCTGGAAGACCCAAGCTAAAATACATGTTTTAATTTACTGGGTGCTATCACTGTTGATTCCATTTACTTTGACATTTCCCCAGTTACCACTGTTTGTCTTTAGCTGATGTCCAGAAGTTCACTGGAAAGCAGAGGTTTAGACATTGAGAGACAATGCAAAATCCCAAAGAGAAAAACAAATGTGATGTTAAGACAAATCATGCACCCACTGAAGTAGAGTACTTCAATACCCTGCAAAAAGTTAGCATCCTTAACGGCACTTTCCCACCCATGTTAAATACATACCAGTCCATAAAGCATTTCATAAAGAACTGCACCAAGGCACCACCAGTCTACTGTGTTGTCATATGGCTGCTTTTTAATAACTTCTGGTGCAAGATACTAAAAACAAACAAACAAACAAGGCAAAGCATTAGGCTAGTAATAATAAAACCTAGGTTTTTAGGTTTTAGTCACAGTTCCTGAAGGTGTTTGTTATATTGTTTCATAGCAATTGTAAGAGAACTAAGTATTTATCTTGTCCTTCAACGAACTCAGCAAATTCTTCATCACCATCTGGTCACTGAACAGGTAGGACAGCTCTTCTGCCAACTGAAATCACGCTTTTGCCAAGCTACTTTGCCACCTCTATTATAAAACCTGTTTTATATTTCAGATAGGCAGCTGTACTGCAGTGGAGGCAACATCCCCCCAGCACACCTCTCAGCAAGTCAGATACTTGCCAAACCTATTCTGCCATTCTAAGCCTGAACACTCCCCATCCAGTATGTAAGAAGGAAAGGAAAAGCAGTTAATTCTGCTGCAAGCCTATCACTGAGGAACAGTGTGACTACTAAGTTTTGCTGTAAATCTCAATGAGGGTGTGAGCTGTGAATTGCTAAATAAGAGCTTCTTGTAAAACAGGTGTCATTTGACTGATATATTACAAACATCTGATATCATCAAACACAGTGACAATACTAACTGGTTTCCATCTGCCTTGCAAGGAATCTACTAACTTACTAATACCATAGTACAAGCACAGGCGTTTCACAGTACAAGACCATTCTTTGTGGACATGTAGTATAGAATTACTGTGGCTGGATCCTCATCATCTCAGTCCTCACCTACACAGCACACATACAGTCTCTAACCCTTTCTTTCAGAACAAAAGGTTGCTCACTAGGATCCAAATTCTGAAACTGAATGTACAAAATAGATCTATCTGTAAACGGACAAGGCAGATATCATTTGTAACGAGGCAGTAAGTCACTGTTCAATGGTATCAGCATTTCTTAAGCTTTCTATATGCTTGAGTGCCCTGTACCTCATTTGTCTATAGATAACCCTACAAAAAGCAGCAGAGCATTTTGAACACAACTGCTTTTCCTAATTTTTCATAAGTCCCTACTTAGTGAGTTAGAATTCGCTGAGTCATTCAACTCAGTGTTTAGAAACACAGAGAATATCATTACACTTTTCGCAGGATCATGAAAGATTTTACCCTAAATCTTGGAATATAAAGATTAATATTCAATTGCTGTGTTTAGTCTTGGTATTTTCAAGAGCTGATACCAAGCATCCTGTTATGCTGCAGTTCATGCAAATCCACAGTAAGCACAAAGCCCACGCTTCTGAGCACAAGACAAGAATCTCATAGACTGTCCTCAAACAAGTCCAAAACTGTCAGTTTTATATACTGTGCTTTCCTAAACAATTCAACAAATGCTGTTTCAGCTCAGATTTACCACCTAAACTCCTACTCTAATGATAGCTAGGACAAGTTGTCACATGTTGCCCTTTTTTTTTTTTTCCCTTTTGAGTTCAAACGTTTCAGCTACATTATTCCTCACCCACCCTTCACTGCTTTCAAAGGCCTTTCCAGTAATTTAAAGTATATTTTATCAACATAGCAAAGCCACTGCTCATGACATCTAGGTGAATACCTCATACATTTTTAAGACTTCCAGATTCTGAGTTTTCTAGATCATTTTTCTTAGTGAAAAAAAAAAGACAATAGAGTCAGTAAGTTCACAGCTTCTCCCATATACAAAATCTGTTCATGTCTCAAAGATACGAAGTGCTTCTAAACTTAGTAAAAAGTAACGGCAGGATACAGTAAACAGATTCCTATTGGCAAATCTGTTACAGCTGTTACACAAGCCAACTGTCTTACGTCTAATCAGACACACAGGAAGACACAGTACGTGAAAAGGATTGGGAAGAGGGAAGATGGTAGACATGAGTTATGAGGATGTGGGTAGCTAAGTAGGAGATACCCGATATTAGTAAATAGTACAAAGAACAGATCTGCAGTAAACTTGTCTTTGGTTTCTTGGAAGAACTTGCAAAAAGAGTTTAAGTCTCCAACAACACATAACTGTAAATACACACATATTTGATCTTCCATTTACATAACTAATAACACTGAACAACCATTAGTTACTAGCCAAAAGATGCCGAAGTCATCAACATACTTCCGGTGTCCCACAGAATGTTGCAGTAGTATCAGAACTTGCAATCCCTTCTTTACAAAGTCCAAAGTCTGTCAACACAACATGACCCTGTTTAAGAAACAGAGTTATAAAAAATAGAACACGATCAACATCTACATATCCAGAAGTGTCAATTTTGACAGAGAACATATAAAACAAAAAATAATGTTGCTTACTTACTAGTGAATCTAGGAGAATGTTTTCTGGTTTTAAATCCCTATTAAGAAAAATCACTGTATTAATTCAGAACAGCAGTCACTAACACAAGAGCTTCAAAGGCAATAGCTTATTTTTCAGCTGAAAGGAAGCTTTACATTTTGGTGAAAACGTTTGGTTCAAATTTCCCCTGAGATTATTTCATGCAGTAGTTTTTATGTATTAATTTGTCCTATTTTGAACTTCCACAGGACAAGAATACACCTCAGAAACTTACCTGTACACGATATTTATGGAGTGTAAGTATCCCAGTGCACTGGCTATTTCAGCAGCATAAAATCTGGCTCTGTGCTCAGGAAAGGAACGTTCTCTTTGTAAATGAAAGAACAGCTGTAAATATGCAAAGTAGTAAATAAGAAAAAAAAAATCATACACAAAACCAAGTTAATATGGTATAATCTTAACAGTAATTTCATTCAGCTGCCTACAATTTTAAGAATGTAAAATGAACTAAAATTGACAACATTCCTTCACTCGCTTCCTTTTCTCTTTCACAGCTTAGAAATGCATAGGCAACTTACTTACAAGGATATTCCCTTAAAAGCAAGACTAGTCAGAAAGAACTAGAGAAAACCATGTTAACTGAGGGTGGCAAGATTCAATTATGCAAGACCATAGAATCACAGAATGGCTTGGGCTGGAAAGGACCTCAAGGATCATCAAGATCCAAACACCCCCCGCCACAGGCGGGGCTGCCAGCTGCTAGACCATTTATTAGATCAGATTGCACGGGGCCCCATCCAACCTGGCCTTAATCACCTCTAGTGGTGGGGCATCCACAACAGTGCATAGATAGTCTCCTAATAGAGAGTCAGGTGCCAAACAAGCAATCTTTCATTTCTGAGTATCCTTGTGTTCAAAGTTTTGTACATAAGTGTATTATTCCGAGAGCACTTAGGGAGATGTATGTTCCAGACTGCTGATCCATGAATGTTCTCAGCTACTACAGAGAGTCTTCAGGCTTTAAGCAAGTTGAGCATATGCACAAGTCTAGCCAAAGATTAAATCATACGCATATGAAACTGTACTATACATTCAATTAGAAAAAAAAAAAAAAAACAGAACAAATCCTCTGTTTTCTACCTGCAAAGTTTGGAAGAAAATACAGCAAGCAACCAAACTCTTCCAAGTGCTTAATTCAACTTTGAAAGCTGTTTTGAACTGTGTTTTAGTTTGCCTGGAAGAATGCCAAACGAAGCAGAGTAGGGTAAACTTGGAGTTTGATCGTGCTGTTCAAGTAAGGTGACCGTACATCAGGCAAGAGAAAGGCCCATCAAGTGCAGATTCCAGCACTCAAAGGGAGTCAGAATCTCAGTTCTACGAGCATCACGAATGCTGCCACGTAGTCTTTATGAACACATGTCACAGTATATACCTCACCCTGGTTTATTCATGCATTATTCTTGCCTGAGTACATCCACATGCAGGGACATAATAGGAAACCCTGAGATACGCTGAAACAAACAAATGTAAATTCTACCCTTTCTTCTCCTGTCCTCTGTCAGGTACTAGTTTTATTATCTACAACAGCACTGTTCAAGTACAAACAGCTTCCCTTTAAAGCATTTAAGCTGAATAGTTACTTGCACACAACCAGTTTTCACTACGCTTTGTGATCTTCAATCACAACTCATTTGCTAGACAGGTCCAGGTATTATTAGCATACAATTAGCATACAATAACATCTTCTGAAGAAATAAAAGCAACGTTTTATACCCTTATAATGTTTAGTAGCTATTCAATCATGAGTTTCTTGAGCACTCCTGAAAGTACTGGGTACTCTGAAAAGCAACATGTCCCTGTCTAAAGGCAAGCTGCTCCAGAACTTTGTATTCAAGTATTTATAGACTTTTCCAAATTCTTTTAAAAGTTTTCCCTTAAGTTACTCATGGACTCCTCGGACTCAATAGCATCACTCCAAGGAAAAGAATCCTGAGAGTAAGGCTATTCAGCAGTAAGCAATTAGATCTGCAAAGCCACAGGAGTACCCCAAGATTTCCAATAAAGTCATAGCAATAAAATCAGTCGTCGTCTGTTTACTTGCTCCCTTCCTCACACTTCTGCATTATCTGAGGTGCTTGTATTTCAGATGAAAAAGGAAAAGAATTTTACATGCTGAAAAATGTCAACGTATGATTAATTAATAACAGATAAATTTAGGTAACTGTCAAAGAGACAGCATTTATATCTGACAACCATAAATTAATTCTGTATTAAAGTTGCTGATAAGAAGAGGAACAGGCTCTGTCTAGCTATGGAAGTCTGCAGGAATAGCATCACTGGAGATTAAGTAACAGGATTTCCAAAACTTGGGAGAATACTGACCGCAGCCCATTGTAAAGGATCATTTTGCTCCGCCCACAGAATAACAGCACTGCAGAATAAACAGACACAAATCCAAACAGAATCCCCACATACCTCTCCTCCATTAACAAAATCCAGGACAAAGTAAAGCTTTTCTGTTGTTTGGAATGAGTAATGTAATCCAACTAAAAAGGGATGTTTCACATTTTTCAGAAGCACATTACGTTCAGCCATGATGTGCTTTTGCTGTAAGGAAGGAAAGGATCAGTAAGCGAACAGGCACAATTTTGTAATTGAGGGGAAAAAGCGTGTGGAGAAAGTGTATTTTATTTGTACCTCTTTCCTGTTAAGAACAATTTTTTTCTGCAGCACTTTGACAGCATAATATTTCCCATCCAGTTTTCTTTTTGCAAGAAGAACCTGTGAAATTCAAAACAAATGAAGAAACGTCATGGTTCTAGTTCACATTCCACTGATAACTCATTAATTTCAGCATAACCGAAAAGCATTAATACTATGTGTTCACAGTAGTCTCTTTGTTTTTAATATAGTCAGTCACTAATCGAGCGATCTTACAGTTCAGTACAGTCAGTCTATATATTGATATAATGAAAGGGTAAATGCATCTCTTTGGAAAGTATCAATATTAGTCACTTTTCAGTGTCGCTCAGTGTTGTTTGCACTGCTCCATAGCACCAGGTGCTTGAGAAGGCAGACCGTACGAACAAAGGAAAATGCAGGGCTTGTATTCCAGCTGCATAAGCACGGGGTACCTCCCTTCCTCCCTGGGGGAAAGAGAGGATCCCTACTGCTCTTAACAAGAAAGGGAAACACTGATTTTTTTAATCCCAACAAGTAATCAAGGCAGGCAACAAGTACTACACCAGAAAATAACAATGGCAGGGCTATGGAGAAGTAGCAACAGGAATCCAACACGGGAGTTTATGTGCCATCCTGGAATGATACCACTTTCAAAGCCTCTGGCAACACCTCCAGCTATTATGCCTGAGACACCAGCTGGCACCCTTGCACCACAGCAAGTCACAGCAGTCATAAAGCTCACCTTGCCAAAGCTGCCTTTCCCAATAACTTTCAGGAAATCAAAGTCCGTTGGCTTAGCACTGAAAGATATTTAGGAAGGAGGTAAGTCATTTGGGTAAAAATTACAAGCTCCATAGCTGTACAGAAGCCTAGTGCAGCCCTCCAACTGTAAGAGTCTGTCAGCACCTTTCTTAATTCTTCATTCTAGTCAACAACTGGGCTTCTGCAAAGCTACCCTTCATTTTGCAATTCCATTTTCCTCCAGAAAAAGTGACGGAGCTGCAGCATTTGAATTTATTTCATCTCTTCATTTTAAGTGTAAGACGCAGAGGATGAGCAAGACTATTCTTTTCTCCTCCAGAGACTCTAGATTCTTCTAATTTTTAAGTCATCTTTTCGCCACAACTCTTCTTGAAGCTTATCTCCCATTGCCAGACATCCAACTGGATTCCGAAGCTCACATGACAGAAGGAAGAAGTTTATCATTCATTCTGTCTTTCCTCATCCCATCCTTCCTACCATCCATTGCTTCCCCAGTTTAAAGTGACAGGAGGGAGGCCCCAACACCTTCCTCTTCTATGTGTGTTATTTGTATGAACTCACTGTTTCTCCATTTGCCAAAGTCACCACTACTTTCAGTAATTTCCATTAATTACCTCACTTTTTCCTAAGTACAATTTAGAGGTATTGTTGTCAGCAAAACAATTATCTTTTCCGCCTCTGAAACAACAGTTATGTCACACAACTCTCCATTTATTACCCCCCAAAGGAAGCACTCTTACAATTTCATTTCTCACTGCAATCTGTTAAGCATTTCCTCCTGTTAGCCCAGAAAATAATCTGAGAGGAAAGAGAAGTCAAAATAGGTGTCATCTCTCAGATGAAAAAAGCACAGATAGAGATCTGAGAAAGTAGTTTACAGAAGTAAACACCAGAGAAGCAAGTTGTAACTGCAGTGATGAAGTCTGTAATACCAACAAGTTAAGCTGCTCCTTTGCCATGGATTAAAACAAACGTGTTTTCAGAATGTTTCTCATTCCCAACAGCTGTGGGGCCATTCCAAAAAGAGAGGGTTTGTTTTCTGTTTTTGCCATAGCATCCTCATGTGAAAGGACAGCAGACTAACAAAATCTGAAGATGAAAAGGAAAATGTCTTGAAAGAGTTCATTTACTGAGCACAGGATTAAATGCCTTGCTTCCTTCTGAGCAGAGCAAAGAAAAGATAAAGCCATGTATTCAAACCACTCTTCATACTATTAGCAATTATACTCAGTCTAATTTTTCAGTTTATAGTTAATTGAAAAACCTACTGAGGATTTCCAGATGGACCCAAGTTGATATTCGGTGAGGTAGAATTTAACTGTTGGAAGAAACAAATAGAATACAATAAAATAAACCTTTCTTAGGCTTCAACCAGTAGCAATTTCAAAATACTACTTTATTCAAGCTATATCTTTACACTTGTTAATAGGTTTTGAAAATATCTAATATTCTCATATCTCTTTAAAGATATCTAAGATTGTGAACTTCGTAAGTTTGAAGTATCTGGCCATCAACACATTCTCACCAAATATTTCTGTATACGCCATATGGAAGGAGAAAGGTAATAAAATAATTATGTCCAAACAGAGAGGACAAGATTAGGAACAAAAATTTAAGACTGTGTCAGCAACGTTCCTCACGGAGAACTCAGACCCTTCTGCATTTAGTCTAAGGACTATGCTTTTTACCTTTTATTGCAATTAAATTATTGTAAAACTCCACTGTTCATGCAGGAGTCCAATTAATTAAGGATATGGAGCTTTAAAAAACAAAAACATTTTCCTCCACCAAGAAAAACCACTAGGAATCTTTCCCGTCCTGACAGTAACGGCTAACTCAATTCCATGCAAGGCATGAATCTTATCAGTACACAGTCATGATGGAATCTATAAACTATATGGACAGGAGGAAACCATCCTCATTTAAGCAACTTTCTCCAATTTGCTTTTAAATGAAAAAGGCAGTATTAGTACTCTCGCTGCGCTTTTGGTCTCTACCAGAGAAAGAAACCTCAAGGACAGTTTATCTGGAGAGGGGCCAGCAGGCATCACAAGATCAGCATGCCCACAGAAAACACAGCATGCCCTGACATCAACGCTGGATGTGACAACTGCACTAATAATAACCAATCACACAACAGACCTCAGCAGTTTTAAGAAGTCACCATGCAAGTTTGGAGGGAGTGGGAAGGAGATCGTTCTTACTCCTGGTTGCACATCACTTACAGTAACTATGACAGCATTCATTGTCTATTACAGTGTATCGTTTCAGCCACTAAGATGAGTTCTCCTCTTATTTTGAAATCTGTTACAGTGTAATACACTGTTAATTTTCTATGGAAGCTTTTCAAGTTATTTAAAATATCTTTCAAAGGAAGAGGAGGAAGCTTGTAATCTAAACCAAATTCTGCTGTATGCTCACCACGCTGTCAAGTACTTAAAAAAAGAAAAAGCAGAGACTGGCATTCTTTGGAAGTGAGACTTTGAGGAAACCCGCTGCGCTGCATCTGATCCACAGCCGGTTCAAAAAGCCTATCGTATATTCTCTAAGAGGGACTGAATAAAATGAGAAGTCCTAAGGCCATGAAGTAAACCAGAGAAAATAAACTTAATTATGGCACTTCTGCCTTCCTAGAAAGACTCCTTTTTCAACCAGCACTGTTTCTGGAACTGTAAATTAACTTTCAGACGATCCATCTAAACTGCACTTCTGTAGGGGCTTTTCTGACAGAAGAGGCTTGAGACCTCACAGTGTTAAATGTGAGCTAAAATTAAATTCATCTTTGCTCCCGAGCCACTTTAAGAAAGACTGCAATTTTTTTTCCTTCATGAGAATTATACTTCATCTAGTAGTGGCTTGTGTTGGAAGGGACCTTAAAGCTCACCTCGTTCCAATCCCTAATGGCATCTCTCTTGTCTTTAAAGACAAACAAACAAACCATTCAATTGCCTCTGCTCCTTGCCAATCATCCTTAGCAAGAGTGTTTGAGGAGACTGAAAAAACTGACAGCTGAAGTATAACTCAATCTGTGCCTCTTCCACTCAGACCAAGCAGGGAAGAAGCAAGACAAAGCTCACAATCAGGACTACTTCTCTCTGCAGTTTATACTAGACAGGAATACATCTTAAGCCCGCAGCAGAACAGTTCTGTTTAAAAGATCACAGGAGAGATTTACTGCAAAACCAACTGGTAATCTTCTGTAAGTAATATACTTAAGATTGCTAAAGTTGCTAAAATTTAGGAGACTGTTCTATGTCTATGTTTTATTACCTTCTGATTACTCCTTTCATCTTCATCTTCAGACGGATCTGACTGGTGTTTTGGGTTATCCATCTGAAGAAATGCTCTGACATCTGGGCTAGAAAGAAGCACAGTTAAATGCATTAGGAAACCAGTAACTTGCATGATTTTCAGCCAGAATCATAGAAAAAGGAAGAGTAACGGCTTCGACATAACGGAGTCACCAATCACAAAGTTTTACACTCACAGTAATTAAGGACTGTATGCAAGAAATGCTTTTACAGAAACGTAATTGCTGAGTATGTTACATACAATATATAAGATTTTTTTCAACTTGCAAAGATCTTAAATGGTGAAGTATGTGAAGACTTCCTAAGGTCAGAGGAACTGCATTAAAAAGTAATTATTCAAAGAAAAAGCCCTATCCAAAGCATAAGTTCTAACTGGCCAGCAACAGTAAGTAAACCTATTTTCTTTCAACGCTGCCAGAACAAAAGTAAAAAGCAGCAAAAGATGAAGAGACACACGTCCCAAGAGGTGTGTGGCAGTAACGTTCCTGTCCCCATCCACTTTTAAGTGAAGCATTGTGGTTTTGAAATCGCAGTGCACTCTAGCTGGGCATGACGAGACAACACAAGAAACCTTTCCACCTCAGGACAAAATGCCATCCTTCAGAAACTGGTAAGAGAGACTGTAAGATTCCCATGGTACACAGGGACATGCAAGCGAGGCAAAATTAATTCCTAAATGGGTGTCACTTACAGCTATATACTACTTGAAGAGATGCCTTGAGCCTTTCAAGCTCACTAAAAGGCAGATGGCTTACGCAGGAAGAAATTTCACTTAGATTTCAGAGCTCTTTCAAAGCTCTCAGGATAGCTGCAGTTGGGAAACTCTGCACGAGGTATGCAGTACAAGAAAAAAAAAAAAAAAGCCCTCGAAACAACAACCACCCCACACCTCACCATGAAGCTGCTCTTTTAGAGCAACAAATAGGGTAGTTTTCATATTGGAAACAGATACCTTTATTTTGCTATTTTCAGTCTATTTTATCCTCCTGCACTTCTGTAAAGCAAGGATCAGAAGTGAGAGATCAGTTAGTTTTGACACTTCTCCAGATAACGTATTTCACATTAGTGTTACATAACCTAACTCATGTCATACACCGCTTATTGCTCACAGTCTCCATCGCTTACGTTCTCGCATTCTTAAACCTCTATGGATGGAATGCAATTTCAGTTACCATTAGCCTTTCAGGAATGAGACTGTTCACACAATTTCACAACCACTTCAGCTTACTTTTCCCAATCTTACGTGAACTCCAAATTCCAATTTATTTCAGGACATGTTTTGTATCCTTAGTCCCAGGAAGAGTAAAATAACTGGTTGGAAATTTACAGTAATATTGACCTACCAGACAACAATTTAAGTTTCAGAACCTCTGGTTATCATAAAATGAAGGAAACAAAGTTACGGTTAACATTTTTCACCACACATGGAGTTCCAAAACCTGACCTTAATTACCTTTCCACATTCATTATTTTGGACAACTGGCTGATTAAGTAGGGCACGTTGCGATACATCTCAAGTAGTTACTATAGTAACTTCGTGAGTGAATTCAGAGCAGAAAAAAAATCAGCTCATGGGGAAAGGCTGCTTAACAGTTCTGGGGTATTCAGCAATTTCTGCAATATGGAGCAGCCAGAGGCACAACTGATCAACGTTACGTTGTTCACATCTGTAATTTCAGAAGCTATGGAAGAGTGCAAAAAAAGTAGTGATTAAAGTAAAGTTAAATGGATCCACTTCTTCGCCAAGGTTGCAGTGTGACCATTAGCTCAGGAGCTGCATTAATTCAAAGGATTTTAAAGTACATTGAAACTGTTCCTAATATAACCTCACATATCAAATTAAATGGATAAAGAAAACAGCATAGGTGGGCTGTTCAATGCACACCATTTTTTTCCCCAGTAAGCTGTTTTTCCCTGGACTTTTATGATGGACTGGATATATTCTGTTTATGCATTATCTCTGAAATCCACAAAGGGGTCCCAAACTCCCCCTAAACATGGTCCCCCCAGTGGCAGTACGTCTGTGTCAGCCTTCCCACAGAAACACATGCAAGCCATACAAAAAGCGAGGAGAAGCATAAACAAGCTCAAAAAGTTGCAAACTTTGAAACATTATGATAAAATTAATAGGCATTGACAGAACCTAAATGTTTAAGGTATACTCCATGGTCTTTACAGTTCAACATATACACACACACCCTTTTAAAAAATGTGAAATGCTGCTATCTTTCTTACACAAAATAGTGCTCACAATTAACAGATTACCAGCTCCTATCCAGGACAGCAGCCATCAAAGGAGAGGCATTATCAGATCTCCATCCCCTCAGAGATTTGGTTTGTTTTGTGCACTCCGCATTCTACCCATGAGTGCAAGTTCTCCAACAAATATGTTCAGCTGAGCAAACGCAGCTCGAAGCCGGCCCATGTAATTCCCAATTCAGTCAAGACAAAAGATTCACCCAGCCCAGTATCCCACCTGACAGGGGCTACAGGAAAACCCTTCACCAGCCAATACAGGGTCTCTTTATTCACTCTAGTGGACTTCAGGTTTTTGTCAGGTTTATTATTGAGCAGAAAGGTTTGGTTTTGATGCGCTATCCAACAAACAAGACTCAAGAACAAAGTCCACTAAAAGAAAAACACAACACAGCACAGAGTTACGTGTTTCAGAGAATAATGTAGATATTACCCTCATGGACACACACTGAATCTGACATTGGTGTTTTTCAATTCAGACATTCAAGCACCTTCCCTTCCAGAAATGAGAAGCCACCACGAATCACTCTTCAGCTTTTACTGAAACAGTTTTCCCAAGCAGGATTTAAAAAGTGTAAAATCTCAATACCTGTTTTAATGCTTAAAGATTTAGTGGAAGATGAGCTTCCTTACATTTCTCCGAGAACATACAGCCCCCTAAGACCTCCTTGTACGTTACTAAATTTCTGGGAGTTATTTTACCTAATATCAAATTTATGCTGTACTCAGCACTGGTGAGGCCGCACCTCGAGTACTGTGTTCAGTTTTGGGCCCCTCACTACAAGAAAGACATTGAGGTCCTGGAACGAGTCCAGAGAAGGGCAACGAAACTGGTGAGGGGTCTGGAGCACAAGTCTTATGAGGTGCTCCCTCCAGCTGAGGGAGCTGAGATTGTTCAGTCTGGAGAAGAGGAGGCTCAGGGGAGACCTCATTGCACTCTACAACTTCCTGAAGGGAGGTTGTGATGAGGAGGGGTTTGGCCTCTTCTCCCAGGCAACAAACAGGACCCGAGGAAATGGCCACAAGTTGTACCAGAGGAGGTTTAGGTTAGACATAAGGAAAAACTTTTTCTCTCAGAGAGTGGTCAGGCCCTGGAATGGCCTGCCCAGGGAGGTGGTGGAGTCGCCGTCCCTGGCAGTGTTCAAGAGGCTCCTGGATGAGGAGCTACGAGATGTGGTTTAGTAACTTGTGGTAGCAAGGGTAATGGGAGGACGGTTAGACTAGATGATCTTGTAGGTCCTTTCCAACCTTGTGATTCTATGATTCTACGATTATTAATGCAACACAGTTTAAAGGCATATATGGGCTACCTGTAAAGACTCAGTCACCATATACTCCTGAAGCAGTTTCTAGCAGGTTGTGCCAAGACACTCAAAATCATCAACCTTTGGTATTTCTTTACTGCTCATATTCATTGACACATAGAAAAGGCAACAGATTATGAAATTATTAACATGATTTGTTGTAATCTGTGATGCATACAGAAGCACGGCCTTATCTTTGGAGATCTAATATAAAATGTTTTGAGACAATATTTGGTATTTGGACATACTGACAAGAGAGCTATGCTGAATTAACAAAAGAAGATCTGAATCTTTTCAATAATTTAACAAAACACATTAGCTTTCAACACTTAGTTATTCTGCAATGTTTTCTATTCTTTCCCAGAGAACATCAATGCTATGCCTACAAAACTCACAGTATTTCCTTTAGTGGAAAACTATTTTGCCATAAAGCCTTTGTTCCAAAGTTTTTTCCACTTATCACAATGAACGTATATATGTCATTCTTTGTCTTCCAAAGAAGAAAGGAAGTACATACTTCAACTTAATCAACATTACACAGTTCGCTTGTTGGAAAATAAAATCTGACTGCAGACTTCAAACTGCAGCAATATTCTCTGGTATTTTTTTCCTGTGGGAAATGGACAGTTTCATGGGTTGTACTGATAGGATAATTAAACAAAGTAAAGAAACACAGAGCTAAAGCCAGAAATAGAACGTTACTGATTTACTAATTCAAGCAACGTAGAAAGCTGCATAGCTTTATCTTAAATTGATTAGGTATAGATTGAAACTGAAAGAAAACTGAGGTTTACCCTCAAAATCAGTTCACACAAGTGCATTCCTCCAAACTTGTAATGCAGAGGAGCTGTTTGTAATTTATCACCACCTCATCACTGCCCCACTGATGGAGGTTATCACACATACAGGTCTTCTGAAAGAAGAGTTGGCATGGAATCTTATTCATGTGTTTCAGGCAAGTCCTAAGCCACCAAAAGAAGGTGACCAAGCTACTTGTTTAACATGCTTAAAACAAGTTCTGGAGTACACACATGAACTGCTCAAAGAAAAAAATCACAGGATCGTGGGGGTTGGAAGAGAGCTGGGGATCATCTACTCCAATCCCCCTGCTAAAAGTAGGTTCCGTACAATAGGTTGTACAGGAACACATCCAGATGTGTTCTGAATATCTCCAGAGGAGACTCCACAACCCCTCTGGGCAGCCTGTTCCAGTGCTCTGTCACCCTTACGATAAAGTTCTTCCTCATGTTTGCATGGAACCTCATGTGTGCCAGTTTGCACCCACTGCCCCTTGTCCTTTGACTTCACACCACTGAAAAGAGCCTGGCCACATCCACTTGACTCCCACCCTTTAGATATTTATAAGCATTGACAAGATTTCCCCTCAGCTTTCTCTTCTCCAGGCTGAACAGTCCAAGCTCTCTCAGCCTTTCCTCATACAGGAGATGCTCCAGGCCCCTCATCATCTTTGTGACTCTCCACTGGACTCTCTCTAAAAGTTCCCTATCTTTTTTGAACTGGGGAGCCCAGAACTGGACGCAGCACTCCAGGTGAGGCCTCACCAGAGCAGAGTAGAGGGGTAGGATCACCTCCCTCAACGGGCTGGCCGCACTTTTTTTAATGCACCCCAGGATACCACTGGCCACCACCAGGGCACACTGCTGGCTCATGGCCAACGTGTTGTCCACCAGGACACCCAAGTCCTTCCCTGCAGAGTTCCTTTCCAGAAGGTCAGCCCCTAACTTGCCCTTGTCGAACATCATCAGGTTCCCCTCTGCCCAACTCTTCAGATCTTTCCAGACGGCACCACAGCCTTCTGGTGTATCAGCCACTCCTCTCAGTTGTGTATCATCAGCAAACTTGCTGAGGATGCACTCTATCCCTTCATCCAGGTCACCACTGAAGATGTTAAATAAGACCAGAAAAGGATGCAGGGAGTCACTCCAACAAGGGCAACACAGTAGCAAGTGACAGAGCTCTCAAAAGCAAAGCTATCAACAGAACAAACATCCGCCCTACAGGAAGAGAGTTTACACAGGAACCTGCAATCTCTGAATTAGTATCAGTTAATTGCAAAACTACTTCTATATCAGTCTTGAGAAAATAGAAACATTTTATACTGTTCTTCAGCTCTGTATTTTCCTTGAAAGAACAATCATATTAAAGATTATTTATTACACCTAAAAGTACTGACAGGTAAAATAAATTTTCTAGTTGGAAGTACTTAAATTTTATATTTGACACCTCACAACTTTTAATATAGCCCTCATAAAACAAAGGAAGCTACTTACTGGTTGCATAGCTCTGGCTGTCTAACTAAGTTTTGAATGAATTCATTCAGTCCTGCTCTTCTCTGTTTGATAAAATCTGAAAAAAAAATATTAGGAACGATCAGTCAGAAAACAAAAGAGACTCATTTTCAAGTTCAAGATATTTTAGGATTTTGATGGGTAACAGTTAAAAAGAGCAAAGTGAGAACAGGATTGGTTCAACATATGAAAACCACAAGTTCAAGAACATTCAGGTGAGGTGAGAGAACACAATTCAGTTCCTCTGTAACGCTACTTTAAAGTGTGATAGGACAGGTGGATTTTAAAGCACTTCAAGAGCGATGTGCAACCACAGTGCGCTAACTCCCGCAGCCTCCTTTGCGTGGGTGAGCCCCCCAGGTCCTGATTTCTCTCGGAAAAAAGCCACAGGCAAAACTGTCACACAAATCGTGTTTTTACACGAACAGTCCCACCGAACAGCACATTCCCATAACAAATGAAAATGGGGAAGCTGCACAACCATCCAGCAAGTGCTCAGATGTAACCACTAGAAATAATTAGGTAAAATACTTCTCGCTCCATCTTGGACTTAATTCCTAACGTTCAGTAAACAAATCCTCAGAATCTTCTTGATTTTTTTAAAGCAGTATGGAAAGATACGCAAGGGGCTTGAAATAGGAAAAGAAAAATCACAGAACAGAAGAATCCTGTTTTTCATCACTTGTCTCAATCACCAAAAGTCTTTTCCTGCTAAAAATCAACATGTACACACTTCTAAGGTGTTCTAATGACATTTGCTGCCATGAGCAACTTACTTAAAATATTTGGAAAAAAAAACTTGAGAATTTTAATTATTAAGAGCAATTCATTGTTTCAGCAACGTAACACCTAAACCTGAATTAGGATGTTAAATAATCCCCCAAAACAGGAGAGTGAATTTGCATAAAGACTGTACGTGAGTCACCAGCATCAGCTACTTCTGATGCTGACTGCAGTCAGCCACTCTAAGACTAGAAACCTGTCCATATTGTTGAAGAAAAAACATCTGCATCAAATCTACTCAAATGCATGCTGTCATTTTTTTGTTCTGTATCCTGACTGGTTTCTATTATTTACCTCTGCTCTGTTTTAAAAGTTACATTTGGATAACCCAGATGACAATAAAAACTGAGGCTTTAGATGATAATGTATGTTACGACAGTATTTTTAGTAGACCTTGGGAAAGGCATATTTCAGTTTCACTCTACTATGCTTATGACTACAGTGCACAAGTACAATACTGAATGCCCACACTGCACCTGCAAGAACAGACCAACAAAATTAAAATACCTTTCCAAAGCTGTAGAACGTACCTTATTTCAGAAGAAGGCAGAAACACTGCATCAAAGTTTTAGTAAACCAGCGTTAAGATCAAGACTTATTTAAATGAGCATCACCCTGCCCTGCAGCAAGACAAATCTTAAGAACTATTTTCTCATGCTTCCAAGATTATAGAATACAGAAAATAAGCTTGAGGATTGTGTTTTACATACATAATTCCAATAAAGTTTTAGTCTTCCCTCTACCCCCCCCCATTTTAAATCCAGTTTCCTAAATCTGAATCCAAGAAATCCAATAGTGCACATGGCTGTACAGAAGACCAGAAAGCATGATATTACCAGGTCTTCAGCCAGCTCTGAAGTCCCAAGGTTGGAGAAAATGAAAGAATACAAAATAAAACAAGAAGTCCTCTTCAGAAGAAGCCAACAGAAGAAAGCAAACTTGGGTAATTGTACGTGATTATTTTAATAACAAAATGAGAAGGAAGCTTCACGTCAAGGTCTAGATGATTAACAGTAACTGCTAAAAATTAAGATGCTTGAAAGAACTCTTCAACCAAACACACGCCAAGAAGGTCAGCATCTCTGGATCCACTGGTACTTCAGCAGAAAAGAATATTAAACTTTGAAACAAGTGCAGGAGGAGGTAAAACTACAAACACAGACTGATCGTATCAACAAGCCAGTAGAGGGAGGTTCCCAATGACCATCAGGAAAATCTCTCAGTAAAACGGTCTGAATTAAGGGTATAAACACACAGAGCAAAGGTCTAGCCTGTCCATTTGCTGTTGTATTTATTCATCTGTGGTGCCTCTTACAGTGATGCACTGCACTTTTAAAAGTGATTTTCCATTAATATTTTGATGTGGGCAGGGCAAGCTTAACTGGGACCTATCAGTCCTAATTGGATCACACAGAGATCTTATCAAACAGGCTTCCAGAAATGTAACAACAACAGGAAAAATTCCATTTTCATCTAAACTGTGCAAGAAAACACATTTAGATATGAAGCTCAAAAGCCTTCAAGGATAAATTCCTTTGTTGCTTAAATTTTTAGCAGGAAAAGTCACACAAAGCAAACAAAGTTCAACAGGCATATGTTTAGAAGAGCCTGTGATACGGATTTTGTTTTTATGCTGACAGTTAGAATCTCTCACAATCCTGAACGTGACACGGCTGGGAGGAACTGTAGCACTCAGTACAAAAGAGGTATCATGCCACGAAGCAACAGTTTGTTCAAAATCACAAGGAAGAATACCTACCCACGCTAGTTCCTGCTCTTTGCTCAAGTATGACTAACCTTTGGTTTAGTCACTGGTTTGAGGATTGCTGAAATACTCATCTAAGATAGCTTCCTGTACTCTGCAACAGATCAAGTCTCAAATAAAGACACTGACAAAACAAGAAACAAGATAATAACTTGCCGGGATCAAAATTATCTCCAAATATTCTTTTAGCTGGAATCTTCAGGTTCATAGTGGGAAATTGCTTCTTTAGCTGAAAAATATAACACACAAAATGAAACTATGCTTAGACTTTTGCTGAGATTTTTACCATCAAAATCGTAATTACAGAATCACAGAATGGATTGGGTTGGACGGGACATTAAAGATCATCTAGTTCCAACCTACCTGCTATGGGCAGGGATGCCACCCACCAGCTCAGGCTGCCCAGGGCCCTACCCAACCTGGCCTTGAATGCCTCCAGGGATGGGGCATTCACAGCTTCTCTGAGCAGCCTGTTCCCTGTGCCTCACCATCCTCTGAGTACAAAGTTTCCTCCTAATTATCTAGTCTAATTAACTCCTCTCTTTTAGTTTTAAACTGTTCTCTCTTTTCCTATCTCTATCAGACAGTGTAAAAAGTCTGTTTCTCTCCTGTCTACAAGCTCCCCTCAAGTGCTGGAAGGCCACAATGTGGTCTCCTCAGAGCCTTCTCTTCTCCAAGCTGAACGAGCCCAGTTCCCTCAACCTTTCTTCACAGGAGAGGTGCTCCAGCCCTCTGATCTTTTTAGTGGCTCTCCTCTGGACCTGATCCAACAGCTCAACATCTTTCTTGTGTTGGGAAACTCAGGCCTGGACATAGTACTCTAGACGGGCCCTCCCAAGGGCAGAGTAGAGCCGGACAATCACCTCCCTTGCCCTGCTAACCAGGATACAATTGGCCTTCCAGGCTGCACACTGCTGGCTCAAGTCCAGCTTTTTGTCCACCACGATCCCAAGTCCTTCTTGGAAGGGCTATCTCAAGGGGTTCTTCTTCCAGTCCATCTGTGTATATGAGATTGCCCTGACCCAAGTGCCACACCTCATGCTTGGCCTTGTTGAATCTCGTTAGGTTCTCACAGGACCACTTTTGAAGCCTGTCCTGGTCTCTCTGATGGCATCCCTTCCTTCCATTGCATCAACTGCACCACTCAGCTGGAATCAGCAAATTTGCTGAGGGTACACTTGATCCCACTGTCTCTATCATTGGTAAAGACGCTGAGACAGACCCTGAATGACAACACTTGTCACTGGCCTTCACCTGGGTATAAAGCATCAACTACAATCCTTTGGCTGTGACCATCCAACCAATTCCATATACAAATACACACTTTGCATGTTTTGACAATTGGTTAATTGGAAATTTCCCTCACAACATAATGATCCTTGGCAAAGGAACCGATTTTGAGTTTAAAATTCGAACAAATCAAAGTAAAAAAAACCCAAAACATTCTTTTTAAACAGGCTTCTACAGTTACTGGATGCTGACTCAAACTCCTCAGTGAGGGCATTAACTGAAACCTTAACACTGGAAACAAGCGTTACTCTGTGTTATCCTGGCACAAGGCCATAACCTGCCTTTTGCTTACCGTATTGTAGAGTTTATCAAACTCTGCATACCGTCTGAAGACAAACCACTCATTTCTGCCAACCGAGACCAACACTTTGTAAACCTACAAAAACATAAATACAAGTTAATGTCAACAGAAAAGTTTCAGAAAACCTCCCAGGTTTAATCCTTGGGTGAAAATAAGGCCAGCTTGTTAAATTTATTGTGTAAACATACTGGCTGAGCTATGTATTTCTCACAGTAGTCACAAACGTCAATCATCAATGCAAAGGATTAGGAGAGCAATCAAGAAAGCCTGTCTGTTTTCAGAAATGACTTTTGCTTACCTGGCGCCTGAAAAAAAAAAGCTAATATAAAATATCAAGGAAGTAAAGCATTCAAACACTGAAGATTGCCCTCACTGAAACCTGGGGAGAAAGCACATACGGATGACAGGTATAAAGAGAACAATTTCTTCCAACATCTTGAATGCTATTATAGTCAGGATCCTTGCAGATGGTTGGGAACCTGGACAATTCTAAATTCAACTGAAATCATTCTGTGATTCTATGAATTCTTCGAGGTGAAAAAAATGTTGCTGTGGTTGAAATGCAGTGCGGGTTACATAATACAGTTCTGGGGTCAAGGGAGGAGTAGCTGGAACCTGCTGCAAAATTCAAATCCCGTGATATCAGAGGACTCTAGTAACCAGGCAAACTGTGGATCCCTGGGTTCATAAACCTACTTGGCAGCTGGATCTCCTATCTCTTAGTAAGACCTTTCCCTCTTAAGCAAGCAGTTCATCTTCCTTCCCCAGCTTCTTGTGTTTCCAGAAAGAGCCCACCTTTTCTTCAAGGAGAAGATGGACAAAGCAAGGAAACAAGTGCAGCAGGCTGCTAATTCCTCACCTAGAAAACTGGGCTGATGCCCTGGTGGCCTTCCCTTCTGTTCTGCATCAACAGCTTACTCTATGTTTTCATGCCTTTGGGCTCTACTACTACCAGCTACACTTATCCTGCTTCTAGAAAGGCAAAAGGAAAGGAAAAAAAAAAAAAACCACCAGCAATCACCCATCTAGAGTTACTCAGATAATAACATTTTTCAAACTGAATTAAGCCCAAAGCAAAAGTTGTCTTAAACAACTCCTAGAAAAGATCCACCCAAGCCCTGTAATCTGTGGATAAGTAATACTTTCAAAAAAATAAATTAAAAAACACAAGACAAGACAAAACAAAACTCCTGAAAACATCACCATCACAATTATCATTGCAAACTGTCTTCCCAGATCCAGACTGGACAGGACCCAGCTACTTCTCAATGTGATTTCCTCGTGGAAGAAATCACAGAAATCAAAAGGTTTCAATTCTGTTTTGGTAGCTTACACTCCTAGACTGAGTATTCAACTTGTATTAAACAAAAATAAGTACAGTGGTAGGATATATATTTTCCAATTTCAAGCGAGCAAGCATTGGGAAAGTAAGGAAACTAACCATAGGAAAAAAAAAAAAAGACAAAGCCCACAGTCTTCACAAAGCTGTACCTTAATATATGTTACAAATCTGAGAAACTTTCCACATTTCATCAGAAAAATTATGATTTCTTAGCGAGTCTGTGTTATGACTGGAGGAGACAACAGAAGAGGTCAGGAAATACAATTAAGCCTTAGCCATTAAATAACTCAGGGATAAAAGCAAAAGAAAGCAGGCCACTATAAAGTAAGGACAGAACAGCAATTAACATAGCCTATGTGTGGCCCAAAATAAGTATTTTGCCACTTTTTATAAAGAAAATGAATGCTGAATCTTCAGGAAAAAAAGGCACGACAGTTGAACTAGAGTGGGTATACAAAGAGGCTGGTTACCGGGAATTAAGTGGAAGCAGAAAAATTTCATGGCCTGAACATCAAAAAAACGCAAACATGAGTTATTAGCTCCCTTCCCCACTTCACCCCCCAAAGAAGGTAATAAGCATATCAAATACAGGTAGTATTTATCAAAAAACCAACTGAACGTTCAATTAAAAGGTTGCGCAGATGCTCAGGAAGAACTAAGAGCTCATTTCCAAAGACAAAACTGAGAAGTTTGACTTATTTATCAGAATAAGGATTCTACAGAGACATGATTGTTTCCAAAAATGCTTCAGAGTAAGTATGAGAGCTAGTCAATGCTCATACTTGCTTCCTGTCTGAGCCAACATGAAGCGAACCACAGTAAGGTTTGACTACAATTTATCACCTCTATTCAGATCAGTAAGATTCTGGAATAGTCTCTGAGTAGAAGCAGCAATGAGATGTACCGTAATCGATGAAGTGGTAAAGTTTATACAAAGTAGTCACTCAAAGTCTTTCCTAGCCTTTGTCATTTTAACATTTTCTTTCACCCTAAGGCTTTTTTTCCTCCTTAGGGAATTTGTACAGACATTGCCATGAGAAGCACTCAACCATGACCTACCACAAAGTTGCTCAGAACTAAGTGTTCCCCCACCCCTCTCGCTCCTGTCCAAAAGCAGAACTGACAGGCTCCAGTCATTACAACACAGCTACAAAAGAGGAGGCAA
The DNA here is from genome assembly GCA_016647715.1 of Pavo muticus. Classification (NCBI taxonomy): domain Eukaryota; kingdom Metazoa; phylum Chordata; class Aves; order Galliformes; family Phasianidae; genus Pavo; species Pavo muticus. Next base: position 301,281 of record JACDJE010000073.1, on the reverse strand, counting down.
AGTGAAAGCACTGACGGACACGCTCTGGAATTCAGTGTTCCTACCACAAAGTTTAACATGGCCCTCACTTCTGTCACCCAGTCCTACAACACACAAGGCAATAGTCAAAAGCTTGGCTGTTGAAAGTAGCCCTTGTCACTCTGCTCATTATTCCTCGATGCAGAAAGCAGAAAATGCCAAGACAAGGCACACCTCCACACAGCACAAGCTGGGCCTGATTTTTTTTTCTCCTCCTCCCTACACCCAATTTCTGGTGTTTCCTACTATTGCTGGTAGTACTCTCTGAAGGGCATGCCCAGATAAAGCGCCTTTGAGCAGCTAAGGTCGTCACAAAGATACTTAGGTAAAATGACATAGAAATCTAAATATTAGTAGGTTCCACAGCTGTACCACACTGAGACTTTTTAACAGCAGGACTGCCAGCGCTGAGGCAATAAAGCAAACTTGTTTTGCTCAAGTTTAGGCTTTTATTTTTATTTGCTCATTTGAGTTTCACACACATTCAGACGATTAGTAATGTTCTCTTGTTCCTTTTACCAGCACATTTATGCCTCAAATTACACTCTGACATACTTGAAGAACTGAGTATCATTCTTCTCTGGGGAAAAGAGGGAGGGAGGAAGACAAATAATTAAGTAAATCTTTGTTTTGTTATATTCTTCAGGCAGCAGTTGAGCCTAAGTGTATTTACACTCAGCTTCTGAAGGGTGACTAATTCAGAGAGAGAGAGAGACAGAATAGGCTTAGAGGAAGTTGCACAAGAGTAATGAAACAGTTTGAGCTTTTAAAATGAAGGATTATTATGCTGTCTTTGTATACAAACACACAAGTGCACGAAACTTTGTTTTTCAATCTGCAAGAATTTCCCCACAGAATGGGAAGACTATTTCCAGAAAGAAGGTCAATTTGGGAGACCAAAAACGAAAGGGAGGGGAATGATGAGGAGTGGAAATGGGAACAGGATAGGAAAAAACTCATAAGCATTACAATCAGAAAACAGGAAGGAAGACTGAGAAATGGTCTTTCAAAAATGTGATGGCTTATGATTTTTTTCTTTTACACACAAAATATCATAATGTAATACCTACAAAAAATGGCAATTTCATAAACGTATTTTATTCCTTTAACAAAATAAATGTTCTCATTAAAAATAAATCACGTAGAATGCCAAATCTTAATCTGATTTGGCATTAAAATGTTATACTCGCATTTGAAAACTGCCGTATTTTATAAGAGAAAACATTGCTATTTAGGGGTGGGTGGAGGGGGAGTACCAGAAATTTGCAAAGTCAAATTGTTTTTGCAGAAAGTAGTTAAGCACTGTAAAACATTCACAGCTTCTCACACTGGACTATGGCCAGCACTCACAAGAGCAAGTGAACAGATTTCTGTAAACCTGTTGAAAACAGAAACAAGCTCACGACTGAAAACAAGTAACGCTTCCAATAGCAGTAACCTACGCATTTGCCTACAATGCTTATACTCATATACTTACAGTAAACCTTTTCTTCTTCTCTCTGTGTTCATCAGAGCTGGGAATGCTGACACTCGGGCAGCTTTCTTTGAGATCCATTGTATGCGCTCTTCCAGCAAATCTGTTACAGGACTGTGCTTGGGGTGTTGCAATCAGAAGGTATCTTCAACGGTATTGATCTAAGATATGCAACTCTTCTTGAGAAAACGTGAATTCCATCATGTAACCTTAAAGTGAACATAAAAAAGAAAATTAAGCCCAGGAACACTTAACTCGCAGTGCTAAAACCTGTGTGACAAGAACTTTTCCTCACAGGAAATGTACTTTACTATGCATGTACACAGACGTGCACAAGATTTTGCAAGTTTTCATGCCTTTGGTCCTTTGTCAGTTCACTGAAATCGCTCCTGTTCTCTGAGGACTTGAGTGCAACACAAAAGCTTCCTTTATGCATTCTGGAAATAGATTTGGGGTCCACCTGAAGGAATAAAGACAGAACCAAGAGAAATAACAACTAGGTATCAGCTGAAAAAAGCTACTGACGTTATGTTCAGAAGGGTTTCTTCCAAAACCAAGTATTTTCAACTGCACGAGGCTGTACCAGAAGGCATTTCAGATTTGCCAGAACATGCTGAGTGGATTTAATTATCACATCAGAGATCAAAGATGACATGAGAAAATTTTTTCATGTGAATTTCAGAAGACACAGGTAGCATCATGTGCCTGAATATCTACTCTATACCTGGAACAGTCTGCGTTTAGCAGAGCAGTAAGGTGTCTGTTCCCATCAGCACAGCAGTTCACTTCCTTGCAGAACTCAGGAAAGGCAAAAGACCAGAGCGCTTGGTGCTAACTGGATATTCCCCTACAGAGGGAGGAATGCTATCCCACCTGGCAGTGAGCGCAAGCCAATTGCTTACCAGTCCACACTTCAAGTAACAGGAACTTCAGGAGTGCTGGAGAACACCACTGAAATACCTACAGCCCCTGCTCAGGCCCGCACAGCCATCTGAAGTGTGCTGTCAGTGAGCGCGGCTCAGCTTCTAGAACAGTGCGTGTCAGAGCTACAAACATGAGAGAAGTTCTGGGTTTTTTTTTTTAGTAAGAGGAGATCACTGTTCTCTTCAAAACACCCAGAGGAAAAAGGAGCGCCCAGTTCAACATTTAACTCCCTGTTTTCTTAAAACAGGGAGGTATTAAAGTGGACTGTGTACTTCATAGCATAAACTTTCAAAAACACAAGCTAATCTGAGGTAATTCTGCTATTAGAGAGACACCCATATTTATGTTGGCAAGAAGGCTGAAGCCCCTGGAATTCAGTGAAAAGATGTTCTCAATCCCCTGCTAATCACAGCCAGTCAACTATTTTCTTGTTCTCAAAAGCCAGAACATCTCTCTGAGTCAAACTTTCACATTATCACCCCTCCTGTAGTAATTTAAAACTAAGTAATTTTGAAAGCTCAATATGGTGACTTTAAACAAAAAGGAGCATGTGAAACTACTGTAATCACAGCTGAGTCATAGATCATCCATACTGCAACATAACCAGAGAATTACTTTTTGTTACATCTGCAGTCAGTTCAAGCGCTCTGTTCTTCGCTGATCTGGCAATTATAGAGTTGAGCTTTTTTCCTTCCCCTTTTTATTGGACTACATCACGGCTACTGACCTAAAGTTTCAACTTGGTTTCTCCATTCCTTTGGCAAGCCACTGTTAAAACCCTTATTACAACAAGGTACAGTTCCCTTTTCACACTAGCACTTCCTTAAGACTATTCTTCACTCATTTCCACACACTAGTTTTGAGATCTAAAGGTTAACTGTGCTCTTCTCCACCACTAAGAAGCCCACTAAAATAGTCAATGGGCGCCGCTTTCAGTCAGCATTTTGCTAAGCTTACACTTCACTGAACACTTACGTCAACCTTCAGCCACTTCAGATACAGTGACAAGGAACTGCCTTCCTGCTCATCACATAAAGAAAACAGCAAAGCTTTAACGAGAATTAAGAGTTCCCTGACTAATACCATTCAAGGTCTTTCTCCTCTTGTAAACCACCATTCATTCCTAACACGCATGCATTCGTTCTCACAATGAAGGCTGCACCTCTCTGATCCCTTTCACCTTTGATTCTTGGTGCCATAGTTCCACCACTACACAAGCAGTAGTATGGATTAAAAGCTGCAGCACAAAGAGCATTACTTAGTGGACTGAGCTTTATTCCAGATCTGAAGCTCAAAGTTCTAAGGGAAACAAAAGGAGGAAGTGTCACCCAGATTAATTCAGGAAGAGTTTATTCATCTTGCTGGGGAGAAAAAAAAATAAATCATCTGACAAGTCGAAACTGCAATGTTCATGTTTCTTTCTTTAAGCTACCTGGAAGGACCCCAGCTGGGATTCTTCTCCTTCCCTGAGGCATCTCCTCTGAGTTGTGCCTGGGTCACCAAAGCTACATGGAATTGCCAAGGTTGGAATAGACGCATTATCGGTTGGGCCACTGCACTCCAGAATATCAGAGCTTTCTTTAAATTCTATGTGTTGTGAGCACATCAGCTCTGAAGAACTTGTCAGAACTGCAGGTCTGCCTGCAGAACTAGGGACAGATCTACCTTAACCTTCTCCATGCTGAATTTTTAGTAGGAGGTAAAACCAGCAGCACCGTGGTAACTACATGAAAGTAATGAGGAGCAAACAGACAGCATTCTCACACACAGCTCCAAAGGCACAAACCGCAGGTTGCCAGATATGGGTGAATGTAATAGACACTGCCAGGTGAGAAGTCTCTGCCTCTGTAGCTTTCCTGTAGCTAAGAACAAGCAAACCCTGGCCTCACTGATGGCAACAAGCAGAAAGGAGGAGGAGCTTTTTTAAAAAATAAAGAACAGCCTGTAAAAGAAATACCCTAAAATCATACTTGGGCACTAGATAAAGGGCACGCAGATCATGCAGGACATTAACACTGAAATCAATGCTGTTAAAAACAACTGTGATGAGCTAAAACTATCAAGTCACCGCAGTATCGAGGTCTGGAACAAGGGAAGGCACAGCCAGATAGACAAGGGAAGAGCAGAAGTCACGCATCCTCCTGGCAAAGTTTCAAGCCTAACCAACAGCTCCATGTCCATTCTCTCCACTGCGGCTGTCCAGCAGCAGGCAGTATTTTCACTGTTTCCTGTAGGAAGCCACAACAATGCCAAATTTCAAGCTGACTCTTGCCTCTGCTGAAGTAAGAGTGCAGCAATAGCAAAACCGACTCAATACGAACGTATATAGGTCTAGACACACAAATGAAGAATTTTCTGAATGCCTCACAAAAAACCACTTTGTGCAACCTCCTTACATTTACATGCAACAAGAAAACACTATGGAGTATAGTGACATACAGCAACCTCCTCTCAACTCCTTTCTGTGTAAGGTAGGCTCCAAACATATTATAAAATATTTCTGAAGTTTAATCAGACTGTTTTCTTTTTCTAAATGAGAATAACCTGAAGACGTTATCAATGCACAACCAAAGACCCTCACTCTTTGAGCTCATGACTCAGCCTCTACCACGGCTAGGTTAGGAAGCACCCGCTGCCTTCATACCTGTAGTCAAATTGCCCTAAATGCCTCTGACTAAGGCTGGAATAAATCAGCTATTATATTCACTCCAAGTAATACAAGGGAAGCAGAGAGAACTCAAAAAGCCCAAAAGCCAGTCTTTCTGCAAGCATAATTGGAAGACTCACCAGGATCCATACCCACCTACCAGAACAGAACTGGCATTTCCCCTACACGCTAATAATCCACCTGGAAAAAGTTACTCTAGGACTGAGTCACAAGTAAAACCAGCTGCTGAAAATCCCACCTGAGTGCAACTCCAGCTACAGAACAAACTTAAGAGAAACCAGAACAAAGACACAGGAGAGAGTCCTATTATTTACTACAGACCTCTTACTTTAGAGAGCACCACCTCTGGCACACTTTTCATCGCTTCCTTGGCCTTCTCCACAAATACCTTGATATCGAATTGATGTGTCACAGGACATTACAGATATTTTGAGAAAGCCAACTTGTTCTCTGCTCTGTACGATGAAAAGCAGCAACCCAACCATTCGCCACGAGGAAATGAGATGCAAGCTATCCACAATCCAATGCAGAAACACAGGGGGAGGAAAGACAGGGACTGCAGGAGTCACGAAAGAAGATTCAAAAGCAAAACACAGATCACTGTTCTCTAAGGAGCGATGGATGCCTAAAAGCTGCTGAAAAATCTAGTTCTGAAGGAAACAGGCTGCACAGAAGCTACTCTTTCACATACCACACACATACCATTTCGGTATGAAAACACTAGATACCAGTGCAGACCTCCAGAAATTAGGGGTGATGAAAAAGGAGAACACTAACCAAAACATTCTGTCCAATCCCTGTCTTATCTTAAAACCCTCTTTTAAATCAGCCACTGGTATGAAGGAAAGAAAGGCTGCTCCCTGTTTACACACCCACCACCTACCTTGCTTGTTAAAAATCCTCAGTAGCACCAGCGTGGATAGCAAACCACTACTCCACAGCCATCTGGGCAAAGTCCAATTCTACCTGCTGTTCCTTTCTACAAGTGGAAAGAAGCAGTGAACTGAAAACTGAACCAAGGGAATGAAAGCAGTAACTTTTTTCTTCAGTCTCTACTACTTCCCACCACCCTCCTGCAGTAAAGAACATCCCTTCTCTCTGCCCCACCTCCCAAAATAAGCTCCAGTAAGTTAACAGATGTACCTTACACATACGAATGCATATTTATATTTGCATTTATAAATATACAGTGTATAATAGACAAACAAAATACATATTCTACACAAAAAATAGGATTTGTGGCTCAGACTGGATCTACTTGCATTCCTGTTTATTACATGACAGAATGCAGGTTCTTTGCTGTGATAAGCAATCCCTGAGTAATAAAATGGGCCTAAGCACAACTACTGCCAATAAAAGATGGCTTCTAATCTGCACGTGGATATATACTAATTTAATCTTTAGCCCATGTCTACAGTTTGCAGAAAGGTCACAGTGTCTCAGATGGTGACTGACTTACAGCAGGAGCAGACCAAGCAAGACCCAAGCTTGCATTACACATGCTACCTGCACATTTTTGGCATGCTTCCTCAGCCTTCCTACACACCAGATCCAATTACAGCTAAGGGCAGACACCTAAGGACAGCGCAGACCAGAAGGTGCAGCAGCAGCAGCACCATGAGCTGCTTCCCAGAAGTCTCACACACACCGATACCAGCCGCCTGCAACTTGTTCGGTTCTACATAAGAGGGCAGTCAGGCTTCAGTAAACACACAGCAAATAATCCCAGCCTCATGTAGCCCCTTTCGCAGCAGATTAAGCTGGAGAAACCCAAGTTTCAGTTTCAGATGTACTGCCCTCTGTTTGTTTTTTTACGTGACCTTGAACAGAAGTCCCCAACTGTTCCCGTTTCACTACACGAATAGATCCAGATTCACCTCCATTTAAGATTTATGTTGTTACCGTGCATCCAGCACGGCGGAAGTTACTGGGGTTTACCTACTAAAACTGGCAAAAAATCCGCACACCAGAATGTATCAGGATTTAAAAAAATAATGAAGGATGCAAACCCGAGCCATGGTTCTGAGCAGAGCTCACAACTGCCCACAACCACGCAGCTGTGGGATGGGGAAAAGGCAACAGTTTAAGCAGCAGAATAATGAAAGACATTGGAGAAAGAGCTTTTAGCGCTACCTAAATTACACACCCAGTTCACCACCGCTGGAAACCTCATGCTATGAGTGCAACTACCCCTAGCATTTTACACCCATTTTGCAAGGACAGTTTACACACTCCTACAGGTACACACACACACACTGTCCTCATGCGTTCTGGAACCGCACAGAGCGTTTAGGTGTTCTAATTAGGTGAATGCACAGATTCAGAGCACAATGGCTTATGCATGTATAACAGAGCTTGGTGCAGTAACGTCAGATGTGGTGAGGCTGTAATTTACAATCAAAGGGGGAAATTAAGGTTGGAAAACAATTTAAAAAATAATTCATCATCACCCCAGAACCACAGGGGATGCTTCAGCCTTGAAGTGTCACGGCGCTAAAACAACACTGCTCATGAAGTTCAACACGTGTACTGACCCAAACAAGCACCTCTAAATGTCTTCAGAGGAATAAAGGGGTCTGCTTCCTACCTTTGAGTCACTGGAAATGCCACGCACGGAGACTGCCCTGACAACATTAACAGGGAACTTTCCAAAACGCTTTCCAAAAGCTCGGAACATTTTTTCCTGAACTCTCAAGTGTCTTTGGGAAAGCACTCCTCCACATACGCCTCCCCTCTTCATAATTAGTTGGTATCGCAGTCATTAGAGACATCGATGTGCAGGTGAGCGCTTCAATAAAAAACTTACATCAGAACTATATTTAGATCCCTAGACTGAAAAACCACGGGAGCAGCTATAGGGATGCTTTTTAATGTACTAAAAGAATCAAGGAATGAAATACCAGCAGCCTTATGGAGTCAGCCTCACCCCTGAGCGAGGCTGTAAGCACACTGTGCCCGTGCACGAAGGGTGTTACACAGCAGCAGCTCTGCGGTACTCGCAGGATCCCTCAGGGCCCATTAGCGGGACAGAAGCGGAGCAGCTCAATATTTCTAACAGCTGCTGCAGAAGACACGTTCACATCAATACCAAAACAAGCAGGCGAACTGTCAGAACAGCAGCAGCCTTCGCACGCCTTACGACCGCCCCGTAATTAACCTCCCGGCATTACAGCCCTCACAGGTACGCGGAGCCCCCGACCCGGCGCCACCTGACGCGCAGCAGCGCCCGGCCCGAACTCCACTCCCCGGAGCGCCGCCACGGCACGGGCAGCGCCTCGGAGTCAGAACCGCCCGGCCCGGAGGCAGGGAGCCCTCCACCGCCCCGGAACGCCGCCAGCTGCTCACCTTCCCGGGCTCGTTCTCAGCCCCGGGGGCACCGCGGCTCTCGGCTGGCTCTCCAGACAGCGCTTCGCTTTCCTCCGCCTCACGCCCGCTTCAGGAATGCCGCAGGCGAACACACAGACGCAACACGAGCGCGCTTTCGGTTCCAACGGCGGAAAAAAAAACTAAAAGAAACGAAGCGGAGGAGGGACGGCTCCACCTGGGACGGGCGGCTGCCGCAGCGCAGCGCCGAACCCCGCGCCCGGTCCCCGCAGTCCGCACAGCCCTCAAGTGCGCGCTCGCGCTGGCCGCGGGCAGGAAAGCACCGCGCGCCCGCTCCC
>JACDJE010000073.1:270944-292530 GCA_016647715.1 Pavo muticus | reverse complement strand
CCCGGGCAGCGCGGGAGGGCCGGCCCGGGCGGCGGAGAGAGGCGGGCCACCCCCTGCCCGCCCACGGCCGCTCCCCTCCGCCCCCGCGGCGCCGGGACACGGCTCGGGCGGGGCTGCCCGGCGGCCAGCGCGGCCCCCAGCCGCCTGGGACAAGCCGGGCCTTAGCTGGAGGCGGGCTGCGGGGAAGCGCTGCTGCAGCCTGAGGAACGGGAGGGTAGGTTACAGTGCTCCCGGCTACAACGTTGGACTCGGTAAGCTTTTCCAGAGCGGATTATGGCCCTAAGGAAGTTAATAAAAACATATATTTCAGAAAAAATCTGTTTCAGTGGCAGCATTGCTTCCACTTTGTTGAACAGGCCTATGTGTTCACGGCTGCCAGGAGTCCACAGGGACACCTGTGCACATAAAGCTTCTACACATGCAGCCTCTAACCATGAAAGGTCATCAGTTGTTTAACACAGGCAAGCTGTAATCTCTAAATGTGCCACTCAGACAAAGCTGAAGAGGCAAGCATCTAACATAAATGATAATACCAAGTTTGAAGTAGCAAGTATGATGTTTTATCCTCTTCCATGTAAATACTTGAAGTGATTCAATGGATTTCAAAATCATTCTTTGTTTTTCAACTGCTGTGTTTAGAGTGAGCAAGTGGAACACACAGCACTGCACCCAGGTGCCCCAATGCCCAGCAGTCCTCCTCAGCAAACTGCTCTAATGGTGCTTGGTGGAAAAGCCCTGCGTTCTACAAGCATGTCTTCACAGGACTCACGCATAGGCCTGATGAGACACAACGAAGTTCCTTGACGCAGTCACAGGTATCAGCATGTCCCTGGCGAATCCTAAGCGAGGAGATCCGGTTTCTGAGCAGTCCTGCTGCGGGACTTTCTACACAATCACACCGTCTCATGCTGACGGTCGTCCAAGAGCTCTCCGCACACCAACCAGCAAAGCAGTCTGGCACAGTTTGAAATACGTCAGCGTTCCAGTGAGTGTTGTGACTGCGCGCACACAGGCTGCAAGTCAACTGGATTGCCATTTTAGCAGAGTCCTCCCAGGAAGGCATGAGGAATTCTCTGTCCTTAGCCTGCCCTTATCCAGTTTGAGAATTTCATAGTGTGGGACAGGCACAGATGTGGACACTCTGCATGGTGGCAACAGCCTTTTGTTGAGGTATCTGCCTTGCACTCATGGAGAGTTTTTAATGAAACTGTGCTGGTACGTCTTGTTCTGATCCAGAAGAGAAGGCTTTGAACTTCAGTCAGTACAAGTAACTCACTGGCAAATAATTTAATCAGCTAATCTGTATGCAAGAGTTATTTTCAAGTCATTTAGCAGTCCCCATCTCCCATCCAGTTGATAGGTTTTGGTTAATCATTCACTCATCAGCAGGGCCACTGAATGGAGCCATACTGATTTACAGTAGAGGGCCTCAGGGCAGGAGAGCAGAGGACCCTGGCCCAAGGGTGGTTTAACTCTGCCCACCTGACCACACAGTCTGAGCCCTAAAGCTTCGAATGAAGAGATAAATTTGTCCTTCCTCGCAGCTGAAAACTCTCTTTAGACTAGTCTGTCATCTGCTTAATCTGATGTATATATGCTGTGGTTCCTCTCACTATGGAGCTGGCCTCAGCCTAAGTAATTACAGAGCAGCAACGTGGTATGTATCCTTAAACTGCAGTTTGCCAGAATGAATTCCACAGCAAATATAGCTATATATTGCATCACTTCATACAAAACACAGCTAAGATCCTGAAATTTTAAGTAACCCTAATTTATAGATTTCTTTGATGAGCTTTTAAAGTTTAGTACTCTAATGACAATTTGTTTTGGGATAGCTGGTGGCACAAAACCACAGAGCTAAACTTGCTTTTAAGTGAACTTACAAGTCAGCACCCACTCTGATGTTTTTATCCACGGGATCTCCCCAGCATTCCCCATTTATGTTTCGCTGGCAAGCGATGTACACAATGAATCTACCCTCCACCAACTGCTTTGCAGTGCCTGGCTTCTGAGGAATGTTACAAACCTATGAGCTGTGCTTCTTTCAAACTATATAAAGTCTCTGTTGAAGAATGCCAGTGACTGGGTGATGGGAGAGGAGGAAAAGAAAAGGAAAGAGAAAGGAACTGTTTCAATCCACTTGGACTTCTCCAAGCCCAGTACATCAGGTAGCTCTATAATATGATCTATTAAGTGTAAAGTAAAAGCTGTTTTTAAAATGTGCCTAAACCGGTATGAAAACCTGCGTCCCTGACCAAAGATCAGAAGTCTGATTTTATCAGATGTCTAAAACAGGCAATATAAATAAAAACACTAAGACAAAGACAAACAGAAATGCAGAAAACTTGTTTAAACATAGCCACAACCTTTGTTAATAAGCACTGTTCCATATGTATATGCTGCGGTACCTAGATAATTATTAAAATATTTGCACAAGCACAATCACAGGAGAAGTGTAGTTCAATATTTTTTTATTACTGTTAAAGCATTGTGGGCCAGTTGACTAACACCCTGAAATAACCATCTCACTGTCAGCTTCAAACATTTTCACACCCAGCTTGCTGTCCTACACCTTATGCTCACTGATAACACAAACTCCTTGCCCCCTAAAAAGGGCAATGAATAGTCAGGTTTGGACACTAAGTTGAGCTAATGTCTGAGATCAAACTTTTCTGCGACGGCATCTTGCATACCAACAGCTCCAATCAATCCAAATTCAGGTCTATATAAAGCCCATCAAAAGGTACAAATGTAACACTGCCATAAAGTCCTCTTTTAAGTAATTACTGTTAGACTTTAGCCTATAAGGCCCCAAACTTAGACATCCCTCAGGAAACAATTGTTGGCCATTGTACCTAACTTTGCATTTGCCAAATGATTTTAATGCAAGAACCCTAGTCTAGGGTTCTGCTCTAGTACCAGATCTGGAGGTTGGTGGCCCTGCCTGTGGTAGGGGGGTTGGAACTTGATCCTTGGGGTCCCTTCCAACCCAAGCCATAAAAAACAAACAAACAAACAAAAAGAAAACAAAAAACTAAAACCAACAAAAAAACAGAACTAAAAAACCTCGAGCTACCTCCAGCTACCCAGCATTCTGACTGCCACAAAGACCTCATAAAACATATGAGGACAGATAGATACCAGTCTTTTTCCATCATTCTGTGCTCAGTGCTTATCAGTTACACTCTGCTTCCCACCCTCTGGTTCGGATTCACCTGATTAATCCATATCCATCCTTGCTGCTTGCTTAGGGACTGGACTTTTAAGAGGCTTGGGACTAGGCCGGTTGGGACCAGGCACGCAGTGCTGCAAAACATGACACCCAAGACTCACCTACTGGAGAAAACAATCTTCTGAGAGACTCCCTAGGTACACAAGATCACCAGAAAGCACAGGCTGTTGAGGATAAAATCAAATAAGAAAACTCCCTCAGTGGGAAAGTGACTATGGAAAAGAAGACTGGCTTATACTCCACAGTGCATGTGCAAGCAAGAGTGTCACCAGGTAACTGTTCTTTACTGAAGCTGGTTTTGTAACACTTAATGGATGTATGCATATTAATAGCTTTCATTTAACTCATTTTCATAGTTGTGTGCCTGTGCTTATTAGAGGAGTCTGAATAATAGTTCAATTTTACTTGAGCTCTGTAGGAGAAATGGTTTTTTCGTGCTTTTTTTTCATATTCTCAGTCAACCACAAAATGTCTTCAGATTACAAGGACAGTCTTTCAATTTGGAGGAATTGAATGGATACTTAAGAGACTGATTTGCAGTAATATGCTTCAGCCTCTGCTCCCGGAGAAACCAACTCACCAACCAAAACTAACACGAGCCACCTCAGTGAGAACTGCTGAAAGAGTCAGTATTACCTCAACAAAGCTAAAAACTTGCAAGGAAAGGAGACTTCCCAGTCCTGAATGACATTTATGATCCCTGCGTTCCAAGAAGAGTGTTGTGGGGCACATGGGCTGGTGGAGATCCAAACCAGAAGGGAACCACACTTAGCATAACAAACACTGCTAAACAAGGCAATGGAGAACTGCAGAAAAACAGTACTAAATTGCATCATTTCACAAACATCAGAGAGTATGCATAACATGGACCAAAGGGATGATGACAGCAGCACTAGATCAAAGAAATTATTCACAGAAGCTTAAAAAGAAAAAAAAAAAAGGATTAAATCAAGTGACGCACACAACGGAAATGAATGCTGGTACACAAGTACACAAGCAAGCATTGTGCCAAAAACAGCAGTGTCACTAATAAAGAAAAACAAGTGTGGCTGAGTGATAACAAAAGTGAGTTAGGAGAACGTGTATGCCACGGATGCTGTTGCCTAACTTGGAAAAGGAAACTGCCTGCCAGTGCTCTTCAGAGTAATTACGTTTTTTGTTAAACATATGTGAAGCTCTCATTCTCTTCAGCAGTGCCTTTACACCCCAGGATGACACTGCCAACAGCCCACTGTTTCTGTGAGCAAGAGTAACTGCAGAAAACAGCATCTGCTCTCAGTCACATGCAAAGGTCCTGTAACAAAGAGCTCAGTGGCACCTTCAGTGCCTTGACATTCACGTTTATCAATGATGCAGTGCATACACAGAAATCTGGTCCTTCCTAGAAGCAACAGCATCACTTTGAACGTTCAGTGGACCATTGTGGGACTTCTAAACATCTGTAGTTTGGATTGAATGGCCACTCTTAATTACTTGTATGCTCCAAAATCAATGCAAACAGCTCACGTGCTGTCCTGGTATCACCTCTAGTAACGGCAGAGGAAACATCTCTGGAGAAAAATTGGACATGTGGCACTTTTTATACGTTTCATCTTAGTCCAAACATCGCCCTCATTCCTCACAAAGCAAAAGAGACTCGACCTAAGGGTGTCTCCCTTCCCCCACCAAAGCCAGTTTTGAGTTTCAGATCTTACTGAGCTTTTAGGAATTTTAATTCCCTGAAAAGCAATGATCACCATATTCAGAGCTGCATACAAGCCAGGGTACGTGGCTGTTCCTCGTACGCTTCAAGTTCAGTTACATTCCATATAGCCCTTCGAAACGAGAAGGAATCTGTTGCAGCCAACAACTATGGGCAAATCCCCCATAGAAAAGCGAGTTTATGAGCTTAGCAGCTATCATCACACTGCGGGGAAATACTGGTTGCAGAAAATGCAGCACAGTGCACTGAGTGGTGGGGGAGGAAACCTGCAAGATTCATTCCACTAGGAAAGTCAGGTACCTCATGAGCCTGATACCAACCTATAATCCGCACCATACCATAATCAGCTTCACATTTTATCCAAATAAACTATTATTAGAGAACATAGATACATGCAAATCAGGTTACTGTCACAAGCATTAGACAGGATTTTAAAGGATGGAAAATAAAATGAAAATATGGGGACAAATAAGGCCGTAAGTTATCCTTTTTATCCCTTTATACAAGAGTTCTAGTTTTTTATATTCTGTTATATGACCAAAATCCTGAGTATATTTTTATAAATCCACTTAGGAAAATTCATTCTTTTTCTACAACATAGCGTTATAACTAACAGAGCTCTGGGCAGTTTGATATAGGCGAGCAGTTTGGGGCAGAAACTGCATAAATGTATGGTGGGATTTGAAGATAAAAAGCAGTTATCAGGCAGTGCAATACCATATCTGCCCTTAAAATATGAGCACTCATTTTCCTCTCCTTGTGCTCTACATAGGCCTCCTCAAACATAACCAGAATGTATTATTATTGCAGCATCAGTCACTTTGAACTACTTTTTCAGTTAAGGCTAGCTGAACAGTGTATTCTGTTATAACACAAACAACTCTGATTGAAAATTTACTTGCAACACAAAGCACTTCAAGTGAGCAGTGCAGTGCACGAGGCTGCCTGACAGCGCTTGCTTCAGACTCAAAGCCCCCTGTGCACACCCTGCTCACTTACTTACCCCGCTCACTCTCCACCAGCAGACTCAACCCAGACAGAGCCCTGCTAACCAAGGGTGCATGGACATATACCGGTATCTAAATATACTCACTGGTACCAAAATAGCCCTCTGGGATCAGATCTTTTTTGCTACCCTCACTCATTGAAGTGAGCAGTGCAGAACAGGTACCCAAACAAGATCTCTACAGACAAGTTCAGCTATCGGGAGGAGGATAACAGCACGAATACCGAGCTCCAGATAGAGACACGGATCGCTTAGGTTGGAAAAGACCCTTAACATCATCATGCCCAATCACAGATAGCCTAATTTACTTTAGCTTTCCATTATCTTAGAGATGCGCACTGTCAATATTGCCTTGAGGCATTTGCTTACATGGAAGTTTTGCACAGGTTTTACATAGGTTCCATGTATATGAGGAAAAGAAGTGCACTGGACCTGACTTTAAGTCCTATAGAGTTCTACAAAAACAAAACCAAGCTTAAAAAAACCTACCAACCACGTATAACAAAATACCAAAGATAACAGGTTGCTTTACAGATACATGCAAATTAAGTTCTTCATGTGTCAAATATACAGCTTGTGGTATGTGCTAGCAAGATCTGGGGCAAGCTTCAATAGATACGCACACATCACAGTAATCAATTACTGTGCTGTTAAACACTTTGAAGCTGAAGTTATCCAATATACCTCTTGAAGTATCAGTGCTAGTTGCTAAAAAAAACCTCCTCCCAGCTCACAGTACGGTAAGACCTGCATTTGTTCTTAACATAGACTCTTTGGTATTCAGCTGATAAAAACAGTTTCATAAAACAGGCCAGCTAGCTGAGTATGCCCAAGATCTGAGCAGTATGTGCAGGAAGGTATGCTAAAGCTAAGCTAAGTATAATA
Source organism: Pavo muticus (assembly GCA_016647715.1). Classification (NCBI taxonomy): domain Eukaryota; kingdom Metazoa; phylum Chordata; class Aves; order Galliformes; family Phasianidae; genus Pavo; species Pavo muticus. The sequence continues at coordinate 285,705 of JACDJE010000073.1, read as the reverse complement.
AAAAAAGCTCTCAAAGTAGTAATTTTGTATGGATGTTTCTTAATTCAGCCTCCCGAATCCCAGCTACAGCACGTTCAACTAGAATTGCAAATACAGGCTTGGGTGAACAAACATGCTTTGGTAAACAAATGCTTTGGCACACAATGTTATGTAGGTGGGGTCTATCCAGAATGTCAAGAATTCTTCCCCAAATCATAGAGATGAGAGAGAACACAACCACTATATTTGCTTTTTCAAGCTATTTACTGGTTGTTCATCTGTCCAAGTATTCTATTCAAATGAAATTAAACAAGGGTGGGTGGGTTTTTTTTTTTTCCCTATTTGCTTTTCCACCCTCTTCACCACAGTCAGTATCTTCACTACTTGGCAAGAGATGGGGAAGGTTCACTATGGGTCTCCGTTCTCCAGCTGCTCTCAGTTCCTGGTGTATTAAGCCTTAGGAATTAAGCACAGAGACAGGAGGGTTCAGAAGCTTTACCCTGATGGAAGGAAGGATGTATCACTGGTCTTCTCGTTTGACAGCTGTTTTCCTATTTTCATTAGCTCACAGCCTTTTTCCAAAATAGCAGCACTTTTAAAGGCAACCTAAGATTTACAGAATAGATCAGATTTGGATTTACTATTCTATTAATATCTCCATCCAATTGTTTACGTCAGGAGGTGCATGCATTCTGCTATAGCACTGATCCATGCCAATTCTAGAGTAGAAAACTGATAGCAACAATTTAAAAGCCCCTCTACCAAAGCCGGAAGCTGCATCTCCGTCCAGAAAGGAGAGAGATCAAAGGAAAATTTTGCAGAAGTTCATTATTTTCTGTCCTTACTTTGCTTACATGTTTATCTAGCCATTTCCTCATGTTTGCCTGATGCCCAGCCTATTACCAATACACAGAGAATATATATTTTCACCTACTAACTACGGAGTCTGGCTTGGTTTTTGTTTGTTTGTCCTCCAAGCACTCCCTTCTTCAGTCCTCAGAGCTTTGGGTGCTTGGAGTTTTATGTGCTTACAAGAGTCTGAACTTTGAAGTGATAGATTTATATGGAGATGCATATGTCCTGCATACCAGGTAAAACCAATAGAATATAAGATGATGTCCAAGAACAAACTAGGGCAGAGGACAGATTATCAACTTTTGCAATCTACTTTAAAAATATATCTTTCTTTTCTTAAGAAATTACATGGCAATCTAGCAGAACCAGTTAAATATATATTGCTCATCATCAGAAAAACTAGACCTGAGTATAAAACACAACTAAAAGTTATGTAAACCCCCCTAAACTCAAGACCACTATTTCATAATGAAGTTTTTAAAGGGCAAATGTCAGTATTTAATCTTTCAGGTCAGCAGTTTTTTGGATGTTAGCTATTATGGTGTTGGGTGGTAAAGAACAGAGGAAACAAGGAAAGGTATGGTAGGTTACTGCATGGAACATGAATACTAACTAGGAGAATTTTACCCGCTGACACTTTCCTACAGCTATTTTAAAGGGACAATAAGAAGTAAATTACCTAAAATGCATTGTGTTTTCCTGCAGTCGTCATTCGAAGTAGTCAAATGTTTGGCAGGAAGGTGTTCCTGCACACAAATCTGAACAACTCTGTTTTCCTTCTGTAAGACATGAGAACACGTCCTGCTCCAAATACAACGTTCTCCAACAGCGCTGCGCAAATTAAAGTAATTTTTGTAGACGACAGAACAATTTCAAGCTTGCGTAAGAACACAAAAGAACAAAATGGCACACTTCTGTAATTACCTGGCAATCCTACTTTGTGTCAACCCGATACATTACACGTTTTCATAAATCTTCCAATTAAGCACAGGAACAATTTTGTTCTAGAAGCAAGATAAATAGTTTTTAAAAGCCATGAGAACCAAAGATGTTGTACATCTCATGAACTGAAGCATTCAGTAAATGTATTGCTACTGCATTTGGAGTAAAATACAGGAATTGTTCCTCATCTGCACAGTGTTCAACTACCAAAAATCAGTCTCTGTTGGGATGAAATGGCAGCGCTGGTGAGGACGGCTAAACTGGAATATATAGCAAGCAAAGCTAACAGGAGCGGTGTTAGAGAAGGCTGCTAATGACTTCCACTCTTGATTTAACTGATGAAAATTTAATTTCAGTTTGAAGCAGGTACCATGTCAGTGCTCTAACATCTATCTGTGACACACTAGCTCCATTCCCACTCAAGTTTGGGATGAGTCACTAGCAGATTACTACACCAAATTGCTTCTGATTCAAATGTACCTTTCATTTATATAAAGTGCAGCAAACAACAGCCCTTCAAAATACCCACTTCAGAAATACTGTCTCCTCGTTCACCCTTATATATCCCTACACTCGAATCAGTTGAAATACACTTGAATAACCCATGAAACCATGATGCAATTTCCTTCCTAAAGCTTCCCTGTCCCCTGTCTGCCATGGGCCCCTTACCACACCTCCTCCTAGCCACATGCTCCGTATTAGCCTTTGGGAAGAAAAGAGATCTCCGTTGAAATAAAGTCTGGGCAATCGTGGGTATTTCCATCTCTTCACCCATCTGCCTCCACTCTTGATGCTAATGATTTGGATGTGTCTTCAAAGTCAGAAAACACAGCACTGTCAGTTTTTCACTCTTACAAGAATAATATCTAATTCTGAGAAGAGAAATGCTTTATAACTAAGGGAAAAAATAGCTAATTAAGTCAGAGCAAGATGGCTGTTTGTACTGCTGATTCCTGGCTCCTGTGTTTCTACATATGTAACAGCTCAATAAAGCTTTTCATGCACATTATGTTGCATTCATTGTGAACTTGCGTTGTTAAACTAGGTACCGGATTTTAAAGTCTTGTTTATGAGAAGGATGTCTCATATCACATAAGCTGGAACGGTTTAGCGCTTTCATTGGATCATGGAGTGGTAGCAGAATTTCTATCAGCTAAAAGGACCAGAATCTGAGGGAGACAAAAAGAGAACATGCAGAGCATTAAGCTAATACCAAGGGGAAAGAAATTCTGGATATTCCACAGAAATAGACTTGAAAGCATGAACACGGTCATTGTGGTAGACAGGTACAAGTTATACCTGTGTGGATGCTAGAATTTCTGGAGTTTGAAAACATGGAGATGTTATTGAATTTACTTGGGATTATATTTTCATTTTATTGTGTGTCTAGGAAAGATGAGAGCACAGCCCGGGGCTTCCTGTAGTGTCAGGGGGGAGCAGACATGGAAACATGCAGAACTCCCACTCCTTTACTATATAAATCTCCATGTATTTTTCACTGTGTTGCTTTGCAGGAAGAAAAAAAGTGGATATACACGCACGCATATTCCAGGCCGGGTCTGGGTTTACTAAGAGAAGAAGAAGTAGTTATTTCAGAGAATACCTGTTGGTATCTTCTGAACAAATAAACCACAGGATTTGTATTTACATTTTAGAAGAAAGTTTTCAAATACTGCTACATAATCTGCCCAGACCTGAAAAGTTAAGCAGTCAATTTACTGAAGAGCCTTAAAAAGAAAAGACATCTGATGCTGGTCTGTGGTTAGTTCTGTAGCACACTGGCATAGAATATACCACAAATTTGCAAGGAAGTCAGAATATAGAATAAAATCCCAGATACTGGCTATGGAGAGTAAATAGTAAACCCAGCTCTGGATCCTGGTAAATAGACTAAGCAGCATTTTCTTTGCCTGTAGAACCGTTCTCTTGGCCAAGCCTGTTCAGATTCCAATGAACAATAAAATTAAGAGCTGCTACACTGGAAACCATGGAAATAGCAACAAAAAAGTACCTGCAACACACACTAAAAGATTCAACCAAAGCACATGAGAAGGTTTTCCAGTAGAACGAGGAAAAGACCTTGTGTCTTTCTAATCCCATGCGATCTTAGTCATTATGCCACAGCGGAGTAAGATTATTTGCTAAAGACTGCCTTTTTATTGAGCTAGGAAAAGAAAATCCCAACCGGTCCATTTCAAACAAAGAACTGCATGTCCTACTTTCTTCTGAAAGCACCCCAGCCCTAGCACTGATAGCTCATTTGCACCAGCTGAGCAACAGCAGAACACATACAGATTCTGGAGATACCACTCGCTCACCACCCCCAGTGATACTGCAGCTCCTTACGAGTGTATGGAGGTGTGCATCAATATGCTCAGGGAATTCATTTGCTAAAACTTTTAAATCTCCAGTTAGCTGCATGATGTGAAGGGGTGCAAAAAATATCCAAATCTCTGTCTTATTTGGCTGCAGATGTTAATAGAAGTGGATCCCTCTCACACTGCAGCAGTAACTTGTCTTGTCTCACCATTGAGAAAGAAATGCCAGAGTACAGTTCTTCAGGAAAGAGATCACCTTTATTATCTCATGTAGCACATCAGCATAATGTGGGTGTGATGCAGCTTTGCGTGCGTAGTGGCTGCCCATGTCAAAGATAACCAAACAAATTCATACCTACATATTCTGGTTCACACCCTTTTAATCATGCTCAATGGATTACCTAAGAATCCCTTAAATTTTCAAAATCTCTTCACTCCCAGCTCTTAGGACTCGGGTCAGATGCATCCCTTTATGCTTATGCTTGAATTCAAAGGAAAGGCTGCCTGGATTGACTCCCCCTAGTGGGGTGGGAATACTCATGCTGGCCTTTTTCACTCACTGGCTTTCCAGTGAGAAAGTCAGCAGTAAGCTCCTATATCACTGGTCCCACTGAGGGTGGATGATTGAAACATTTTGTCTCTTTTTGGAGTGGGATGCAGAACTGCATTCCCTTCTGAAAACAGCAATGGGAAGCACTTAAACTCCTAAGCCACTCAAGTCATAGAACTGTTGACTCCAATGATGTGGTTTTGCCTACCATTGTTGGAAAAAGCAATGGACCTAAATCTTGTGCCTAAATCCATGGTTTGAGGAACTTAGATGCAGCATCCCTGCTTGGTGGGACAATCAGCATGTGGAAGGCAATCTGATCCTAACACGGATGGGTGCGGGTTGCTGGCTAGAGTTGTGGACACACAGTAACAGTCCTTCTGAAAGCACGCACACTCTTCATTCCATTTTCTAAGTGATGTTTCCCACTTCAGTACATCCACTGCTACTGAAGAATAGTGATGGACGGCATGGGACTGTGGCCTGCAGGGTCTGAAGCACTGCAGGAACCAGCTGCTTATGTAAGTAGGGCTAGTCAGTTGGAACAGCGATGTGGCTTTTTCAAAGTGCCTGGCAGCTACCTGGGATCTCAAATTGAGCAATCAAACATTTAACAAGTTGGAAACAGAACAGAAAGGGCTACAGTGGGAATCTAATAACATGAGATTATCTTGGTATTTGCGGGGTATCAGGAACAAAGGCCTGAGAATTGGTGCGAAGCTCTCTCGTGCTTTAGACTGAGACTTCTTCATTTCAAAATTAGCCATTTTTTAAATTAAAAAAATGCAGGAAAGACAGAAAGCAGCAGATGTGTAGATTTGTTTCTGGGCAAATGGAGATCAACCAGTTCAAAAGATAAACTGACTAAAACTCATGAAATGGAAGGCAAGGGAGGGAGCTCATAAATATAATGGAAAACAAATATCAATACGCTTAGAATACACCTCACAAGAGAATTTATTAAAAAGAGAGAAAAAAGCAGCAGCTGCCTTAAAGGAACAATAGAACAGGACAATCTGACCCTGTGCCCTATAAAAACAAACGACAGAAGTTGTAGTAAGAGACTACTAGGTCTTGTGTTTGGGCATTTCTGAGGAGCTCCGGGCAGAGGCAGGATGTGGAAACCTGGTCAATTTGCTAGTAATAAGTATTAAATTTGCATGAGCACATGACCACAAAAAATCAGCATGGTTAAGATAAAGTTATAGTGCAAACTGAATTTAAAAAAAAGGTAGCAACAAATAATCCTTATTGTCCATATATTTTTACCTTAAGAACAAGAGAAACCTTGCAGCCCCACATCTCGACGGAGCGTGTGCACATGTATGTGTACAATGGAGAAAACAAACAAGTAAACAAAACAACAACAACCAGGTAAGAATATTAGGGAAATTAGAGATCCACAAATTGGCTGGCCTGATGAATTTCTTTCTAGGATGTAGCTCGGTTACAGGTCACTCATGAAGGGTAAGTAATGTAATACATCAAAAAACTGGAAAAGGGCAAACATATCACCCATCTTTGTTCGAATGAAATTACAGAGCCAATAAGTCAGTTTAATGTCAAAATTCCCAGGGAAAAAAAAATCCAGAACAAATGAATTAGCAGCACCTTAAGCTTAACGAGCAGCCAAAGGAGATTTGCTAAATCACACTGCTAACTTCCTTTGACAGGCCTTCCAGATAGGTAGAAGAGAAAGCACAGATGTCACATCTTTCCTTTTAGTAAGGCTTCGAAACTGCCTCAAGGTATTTTAACAATCAAACTAAAGATGCAGGGAGAATGAATCATTTAGGATGTGAGAAACAAAGGTTAAATATACAAATGTCAGGATACAGTAGTAATTTGGAAGGACAGAGTGAAATGTCACGTACAAGATACTTCCCTCAGGCAGGAAACATCAAATACAGACAAGATGAGATGCAACACAGCTATAGGCTACAGTGGATCACAGGAGACAAACACCAAGTTGTTCTAAGAAAGGCAAATATTGTTACAAGATACCAAAAGAAGTGTTTGGAGTACAACACCTGAGCATTATCAGCTGAACTTAAAAATACTTTTCTATCTATCTCTGTTCCTATCTGAATACCTAGGAGAGCTGTGGACCCACCAGAAAGGGTCTAGGGAACAGCAGTGAGGATGCAAAGCAGTCTAAAAATAGGACCTAGGGCTGGGGTGGGATCCTGGACAAGCTGGTTAGGATGGGGGAAAACCACACACGGGATGGCTGCTATTTTAGAGTACTGCTACAAGAAAGGAATAGTCTCTTCCTCAATCAAGCATGAATAGGACCAGTCCTAATGAGTTTAAAATGAGCTCAGTAAAGATTCAGGTTAGATGCTGGAGGAGGGGAGGCAAGAACATTACAAACAAAACCAAAAAAACAAACCCACCTCAACAACCAAGCAAGGAAGGGTAGTGAGGCACTTGGAAGAGAGTCTACGAGACCTTTAAAAACAGCTGAGGCAAACACTTAATAAAAGACAGATGTCACCTTTAGGGCACAGACCTTTTAGATGGCCTCTCGAGACTTAAAAAGTGCAGCTGGAAGCAATGTTCTACGAACCACGGAGGTTTGCCCTACGCCAGACCGTGAGTGCTGGGACCAGCAGTGGCATCTGTGCGGCAGAGAGCGAAGCAGGACAGATCAACTACTGCAGCCCAGAACAGCACGACTTCTCTCAGCCACCAGGTAGGTGTAAGTTCTTTGTAGCAACACACGTGCCAGAGTGACGCCATTAAGAGCTCAGGTACCAGGCACTGATTCAAGACTGCATACTGACCGCTGACACCTAATGTGACAGATGGGTGTCTTCGGTAGGTGTGCATACAAACTGTGGCAAACAATCACAGAGCTGCTTTCTCACCCCACCCCACAAAAAATAAGTGAAGACCTATGTCTTGGGGCTTTGTGACTTGTATAAAATTGCACGAATAAAGCAAAAAAGGAGAAGGCCAACCAGCCAAGCCATCAATCTCTTCCAGCTCCCAAGCCATAAAGCAGTCCCCATGACAAAGAATGTTCCAGTTTTTCATTGCCAGTTCCTAATTTCTTGTTAACATGATGCAACTTTTTATTTAGTATTTTTTCCCTAAGGGTAAAATTGTGCGTATGTCTGAGAGCGTGCAACTGCCATTGAAAAGCAGCTCTATATTCAGAGGCATAAGGCCAGCCTCTGTGCCTTACAAGGCAGTCGCTCTGTAGCAAAGGAGCTGCCAGCACACCTGTGGAAATATTCAGCATGTACAGATTCCTTATCAAAGACCGGTTGGTTTCTTAACCTCTGCCCTTCACATCCAGCATGATTCCCTGTATAATCATCATAACTGTGACTGGGTGGTTGATGATAATATTTCTTTCAGGTCATTTCAAGCGATGGCTCTACAAAAAATATCAAACTGATTTTTGCACGTGCTGACAAGTTCGCTCTCTCATTTCTGAGTAGAACCCTGCAAGTGCTGTGCCATTCCTTCTTCCACCTCTATTTTAGTTCTTCAGAAACAAATACACATGAAACATGGGAAAAAAACAACCTCGATGTCAACAATTAAAATGTTTACACAGAAATTCTAGATACTTTTTAATACTTGACAGAAGCTACAGAATTCTGGTTTTATTCCCAGATAATTAAACAGGAAGAAGGGCTGAGGGCATCAGACAGGAGAGTATCCTAAGCAAGGATCCCAGCCAGCACATGTTGCAGAGCTACACTCGCAAGACAGGCATCAATTACACATTCTGGTGAAGTACTCCACAAGTTCAGCATTTTAAGGCTGTTCACAAGTTTCTAACAGCCTCTGTCAATTCACATAAAATGTGCTTAAACACTCAGATGCCATAACCAAAACCAAGTGGATCATAAATCTGAAGGTCTTCTGAATCGGTGAGGCTAAGTCGAGCTTCTACTTTATATTTACATTGCCTTGGATGTGTAAATTAAAATCCAGGCAGCAGAACTTACTTTTAATTGGTGTGGGTGGTAGATGAGCTCTCTCCTTTTCAGCCTGCCTTCTGGTTTTAATTGGGTAGAAAACTATTGTAAATATTTTCTTCTTTCACACTGCTCCTTCCCAAGCTTTTCTGTAAACAAGTGAGGTATTGTTTAGCTGCTATACACTACATCCCACACACCCCAAACCAAAACAGAGAAAAAGTACACATTCAAATTGCTACGGATCACTTGGGATTCTAAGGGTTTTTTTTAAATCACACCACAGAGCGACTCGCATACCTCCACATCAATTGGTTAGCACAAGATATAATATCTTTTTACCTTTGCTTTTCATTATCAGCTTAAGAAGAGAAAAGCAGACTTGGAAACTTCAGCAAATGAACCTAGAGAGATTTGCTCAGCAGCCTTCAAGTCTCTGGTCAACAGCTCTGTGCTGTTCAAGGCACAAGTACAAGTGCATCACTGTTCTCTCATTTAAATGTAGAATAATTCTAGGATTCATGGCAATGCCAGCTTAAACTTAGCTCTACAGAAACCCTTTGTTTTCAAATAAATCAGTGCCTCGTTTTAGATAATTCTATAAAGAATCCTATTCATCCACCACGTAACATATTAGTTAACATGAAAAGAGCGCCAAGAAGGCAGTCAACCTCCAAAAAATTCTGAAGAAAAGTGAAGTTAAACCAATCTATTTAGCGCACGCCTTTGGAGTTACATATAATATGTGTGTACACATGCACAAGATATAAAGCATCATCAGAAATAGCACCATTTGTTCTCAATACAAACACTTTATACTAAGAGGTTTGACAATTTATGAGCACATCAGGCACAGATGCCATGTAATTGCTCATTTTCTCTGTCACTGATCCAAGTATCACATGATTTTTCAAGGGATGCTACTAAGGGCCGGCTTTGTGGTCTCCTTGTAAAAAACCCCATATGTTTCCAGTAGGGGCTCTGAGCACAGAAGGATAGAAAGGAGTTGTTAGACCCAGCAATTCCAAGGCAAACAGAAAACATTTAAAATATAATCAAGGCACACTGCTACTACTTTGCGGCAAGGAAGCACAGGTCCTTGCTGTGCTTGTCTTCAGGCACTTGACAGCCTGGGTGTTTTTGCCAGGTTGCTCTTATTTCTGAACTACTCTAAAATTTCTCCATTTAGAAGCTTTCAGTACCTTTCCAAACATCTAGACTTAATGCATCTTCCTTTTGCAAGGTATGGTTAAAGCCCATCCAAAAGCCATTTTTTTAAAATTACCTCCTATCCCTATTCCATGTTCCTTCAGATTTTAAAGCATAAGACATAAACTGGAAATTCCAGAGCATTTAAGTCAAGTATTCATTTTCTGAATGCTCAGTCCTTTATTTACTGAACTTAGCATGAAACATATTTAAGGGCGTGACAGTGATCCCAGTTCATAAATACCTAACACTAAGATGCCACTAAAAAAGTCTCAGCTATGACTATCACGGTCTAAATACACTGCTGTTCACTTACACTACTGCAGACTCTGTACATCAGCATTTAAACGTGTATGTCCAACATTCCTGCACTTAAGCAGAAACTATACAGGGAATGGAAGATCAAGGATGGTCAAGGGCAGCAGCGCTTGCCCTAGGGGGTTTAGCTTCAGACTTCATGGGGACCCAACGGCAGCCTCTGTTGGAGAACGTTACCAAGAAGTCAAGCTCTTTGCTGTGGAGTCTGTTTCTGGAGGTTTTCAAAATCCAGCCAGAGAGCCCTGAGCAACCTTGCCTGAACTCAGTGCTGCCTCTGTTTTCAGTAGGTAGTTGCACTTGACACGTCCCAGGGTTCCTTCTGACCCAAGTAACTGCATGATCTAACACGTGTAGCCCTAAGCAGCACTTCCTCTTCAGCACATCTTTCTGCTGGAATTCAGAAATGTCACTCTAGTACAACAGCACCACAGAACAACAAAGCTCACAAGTCCCCCAAACACAGCTTCTCATTAAAATTATAATTTCAGCAAATGTTAACGATGCCAAGCTGTGAAAGGCAGCTTCTTGAAAAGTGCCCAACTGGTGCCGTGTTTTAGCAGCAAACAGAAAAGGTACAATATCTAAAAAACTGGCACACAGTTTGCTTATATTTAGATATCAGATTTTGCATCCTACATGATTTAGATAAATACTTGGAAGTGACTTCAGATCTACAGTGATGAGATATGAGGTGTAACAGTCATATATACATATTTGCAAGGACACTACAAATCCATTCTGCGTACCTACAGTGTTACCAACATTGAATCCAGAATCAAAGGCAAAGCATTCCTTTGTCTGAAGCCTGTTCCACAATATTTTGCATCTAAAAAAACACAGTGAAGCAGTTTTGAATCCTCAGTTTTTCACTACAGTAAACAAGAGATGGAGAAGTACCACTGAAGGAGAAATGATCCTAAGAACTAGAAGAGCAGGCAGCAGTAAAGCAGCCGGCAGTGCGTCAACTTGTTTCTCAGCTGAGACCTCCCTCCTTTTAAGGAGCACATCATGGAGTGTCAGAAGCCGATATCCCTCTGATTTACTTTTCTCCAAGAGAAATATAACGGTCTATAAAGTTAGACAACTCTTACAGAGGCAATATTTTGCTATAGGATCTAGCAGGGCAGTTAGCACTAGCAGGTTGCCAGTCATCCTCGCAGTTTCAGATGAGACTGCCAACAATAAGACATAGTGTTTCTTTGAATAAAGGAGCTTTGAAATAAATGTAGACACCAATCTTCCTTATCCACACCTCCTCCAACAGCCAGGTGCTTTCCTTCTCTAAAGCAAAGAAATACAGTGCTAGCAAAACAAAGCATCTCAAGTATCACAGAATGAGGAATTTACCCCTCCTTGTCAGACAACAAGAAGGATCTGGGAGTGCTTGTTGACAGCCAGCAGAACATAAGCCAGCAGTGTGCCGAGATGGCCAAGAAGGCCAATGGCATCCTGGCTTGTACCAGAAATAGTGCAGCCTGCAGGACCAAGGAAGTGATCATCCCCTGTACTCAACATTGGTGAGGCCGCGCTTTGAGTATTGTGTTCAGTTTTGAGTCCCTCACTACAGGAAAGACATTGAGGCTCTGGAGTGTGTTCAGAGAAGGGCAACAAAGCTGTGGGGGGTCTGGAGCACAAGTCTGAGGTTGTGGTGAGGTGGGGGTCGGCCTCCCACATAACAGCAAAATGATGAGAGGGAATGGCCTTAAGTTGCACCAGGGAAGGTTCAGGTTGGATACTAGGAAAAAGAGTGATGAGGCATTGGAACAGGCTGCCCAGAGAGGTGGTGGAGGTCCCTGGAGGTGATCAAGAGACATGTAGATGTGGCACTGAGGGACACGGTTAGTGGGCATGGTGGGGATGGGTTGATGGTTGGACTAGATGATCTTAGAGGTCTTTTCCAACCTTAATGATTCTATGTTTTTTGCCTTAAAGACTGAATTGAAAAGACTGTGTAAAAATATAACCTTATATCTTTGTGTTTCTCCCTTTACTAAAGACTGTGGAAGATGACTCTCAACACAGTTACAGGTCAGGTTGTAGCCACCCCAATCTGTGGATGAGGTCAGTATGACAGGACTAAATACCTGCCTAAGAGGTGACAGGCTAGCAGTCATCCTACAAAGTTACACCAAGGGCAGCACAATGAATGCTGCAAGAGCCGGGTTCCTGCTGGTTCTCCCCACTTCAGGCTGTGGCAGCTTGTAGCACTTTCCATGCGATGGCCCGGGCTAACTAATGCAGCAGCAATCTGCCTCCTACTCAGCTCCTTCAGCCCAAGCAGCAGCTGTGGAGGTGGGGGAGATGTGGGTTTGAACCTCTTGGGCACAGGGAGTAGTATCCCAGGTTCTGACTACCAGCCCTCCAGCCACCACCAGCTACGTATGGAAAGGCCATGTTTAAAAAAAAAACCACAAAACATCACCTAAAAAACTGATCCTATCAGTGTGTTTACAGCACACTTCCTAGGTGTCCCAGTTTCTTATCTCCTCAGAGCTTTGATGCTCAACCACAGCAGCTCCAGATAAAACACTTAAGAACTTCCTGTTCAAGAAGGGAGATGCGCTACACCTCAGAAACTTTCGGAGCCAGGCCAGACACTGTGTTATGCAGCTTGGAAGACTTGGACTGACTGTGTTTGAGAAACAGGAGTGCAAGGACAAACTCGATGAAGATGTTTTAAAGCATTCTTGCAGTATTCTCAAGTCCTTCAGTTCTACTTTGGAAAGCGTGTTTGCTTCGCGGGTTATGTTAGCAGATGGATACTGCTCAAGCTAGAACAAAATGAAACTTCAATATGAACATGTGAAGTGCTAACTTCAAATAAAAACAACATATTGCTTTACTACAGCTCAGTCTACAGAAGCACGTAGATTACTTATGCTGTTATCTAGTTCTTTGGTCTATAGAAAAAAAATCATAGCAGTTTAAGTCTTTAATAGCTTATGAGTGTCCAAAAATGAAGTCACAAAGCCAGCCAACAGTGATTTTGCATTTGGGAGGCGTCCTCTGCTTAAAAATAATATTATTTAAAACTAGACAGCCAAAACTAAATATTCATTTACAGCTACAAATATGTGTAATCTGATCTTGATTTACATGCAGAAATGCTGGGCATTGGGGATACGCCTCGGATCCATGGGACAAAAATGCCCTACTGCTTGCATGCAAGTGCTGAAAATGAAACCTTGTGGAAAATGATCTGGGATATAGGCAGGGCAACCCGGGAAAGTGCTGCTGTATGGACGTGGCTGGAGGATCAGAGCTTATTAGAAGCTTATCCTCTGTAGATGGGATGAAAAATAAGATTTGACATGCACTCTTATACAGTGATGATTAACCCGAACCTGCAATTAGCACGCATGACATTATGAAATGACAGATTATTTCCATCGTAAATCCCAGATCCCAGAGAGAAAAGAGTTGCTACGCATCTATTTTTATTTGCCAATACGTGTGACATTCTATTTAATATACTTTATTTTTAGAATTCAGTATATTCTATGGAAGCTTCTTGTTGCTGGGTCAAGTCAGCTCTGGAGGCTGGCAGCCAATCCAGCTGCTTAGATTGAAAGAATTCTCAATATTAAAAACCAGCAATCACTATTTTAAACGCACACCATTACAGCAGAATTATCCACCTACTCATGAATTGACTTGAAACAACTCCAAAAATGAACAGACGAGTACTTTTACTGGGAATCTCAAAGTAAAGCTTTAACTACTAGCTGCCTGCAGTGCGTTATTTCATATGCAGATCACAGCAGAACGGGCCAGAAACCACCCAACTCGCGTCCCTCGTGGCTCCTCTGCTCCATGAGATTTGAGCATCCAGCCTGAGAGGCTTCTCAGAAAGCTGTCCATCGACATCCAAATGCAGGTGGGCAATAACAAAAAGCAGCAATTCCTATCTGCCGCTGATCACTGAAGTAAAGATCCCCTTAGAACAAACCCAGCACTTCACAAGCCCTGCAGTAATCTGGGTACGCTGTATGTACCAGTCCTGCTCATTCTCTTCAGTCACAGAACGGTTTGGGTTGGAAGGGACCTCAAAGCCTACCCAATTCCAGCCCCCTGCTGTGGGCAGGGCTGCCACCCACCAGCTCAGCTGCCCAGGGCCCCATCCAGCCCGGCCCTGAGAGCCTCCAGGGATGGGGCACCACAGCTTCTCTGGGCAGCTGTGCCAGCGCCTCACTCAAGGAACGTTTAATCCTCTTTTAAGATAGCAGTACTGATTTTATCAGATTAATATGAAAGACACCCAAGCAGAAGGGCTGTCAGCACCTACTTTGAGTGCCCAATCCACATTTAAACTCTATTTCGGCACTCAGAGCACACTCTGAAGAGGCTGCAGCACTCAGCGGAGCGGAACACGCAGCCAGGTAACTGGATTTGGCCACCTACAAGCGCGTATCCACGCCCTCTGCCCCTTCCCCAAATCCCCTCTCACCTCCATCCTGGAATCATTCCCGTGGCGTTAAGCAGTGGAGCTGCAGGCCGCGGTGTCAGCCATGGCTGCAACCAGCAGACACGGGGCTCCCTCCCGAGCCCGGCCAGTGCGGAAGGGCACAACACAGAGCACCGTGCAGAACGTGCAGGAGTACTGCCTGCTGTGGGCAGTGCTGCTGGGGGGGTGGAAGAAAAAAAAAAAAAAAAAA
>JACDJE010000073.1:227382-270510 GCA_016647715.1 Pavo muticus | reverse complement strand
GGGCGGGCGGTGCCGCTGCCGCCCCGCCACGCCGCGGGGTCAGGCCGGGACGCGCGTCCCAGCGGCCCCTGGCGGCCGCGGCCTGAGGGAGCGGCGAGGCGGCCCTCCCCGCAGGCACCGCCCTGAAGCGCCGCGGCCTCAGGAGGCGCCGGCAGGTGGACTGTGTCCTTCGGTGGTCTTTGAGAGCCCTTCCAACGCAAGTCGTTCTGCAGTTCTGTTACACCGGGCCTGAAGGGCCCGGCCTGCCGATCTCAACAGGAAGCGTTTGAAGCATCTCCTCCACACCCTCCTGGCAACGTTTTGCTTTTTTATTTTCTTTGGTAGTCGCGCTCTGTGCTCATTTCTCATGGCAGGATGTGGTAAGCTTAGGGCTACCTGTTTGCCTGAAGCAACGCCAGTTGCTTCTACTCAGGATGCTGTTTATGTGCTTCCTGCCACGCTTTCCTCCTCTCAGATTTCCACAGGATGCCCTCCCAGAACGTCCCGCCCTGCCTTGGCAGCTGCAGGTAGCTGTGCCGAGCTGTGGCAGTGGGCTCCTGGCATTCGCTGCGAGGGGGAAGGAAGAAAGCTGAAGTACATCTAATCGTGGTTGTAACCTTCTGCTTCTGGTAAGTCTTAAATACATGCATCAGCACTTCCACGTGGGTGTCCTTGATCCATCTTCCACGTGTAACTGTTTATAATGCAGCTGTACACAAAAACTTTTTTTTCAGGATGTTTCAATGAGGCAAATCCTTGGGCAGCCTAGGAGGAAGTTCCCAGCACAGACCACAGCCTGAAGCTATGGCCGTGGCCATGCTGTGACACTGCTGTGTGGAGCCCCTGGACGTGTATGAATTCACCCTCATTTCTGAGCTGCAGTTCTCTGCATTGCTCCCCTGCACAGCCCCAGCACAAGGCCCAGCTGCCAATGAGAACCTTAGCTGGTTCCCCTCACTATGAGCAACTTTCATGTAAGGTAAAGTCCTCTTAAAAATAAAAGAATAAAGACAACAATTACTTGCCATTAGAGTCAGTGTTTTCCTCATTGTAACTGAGCTATGAGAACAGCATGTTTTCCTTTTGCTCTGGTGTTCCCCTGTGAGGACATAAGTACACACTCAAGGTTCCTAATTCTGCTCCATCTGTAACAGGAATCACCAAGACTCAAAAACCTTTAAAGGATGAGGCTCAGTCCTTGCTCCTGCCGCAGCTGTTCTGCCCTCTGTTTGCTCTGTCATTTGTTTTCTTGCACAAATCCTTGCAGACAGGTTGATTTGTTTAACTACACACAGGTCAATGTCTGAACAGCTCACCTAGAAGCACCAGCCAGGCTGAAAGAGAAAATGAGGAAAAGTCAGGTGACAATGATGTGCTGTTTTAATGCAGAACAACATCAGCAGTCTGGTACACAGACTGAGGACAAACCCTTTGTATTTGTAGAGATGATGTGTTCTCCACCTATCTATGAGGTACCAAACCGCCAAGATGGGGAAAATATCCCCTGTGAGATCACCACTGCTTCTCTCTGCTTGCTATCCCTGCTTTCATTCTTTGTCACCTCATCTATTTGCATACTGCCACCTTTCTTCCCTCTACTCCTCTTTCCCCATAGCAACTCTGCCTCCATACATCCTACTTCGCCTCCCACACCAAGAAGCTGTGCAGTAGTGCAGGCTGAACTTTAGAAGAAAACATTGCAAAGACAAAGGAGTTGTTAGCTGGTGTAGACTTGCAGTGAACTTTCTAGCAAAAGCTGGGAGAAAAACAGAAACCAAGGACAAATGGAATAAAAGAAAATAAGGTTTTACAATAGGGAGCAGAAAGCAAGTTACAAGAGGTGAACTTCCACCAAGGACTGTCTGTTCGTCAGACCAGATGATATACACTGGGGCTGGTTTGATTCCCCTCAACCACACACAAGCAAGATTATGCTGAGTATATCAAGGAATCAAATCAGCAATTACATGTCGTAAGACAAGCTCACTGTGACATGGCATTTGCTTGCACTAAATCTGTGTTCATAATGAGGTTCCCATCTTCAGGCACACAAATTCCCATTCTCTTTCAGAGCTGCGCACCTGAAGGAATGGTAAAATTTGTCTTCAGGAAGCTAGCCAATTATTAATATTTCTGATAGGCTTGGCATTTTACAAGGTAAAGGTGTTGAATTTGCTTTCCTTAGGAAAGGTAAACATGGGCATTTTAATGCACATGTTGCATAAAAGGGATCATTTAGATGCTTTATTGTACACCCAGAACCTTGTTGACAGATCTCGCCTGGGGATCCTTGTCTAGCTCCACTGTGTTTCCAAGGGAAAATCCTCCTCTCCAAAGCACCACCATCAGACTTTCATGCCAACATCCAAAGCAGCACACATAGAAAAGAGCAGATGTTGCCCTTCTCATAGCCACTGCTCTAAGCTGGTTCCACTTGGCTGTACTTCCTATCTCACTGGATGCTTTCATTTTCAGTCTTTCCAGTGTTATGAGCAAATCTAGATCAAATTTTGCAGAATTTGAATCTCCCACAGAGGGATATTGAGGTGGGCTGCTCGGTCTCCCAAGTGTAGATACAGACATGTTTCTAAGTCTTGGTTGTTGTTAAATAGTGGTCACTAGCAGTCTAACCCTGAGACATGGAGAATACCAATAAATTGATGAAGGTACTGCCAGACTTGAGGGTGGCATTTCAGGCTGTGCAAGCACCTAGTGTAGTACCTAGCCAGAAGCAGCTCTCAGTGCAGAAGGTGCAGTTCTTTTCCTGAAATGGCAGCTTGTAAGCCATTAAGCACGGGGTCTACAGCCTACACAGTAGTCATTTTCTCTTCCTCCTTCCAAAAAGTTGGAGACAAATTTGTTATTCTTTTATCATATTTCCCTATGCAGCTGCTGAGGCATATTGTGCTGCTGTTAGACATCTGAGTGTGTTCTCTGTTAAGTTCTGGGTTAGTTAGATCAGAATTTCCACTGCTCTGCAGTTTTTATTACTGGACAAACTGTAAAGTTCACCCATTCACACCACAAGCCTGTTTAGTTTCTGCATACGAAGTAGAACCCTTTGTTTGCGTTCAGAATTCCCCGTGTTTTGAGCTATTTGGCACATGAAACACATTGCCTATAGCATGTAACTTTCAACCTCCGTAAGCAGAATTAATTACAGTAATGGAAGACTATATTCTTTAAATTTGTAGTAAAAAGACTTTGAAATAATGAAATGTTTTGTATTTTTTCCTATTCCATTCAGATTTAATCTCCATTCACTTTATAAAAGTATCTTAAGAAGCAAAAGTAGACCTAAGGCTTTACTTAGGGCGTCTAACTTATCACCTCTTCAATTATCATATGTTGTAGTGATTAAAATCTTAGAAGTTAAAATTGAGTTAATTTACCAAAGTTTCAGTTTAAGAAATCATCTCACTTAGAAAACAAATTTAATGAAGTGGAGCTTTTGCTGTTGTTCTTCTCCCTGTTCATTTTCTGGGGCTGTTTTGGGGAACAAGAAAGTCCCTGTGTCAGATGTCTCCCATGACTTACCAGGAAGTACCAAGGATGAGGCAATAATCTTCCCAGAAAGACATCTCAAAACACATCACAAGTTATTGGAGGTGACGTTCTTTTCTTAAGATTGGAATTAGTGTATAAAAGTCTTTAAAAGTAGAGAATAAGAGGTTTGAGTTGAATATCGTATAGAAGACTATAAGGAATTGAAGTGGAGGAATTAACAGAGTTTATGTGCATAAAATCTTCTTTGTATGTGCATAAAGCAGAAGAGCTGTTGCTTAATACTCACTCTTCATTAACACAGACACTCTTTTTCAGCCCCAGGAGGAAGAACAGAGTGGGTGCCCCCAGTTCTGACTGTGTTGTGCATGGATGTGCTCTGGGCAGAGCTTATTTCGAACAACAGTAGCTGCCCAGATCTGAGGTACAGGCTTTGCTGCTGGGAACCACTGGGAGTTTAGGAGAAATCTTTCTGCACACATGCTGGGACACAACTGCTATTGGATATGTCTGGAGTCCTACAAAGTGACAGAGGGACAATATTAAGGGTAGGAATAAAGGCAACCTAAAGCCAATGTCAAAAATATCATTCCCTACTTCAGATTATTTTCAGAGAGTATCTGTTTCTAAAGGGTTATTTGGGGAAACTGTCCATGGACTCTCTTACGTCAAGACTTGAAAGGCAGGGTTTGGGGCACACTTACATATCCTCTATTTGCTTCTCCATCCTACTTGGACAGCTGCAGTAAAAATGCCTGCAAAAAGGAGAGGAGATGGCAGGGGCTCACAAGAAGCTGCTTCGGCTATATTCCCGTACCAGAGTGCCCACTTGCATCTCCTTCATCCACTCCTACCCCATTGCTTCTCTGTGTGTGAGACTGGGACTTGATACTTTCCATCATGTTTTTCCTTCATGGATATTAACGCATCAGAGAGCCAGGGAAGAGTTTTAAGGGCTGAATGGGGAATAACGCTCTTGGGATGGGTAGCTGGCTTCAATCCAAATATTCTTTGATCTGCAGGTTGTTACAAAACCAGCTGAAACTCTCAGCTCTGCTGACCCACATACAAGAAGACAAGCTCTCAGCCTCTTTTTCTCAAATCCTCATTTTTTTTCAAGCAGGTCCTACTAGTTCACATGCGCCTTGAAATGAGGCACCAACACACACTGCTCTCGCTGCGAGTGCCTCTGTGTTATGTTATCTCATCTGCAACACTTTTGTATTAATTCTTTAAAAGACTTTGCTTTTCTGTAACAATATGACACGACTGACTCATGATCAGTGCATGATTCACTGCATACCCTGATTCTTTCTGAAAAATGTTTCCAATAAGTGTATTCTCTTATCTTGTGATTGTAGGACTAAAGCATTGTATCTGCTGATTTCTAGACTTGTTTATTTCACAGCTTGTCAAGTTCATTATGAACTACAAATTTCTCCCCCAAAGTGCTTGCAACTCTTTCCAGCTTAGCGTGTCCCCAGGTTTAATAAATATAATCTTGTACGTAGCTGATGAGCAGATCGAGGACAGATGCCTGCATAACCTCATTTTGTAGGCTTTTGCAGTTTGGTGCTGGGCAGCTGCTCCGCGTGGTTATGTAAGTGTGCTATAACCAAAGCTTTTCGAGCTAGGACAGCAGTATCCAATCTGTGTGTTGTTTGCTAGCTTGATTATGAAGTGTCATGTGAGAGGATACCAGAACTCATAAATGTCCAGACAAAATAGTCATCACTTCTTTTCATGTATGTGGATTTGCTCAGAGCCAAATTTAGACAGTTTTCCCTATGGGATGTCTTACTTCTGTATCAACAGCATATCTCCCAAACTTTCTACATTTTAGCCAGCTTTCTCCCATTGCACTCATTTACCGGAAGGTATCTTTTAATGTGTGAAATGAATTTGGTGGTAATGAAGGACCTTAGTATGATTTTATTTGAAATCCTCCCCTTAAAATTACAGCCACTGAATCTTCCTTACGCAGCCGTCTATGGCAGTCAGATCACAGTGAGACCTTTGCTTTGCTTTTTCTTCACTCCTGCTTTGTTGCTGCTGTTAGAGCAGATTTCCTGCTGTGTTCTGGACCTCAGAACAGGCACTCATGTTCTCAGTATGCAATATTCTTCAACAAGTAACAGTATCAATGTGTGTCTTGTGCAGGACCCTATCCCATCTGCTGCGTGAATGAACCCCAGTGTGAAACCAAAGCTTCACTTGCAGGGTGTCTTGCTCATTGGCTCAGTTGTCTGCAATCATCTGGGATGTTCAGCACTCAGACTCTCTGTTTTTCTTTATTGGAGTAGTCTGGTAAAAGGCAACAGAGTGAGACTGCAGTTGTACCCTACAGCCTAATGCATCATCTGCTCAGCGGCACTTCTGGCACCAGAGGGCTCCTTGGTGAGCTGCTGCTGACACCTACTGCCAGAACCGAGCCCAGCAAAGCAACACACGAGAGAGTTTCGGCCCTGTCCCACATGGTTAATGGCATGTGGTTTTGGTTTCAGGCTGTCAGCGTTGTGCTTAAGGGCATAAATACCATCCGTAATGTTACGGAAATAATAATAATACAGATTAGAAATTACAAAATCTCTGGGACCAATTTGTATTTTGTTGCTGTTTTTCTGGCAAAATTAGAGAAGGAAAAGAATGAATTGAAAATCACTACACATTTGTTCTTCCATGATGCAAGCAAATGATTTTATGGCCTGGACTAAATCACTACTCCATCCTGATGGCTGCTGAGGGGGTCCACCTAGGTCACAGGGGGGAAAGAATTGTAGCCCAGGAGTTGTCTGGGCTCACTGACAGGGCTTTAAGCTAGGTTTCAAGTGGGAAATGGGTGATAGCGAGCCTGCTCACAACAAGGTGTGGGATAACACAGCCAAGCTGGAGAGACTAGGTGCTAGCCAGCTTCCAGCTCTTCATGGAGTGAGTCAACAAAAACCCCTGAGAATCTGTCCTCAAGGACAAGGGAGCGGAGCAGAGCTGGTGGGCCTTTCCTTAGTGCAAAAGAAATCTCCATCCTCTGGTGTAGGAAGTGAGGAGAGGAAAGAAAGAGACTGGTATGGCTGGACAGGCCCGCTGGTCAAACCGGAGAGCAAGAAGAAAATGCACGGGCAGTGGAAACAGGGACAGGTAACATAGGAGGAGTACAGGGATGCTGCTGAGCTGTGTAGGGATGGAGTCAGGAAGGCCAAGGCTCAACTAGAACTGCACATGGCAAGGGGTGCAAAGAAGGCTTCTACATGTACATCAACCGGAAAAGTAAAGTCCAGAAGGGTGCAGCCCTCCTAGCGAGCAATACAGACAGGCTGGTGACAATGGACAGAGAAGGCTGAGGTATTCAACAATTTTTTGGCTCCAGTCTTCACTAGTGACTGCTCTGCACATAGCCCTCAAGCAGTTAGTTTGGAAGGTGGGAGCTGGGGGACCATTGCCCCTCCTGCTGTAAGTGAAGATCAGGTTCATGACTGCCTGAGGAACCAGAACATCCATAAGTCTATGGGTCCTGATGAGATGCATTCCAGACTCCTGAAGTAATTGGATGACACAGTCACCAAGCCGCCCTCAATGATATTTGAGAAGTCACGGCAGCCAGGTGAAGTTCCTGGTGACTGGAAAAAAGGCAGTGTAGCATCCATGAACCTCTTGAGGCTCAATAAATCCAAGTGCAAGGTACTGCACCTGGGTTGTGGTAATACACACTATCAGTACAAGCTAGGGGATATAAGGATGGAGCACAGCACTGCTGAATAGGGCTTGGGGGGTACTGGTGGGTGAAAAGCTGGACATCAGCCAACAGTGTGCCTTCACAGCCCAGAAAACCCACTATATCCTGGGCTGCATCCAAAGAAGTGTGGCCAGCAGATTGAGGAAGGTAATTCTGCCCCTCTACTCTGTGCTGGTGAGGCCTCACCTGGAGTACTGCATCCAGATGTGGAGTCCTCAGTACAGCAGAGACATGGGCCTGTTGGAGCACATCCAGAGGAGGGCCACAAAAATGGTCTAAGGGATGGAACACCTCCCCTGTGTGGACAGGCTGAGAGAGCTGGGGCTGTTCAGCCTGCAGAAGAGAAGGCTCTGGAGATTTGATAGCAACCTTTCAGTATTTAAAAGGTGCTATAAGAAGGAAGGAGACGGAACCTTTAGCAGGGTCTGTGGTGACAGGACAAGGGGGAAGGGTTTCAAACAAAAAAAGAAGGGAGATTTAGACTGTATATAAGGAAGAAGTTTTTTACAATGAGGGTGGTGAGGCACTGGAACAGGTTGCCCAGAGGGCATCACAGAATCATAGAATGGCTTCAGGTTCCAAGCCCCTGCCATGGAAGGGCCACCAACCTCCAGATCTAGCATTAGATCAAGTTGCCAAGGGCCCATCCAACCTGGTCTTGAACACCTCCAGGGACGGAGCATCCACAGCATCTCTGGGCAGCCTGTTCCAGCACCTCACTGCTCTCTGTGTAAAGAAATTCCCCCTGACATCCAAAGGTGGTGGATGCTCTGTCCTTGGAGACATTCAAGGTCAGGCTGGACAGGGCGCTGAGCAACCTGATGTAGCTGTAGGCGTCCCTGTTCATTGCAGGGGAGTTGGACTAGATGGCCTTTAAAAATCCCTTCTAACTCAAAAGATTCTATGATTCTATGAATACATCCCAAAGGCCAAAGGGCTGATGTTTTTTAATAGTCAGCGCAATCTTCTTTGTTACTGTGAATGTCCTTACATCAGATTCAAGCAAAATTTCTTGTCAAAGCAATTCATACTCAGTAGTAGGGTTATATTTCTTTGTTTTAGCAGATCTACTTTTTTAAGAACTTTAGGCATGTAAAATGGACTACTAGGAATCTTTTTAGATGCCAATTTCTATTTATCATACACCTTTTATTGCCAGCTATTGCTGCGAGTGGTAGGGGTGTCTATGCCATGAACTGCTAAAAGTAAGTGCAATAAACCAGTCCAAAGGGTACCTCTAGTTTATATTTCAGCTGTAATAACATGTAGGTTAAAATCCTCAGGAGAAATCTGGGGAGAGAGTGGTTTTGATTCTATGTTTCCACCCAGCTCATCCCCTCCCATCATTCTATGCTTGAATACGAGGTTCTCTCCTGTGTCTTCAAATCTGAAAAATACAAGCTCTCCACCTCTCAAATACTTCAAAATTTAAGCACAATCACAAGTCAGCATCAGTGCCCTGTGTGCTCTGTAAGAAGTATTCCTTGTTTGTGCCATTAATTTACATCCTTGGCTTGGGAATTCATCTGTACTGGATATAGCTGTTTGTTTGTCTCTTCTAAACTGAGCATTTGCAGAGAATTTCACTAAGGAGCAGGCACATGACTGGGACACACAGAGACTGAAGTAAACCTTGAACGGCTGCTGAGATCAGTGACTGTGCGTGCTCTGTGAACATACAAATCAATACGGCAGTGAGTGCGTTAGTTGCTCAACCTATTTTATTTTGAGGCATTTATCTCTTAGTATAATGGGATTGCACCATTATTACTAATACTGTCAATTTGTATTTGACAGAGCGCTATGGAAAGCAGATAAATATTCACAGTAAGTGCCATTGAGGTTTCTGTGTAATCAGGTTACACATCTAAGCTAATAACACTTACATTCTCCTCTTTTTTAATGGCTGACTGCCCTAAAGATCGATTTCTATTGACGGTTGCAGGACACTGCCAGTTCTGATGAATCAATTTTGTTAATTGTCTCCTTTAATGCTAGCAATGAGACTCAAAGAGATAATTCAGGATAAAAAATGCAGAGCCCTAATTTTGAGAAGGAGTCTGCGTGTGAAATCAATTAAATTGGCTTGCAAGATGGGGCCTAGGAACCACATTTTGATCCAAGAAGCAAAATAAAAACCCAGGTTAAAAAAAAAAAAGAAAAAAAGAAAAGCAAATGAGCAAAACAGAGCAGCCATTGAGCAGCCTGTCTTGCATGCAGAGGTTGTTCCTGCTGAGCAGGAAGGAAAGGATGGAGGCAGCTGGAGCTTTGCTCCAACTGGGCCAGGCTGTACCTGCACAAAAACCAGCAATGTTGACTTTGCATCAGGAAAGTCTTTAATGGGTAATTTAGGTAGCTGTAATTAGCAGTAGAATTAGAGTGTCTGCCTCGTACTTCCTTTTGGAATGTTGTTTTCATGCTTGTTTTTTGCTAACACATACCTACCTCATTTTGAGCAGCCCAGATTTGGCCTTGTGTACAGGAATGCCACGGTGTTCACAAGGTGCACCTAGTAGTGCAGGAAGGCCAGAAGCTGTTGCAATGGCAGCAGCTCAAGCTGTGGCCAGGTAGAAGCACGGAAGAAAAGTTTTTCAGTTCGGAAGCCATCAGGAGGTGGTAGAAGAGGGATACGGAGGATGTTGTGTTAGATGAATCCAGGTCAGGCGTTACCAACCCAGTCCCACACAAAAAGTCAGATGCTGTTTCTAAACATCATCAGGTTGCCACTAATTACCCCAAACCTTGATGAAGGCTGACCTGAAGGTGCTCACTGGTGATTCCTGTCCTTCTGGAGCACTGTACTTGGCTGCACCTTGTGGACAAAGACATGGGCCTGGGCTGTGGCACACTTTTGGCATACTGCAGTGAACTTGGCTGCTTATGCTCTGGTTGTTGGTAACACCTGCCACAAGCAATGGCAGCAAAGTATAGGTGGTCCAGGCTTGGAATGTAGAATTGGGTTAAAGAGAGCGATAAAAATAAGGGGTTTGGGACTGCTCCATGCGGTGAGGCACTACCAGACTGTTAGCTGTTCTCTATCCATAACACAGGGTATGGAGAGCACACAGTTTTGTACACAGTTGTGGCTGAAGGCTGATGACAATTTTCACTTCTTGACAAATCAGAGCATATTCTAATTCAACATCATCCTTGGCACATCGCCCAAACCTTTTATTTCTATTTAGCTAGAAACCCCTTCACAGGACACTTCTGCCATTGCTCTTCTAAAGGCTCTCAAAGAAACAAGACCCTCTGGGAAGTAACTGCTTCCCTCTAGGGATAAGCCCTTCCTGAGGGTGTAGGATGAGGAAGAGAGAGAACAGCTTGGGTGAAGATCAGACTTAACATTTAGATATTACATCCTCGGCCTGAAGTGGTTGCCTGGATATTGTTGCTGGCAGTGCATCATCTGCAAAGTACCATGGGTTCAGATAAATCCTGTTGTTGAAGTAATCACTCTTCTGAGCCATCGTAAATAGATATAACTTTGTGACAGTGGTGATCATCAAATATATGAAAGTAATCCTTCACCTGACTGTGATGCTGCTGTTCACTTTGCCTGCGAAAATGCTGTGGTTGTTGCTGTGATCCCTGGTAGGCCTCAGTGCTACACTTCCAGAGGATATCTAATGTGACAGATATTGTATGTCATAAGTTCCCCTCTAAAACTGCTCAAAGGTGTAGTTACTTGCATGATGTCTATTCAGTCATATAAAACATAACTTCCCTATCTTGTTTGCCAAATACAGCATGCACAGCTTGTAAATAAATTTGTATTTAATCTGCATAAATCATTAGCTTGCTAAGCCATTGTGATTATTATCAAAGATTCTGTGATGAAAATTTATAGCTGCAGAAATCAGTTGGGCAATCAATCCTGATGAAGTCTGTGCGTAGCTAGAATACTTAACAGACGGCATTAATCTAAAACACTTTAGTTAGGATCAAGTCACCATAAAACCTGGATTCCTCTATTGAATAATACTTGTCTGCAAAGTTCATGCAGGGAGGAAGAAGGAGAAATACTTTTGACTTTACAGTCATAATTTTTCAAGCACTTTCATAAAAACATCTGGTTAGAGAAGTAAATAAAACATCAAAACTTCTGTCAGTTTTGACAATAAAAGCAAATTATTCCACTGGATCGCTACCTATTATTTAATAGCAAACACTAGTAAGCAATGACAAAGTGTCTATTTGCTGTTTGTGAAGAAATGGATGCTGACGTTACGGAAAAGCTCTTAGACATTCCCTCAAAACACGAGCTGGGTCACAACAGGATTGACACCTTCTGACACCCACTGAATGATCTCCATTCTCCATGGCTCCCATACAGCTTCACAGTGGACAGAAGCTTCCCTATTTGCATCTGTATTCCTGTATCTCACGAAGGGAAGGCTATGGAGTGAGTGAGCACAGACTGCTGATATATCCCCAGGCACACGGCACATGGCAGGATTATATAGTTTACGATGCTGCTACCCTACTGTCATGCACATAAATAAGAGTCAGTAGCAGGCAAGAATGAAAATCTGTCTCATAAATTTTACCATCTCTTCAAGCCTGTCCCAGATTTTGAAAGATCAGAAAACAGATTATACTGCGGAATATATATCTTCACACCATATATATATTTTCTATGCTTGGCAAATTATTTTAACTGAGAGGGAATGAACATGCTCAGCTCCACCGACTTGGCTAAAAGGTGGAAGTGCTCAGTCTGTCACAGGACCAGGCCTGGAGACATCTTTTATCTTAAAGCCTGTGATAAAGCACGCAAACAGAATTCTTCTGTATGCATTAATCATCTATATACTTATAATTTAAATGTCTGTTGCATAAATTAATTTTAATGGATTAATGAAAGCGAAGCCCACTGTTTGCACTGGGAAGTGAAAGCAAAACACATTTTTATTATTTCTATGCTGTCTAATTTTAAAACAGAATAACCAAGCCCCTGGGATGCTCATCAGTAGTTTGCTTTGTAGCACCGAGGTAACAGAGGAGGAAAGCAGTGGTCATTCTTGTCCTTTTATTTGTAGGGTCGGGTGGCTCTGGTACTTGGCAATGCTGTTGAGTGTGGCAAACTTAGCGAGGTGCAATCTTGTCTTCCAGAATGTTCACTTTTGTTTTCCTTTATTAAAAGATAAATCCCTTTCAGGAATGGTTTTGGGAGAACTTAAAAGCCCAAAGTAACCCCTCTTGAGATCACTATATGAATGTGCTGCCAGCTGCAGTAATTAGGCTGGAAATTGTGAACACTTTTTCCTCTGACTTTCGTCAGAAACTTTAAATAAAATAGAATAGTTCAGTTGGAAGTGATCTACAAAGAGTCAAACGGCCTGACCATTTCAGGGCTAACCAGAAGTTAAAGCATATTATTAAGGACACTGTTCAAATGCCTCTTCTACACTGACAAGCGTGGGGCGTCAACACCTCTCTAGGAAGCCTGTTCCACTGTTTGACCACTCTCAGTAAAGAAATGATTCCTAATGCCCAGTCTGACACTCTCCTGGCACAGCTCTGTGCATTCCCACACTGCCATCAGTTCCCAGGAGCAGAACCCAGCACCTCCTTCTGCTTCCCCCCATCAGGGAGCTGCAGAGAGCAGCGAGGCCTCCTCTCCTCCAGCCTTCACAACACAATGCCCCCAGCCTCCGATCACAGGACATGCTTTCAGCACTGTTACCTGCTTGTAATATTCCAGGTCAGGCCACACCAATGCTAAATAAAGCGGGACAGTCGCCTCTTTCAGCCAGCTGGCTATGCTGTGCTTAATGCACCCCAAAATGTGGTTTTCCCTCAAAGCTGGCTGCCAGAGTACGCTGCTGGTTCACACTGAGCTGCTGTCATCAACACCCCAGGTCCCTTTCTGCTTTCTTGCCACTTGTCTCCCAGCCTGTGCAGTGCCATTTCAGATGGCCACTGCAGATAAGGGCTGCACCAGCCATGCTCCCTCGTTATCAGCACGGTGACATCAGCAGGAGGGATCACTGGTGCTAATGCCTCACCCTGAGGCCTCCTGTGTCTTGCCTGCATGCTATCAGCAGCCAGCAGCTGAGCCACACCTCTGTGTCCTCTGCTCACCCCTGGGGCAGGGCATGGCCTAACTGTGAGGACAGCAAGTCCCACTGGGGTGAGGGAGCCCCAGCAGCCCCAGGGCAAAGAGTGGGACCATCCTACTACCCTATCAGGCCTGGCTCTGCCACTTCGTGCAGCCCAGGTGCAGGGCAGCATCTGCCCACCACAGCTGCACAGCATTTGGCTGAGGAGGACAGGCAGCTCCAGAGATGCTTGTTGGAAACCTCCGCAGCTGGAAAGCCCTTGGGACTTACCCCCTATATTGAGTTTACATGGCAAGGTTTTGGTCATGGAGGGGCTGCATGGGTGGCCACTGTGAGCAGAGCGCAGCACTGCCCCATGTCAGATCAGAGACACCTCCAGCTGCTCCAGAAGGGACCTGCCACTGCCAGAGCTGAGCCACAAGTGATGCTGGGTGTGCTCTGGGAGAGCAGATTTAAGGAAGGGAAACACTGCTGGGCAACAGCAGCTGGGAGATAGGAGTGAGAAATGGGAGAGAAACAGCCCTGCAGCCATCAAGGTCAGTGCAGGAGGAGGGCAGGAGGTGCCCCAGGCATAGAGCAGAAGTTCCCTGCAGCCCAGGAGGGGCCCATAGTGGAGAAGTCTGTACCCCTGCAGCCCATGGGCAACATGTGGAGCAGAGCTCCATTGGCAGCCATGGAAGAACCCCGGGGGCAGCATTGTATGTGGCTGAAGGAGCCACAGCCAATGGAGAGCCCCAGTAGGAGCCGTGGGGCCCTGTGCTGGAACAGTGCACTCCTGAAGGCTGGGCCCCATGGTACAGACCCATGTTGGAGGGGTACTGGGAAAGCTGGAGCCTGTGGGAAGCCCATGGGGGAATCAGCTGGGGAAGGACAGCATCCCATGGGAGGCGCCCACATGGAGCAGGGGCAGAGAGTGACTATGGAGGAGTAGCTGTCCCCATTTTCCTATACTGCTCAGAGGGTGGAGGTAGAACAGAGTGGAAGGGAAGGAAGGTGGTTTTAGTTTGCTTTTGGTTCCCACTACTGTACTCTGTTAGTCATAGGTAATAAATTGCATTGCTCTCCTATGCTGTATGTTCAGCCCATGACAATAAGCAGTGAGTGATCTCAACCCACGAGCCCTTTCTCACTGTACGTTCTCCTCCCGTTTCTATGAGGGCAGTGACCGCAGTGCAGTGGAGCTGAGCTGCTCAGGACGTGACACAACCACACCGCTGCCCGCAGCGGTGAGTGAGGGCCGCGTCCAGCCGCCCCGCCTGCCCCTCGCCGTCAGCACTACGGCAACCTGCTGGAGCCGGGGGAGGCCGGTGCGGAGGGGAGGTGACGCGTGGCTGTCACCCCAATCCCGGCACGTAGCCCGGGAAGCGCAACAAGCGCCTGCAAAACCGTGGAACCCCCTTCCGACCCCAACCTCCGCGGCACACCCAGGAGGGACTACCCTTCCCAGCAGCCCCGCGGGGCGGTGCAGCCGGCTCGGCTCGCTCCGCCCCGCCCCGCGCTCGCCCCGTCCCGCCGCGCTGCACGACGGTCCTCATAGTCCGCGCTCCGTTCACGCTGTGGGTCGCGGCGCCGGGGAAGACTACAGCTCCCAACGTCCGCGCGGTGCCGCGCCTGCGCCGTCGGCCTGGAAGTGAGAGAGGCCGTTGCGTTACGGGCAACGGCCAAGGCGGCGGAGCGGCGGCGAGCGGCGGTGCCGGCGGCTTCCGCGTTGGCGGGCGGGGCGGCGGCGGCGGCGGAAGGGTGCTCGGTGGATGGGGCGCTGCGGCCGGAGGCGGTTCCGGCATCCGTCAGGCGCCGGCCGGCGGCCGGGGAGGAGAGGATGAGCCTGTGAGGCGGAGGAGCGCGGGTGGGGCGAGCCCGGCCGGAGCGGAGCGATGTCCCAGCCCCGGCAGCAGCCGCCGCCGCCGCCGTCTCCTCAGCAGCAGCCGCAGCCGCCGCCTCCGGCTGCCGCCAAGAAGCGGGAACGGCGCATCTTCTCGGGCACCTGCCCCGACCCCAAATGCCAGGCGCGGCTGTTCTTCCCGGCCCACGGGCCGCAGGGCGCCGGCAGCATCGAGTGCACGGACTGCGGGCAGCGGCACGAGCAGCGGCAGCTGCTGGCGGTGGAGGAGGTGACGGACCCCGACCTGGTGCTGCACAACCTGCTGCGGAACGCGCTGCTGGGCGTCAGCGGCGCCGGGCCGCCCCGCAGGAACACCGAGCTCGTCAAGGTGCTGGGCCTCTCCAACTACCACTGCAAGCTGCTGGCCCCCATCCTGGCCCGCTACGGCATGGACAAGCAGACGGGCAAGGCCAAGCTCCTCACGGAGATGAACCAGGGAGACATCTTCGACTGCTCCCTGCTGGGGGACCGCGCCTTCCTCATCGAGCCGGAGCATGTCGAGACCGTCGGCTACGGCAAAGACCGCTCCGGCAGCCTCATCTACCTGCATGACACTCTGGAAGACATCAAGAAGGCCAACAACAGCCAGGAGTGCCTCATTCC
The DNA here is from genome assembly GCA_016647715.1 of Pavo muticus. NCBI lineage: Eukaryota > Metazoa > Chordata > Aves > Galliformes > Phasianidae > Pavo > Pavo muticus. Next base: position 254,747 of record JACDJE010000073.1, on the reverse strand, counting down.
CGTACACGTGGATGGAGACGGCCACTGTCTGGTCCACGCGGTCTCGCGGGCGCTCGTGGGCAGGGAACTGTTCTGGCACGCTCTGCGAGAGAACCTGAAGAAGCATTTTGAGGAGAACCTGAGTCACTACAAGGCGCTTTTCCACGATTTTATTGACGTGGCTGAGTGGGAGGACATCATCAATGAGTGCGACCCGTTGTTTGTTCCTCCGGAAGGTGTGCCCATGGGCCTCAGGAATATTCACATCTTTGGCCTGGCCAATGTGCTTCACCGGCCTATCATCCTGTTAGACTCACTGAGCGGAATGCGAAGCTCCGGAGACTATTCAGCAACATTCCTCCCTGGTCTGGTACCCCTAGAAAAATGTATGGGAAAAGATGGCATGTTGAACAAGCCGATCTGCATCGCCTGGAGTAGTTCAGGACGTAACCATTATATTCCTCTGGTTGGAATAAAAGGTGCTGCTTTACCTAAACTGCCTAGGAAGCTCCTGCCTAAAGCCTGGGGAGTTCCACAAGACCTCATCAAAAAGTACATCAAGTTAGAGGAGGACGGTGGTTGTGTTATCGGAGGAGACAGAAGCTTGCAAGATAAGTACTTGATGAGGCTGGTTGCTGCAATGGAGGAGGTTTTCATGAGTAAACACGGTATTCACCCCAGTCTTGTAGCTGATGTGCATCAGTATTTCTACAGAAGGACTGGGGTAATAGGAGTCCAGCCCGAAGAAGTCACGGCAGCTGCCAAAAAAGCAGTGATGGACAACCGCCTTCACAGGTGCCTGATGTGTGGAGCCCTTTCAGAGCATCACGTGCCTCCAGAGTGGTTGGCTCCAGGGGGAAAATTATATAATCTGGCAAAAAATACCCACGGTCAGCTACGGCCTGACAAAAATTACAGCTTTCCCCTGAACAATTTGGTGTGTTCTTACAGCCCTGCAAAGGATGTGCTGGTACCAGACTACAGCCTGAGTAGTTTGACTACGTGTAACTGGTGTCACAGTAACTTAGTGCGTCGCGTCCGAGAAGACGGCTCCGTTTTGTATTTGGATGGAGACAGAACTAACACTAGGTCTACGGGTGGCAAGTGTGGCTGTGGATTCAAGCACTACTGGGAAGGTAAAGAGTATGATAACCTCCCCGAAGCGTTTCCCATTACTCTGGAGTGGAGTGGAAGAGTGGTGAGAGAGACGGTCTATTGGTTTCAGTACGAAAGTGACACCTCTTTGAACAGCAACGTGTATGATGTTGCCATGAAGCTTGTCACCAAGCACTTCCCCGGTGAGTTTGGTAGCGAGATTCTTGTTCAGAAAGTTGTCAACACGATATTGCATCAAACTGCCAAAAAGAACCCTGATGATTATACCCCTGTAAATATTGACGGTGCTCACGCCCAAAGAGCTGGGGAGGTACAGCAAGGACAAGAGTTAGAGTCGCAACTTCCAACCAAAATTATTTTGACTGGACAGAAGACAAAAACTTTGCACAAGGAGGAGTTAAATATGAGCAAAACTGAAAGAACTATTCAGCAGAACATTGCAGACCAGGCCTCTGTGATGCAGAAACGGAAAAGTGAAAAAATAAAACAAGAGCACAAAGGGCAACCGAGGGCTGTGTCTCCGGGGGCTGTTCGTGAGGGGCCATCGTCTGCACCTGCGACACCAACAAAAACCCCGTATTCGCCGACGTCTACGAAGGAAAAGAAAATCCGAATAACAACAAATGATGGGAGGCAGTCCATGCTTACCCTGAAGTGCACTACCACTTTCTTGGAACTACAGGAAAGCATAGCTAGGGAGTTTAATATTCCTCCGTATTTGCAATGTATTCGCTATGGCTTTCCTCCTAAAGAGCTTTTGCCTCCCAAAGAAGGCATGGAAAATGAACCTGTGCCTTTGCAGCATGGTGACAGAATTGCCATAGAAATCCTGAAAGGTAAGGAGGAGAGCAGCCAGCCTGCTGCAGCACACTCAGCCCACGCCGTGAAACATGACGATGTGGCAGTGACCAGCAAAATCTCATCGAAGGAGCTGCAGGAGCAAGTTGATAAGGAGATGTACTCTCTGTGTCTTCTAGCAACGCTGATGGGTAAGGCTGGCTTCAAGTTGTGTTTTAAATTGCTTTTTAAAGTAGAAATTACAGTTTTACTAGTATTACATACATGTAATCTGTGACCATGGAACAGGGTAGTGGCTTAATTCCTCTTACTAGAACAACAGTTTAACGTGCCATCAGTGATTTTTTTAGAGTGTTGTCACTTCCTACAATGTGTATGTCGGATAGTTCTGTGCTATAAAATCCTCTTGAAACAGTTACTGTTTAGGAGTTGGTGTATTTCCCCTTCTGACAGTCCCTCTGCTTGTGATATCTGTTTGTTTTTCCAGGGTCAGTAAAGCACACCTCTGAGGTGTATGTGTGTGAGTGCACGCTCGCTCTCCTTTCATCTCCCTCAGGTTACAGGAAATCAGAGCAGGTGTGAGTGGGGGCTGTTGCCTGTCTGCTCGTGGGAAGTTTGAGGACTCAATCCTCACCTTTCTAGGATAAAAAGTCGTAGCATTTCTTCCCTCAGGAGTTGTGTTGGTTTAAGCAAATCAATACAACATTTTCCCTGTAGCTGATGTGCAGATTTTGCATCGAGATCTGATCTTTTTAAGGAACTGTGAGATGTATCATTTGAGAACGCAAGCAGAGGAGAAACTGAAAGTAGCTAAATGCATAGATTTGAATCCCAAATGTAGACGTAGGGTAGCAAAGCTATGCTTGTAAATTGTCATTCTCGTAAAAGGCCATTAATCATTCAAAACAAATGAACTTCTCCTGGTTGCCTGTGGTTTTATTTTCCTGTTTGGGCTCAGGAGACTTGGGCCTTCATTTGTGTGCCTGGCTCTCTGGATAACTAAATATTTTCATTTGGTGACTGGCAAAAGACAGCTTTTCTTGGCCTTGCTTTTTTTTTTTTCCTTCCTCCCCAGCATGTATGAGTGTGATATTTTGAAATGACTTTTCTTTATTAAGTTGAGCAGTTCTTGCTGTTTAGTAACAGGAAGCAGAACAATAATTACCATTTAGCTGTCTAAAGAAGTTGAACAGTGATGTTTGTTGCAGTTGTTTTTGTTTAAGTGGGGGACTTCTCTTCTGCTGGAGGGATTTGGTGTGGCCGAGCACGTGATGTTTTAGAGACAAAACCATGGCATAATCACAGGGTGACATGTCAGAAGTTCATAATGCAGAACTTTGATTTTTTCCGAGCCTGCTTGTTCCCTCCCATACCTCTGGCAAGAGAGAGCATGCTGAGCCACCCGGCTCCTCGTCCACTGACGTCTGTGCTGCAGTTCCGAAGTGCAGGAGAAGGCTAGGTTGGGTTTCTTGATTTGTAAATGAAACTTAGAGTGAGTCCTGTTCTCTAGAAATACTCTTGAAAATGTAGTTATTTATTGGCTTACAAAAAACTCCGAGGTGCTTTAAAAATATCTTGGTGACTTCAGGATGAAGGTGTCTGATTTTTTTTTTACATATGTTTATCTAAAGCGTGAGCCGATCTTGTATTCCAGCGTCAGCTTTTGTCTCCGGCTGTCATTGCTGTGGGATTTTGCTTGGTAAGCACAGGTTAGAATAGAGTTTACCTCACGCTCCCCTATCCATTTTGTGTTACTAGCGCAACTAAAAGTGGCAGCAAACCATTACCCAACTAGTTCTAACAATGCGTGCAGCTATTGAGTAAGATGCTATTTTTATGTAGTCGCTTTTCACATCGGGGCGTCATTTTCCTTCAGCAACGCTTGTGGAAAAGATCCAGGCAGCCGGCTGCTTCCTATCGGTATTTCTCAGATGAGAGACAAACTTGAAAAACTCCAAGTCATTACACTTCCATAACTGGGTTCAGGTGCCAGTTCCTCAGCTGCTGCATTCAGCCTTTCTGGGACAAGAAACCGCAGCGTTTCTCAGTTGTGCTTTTGCACTGTTAAAGAACAGTGCTGCAGAGTTCTGGGAGTCAGAGTATCCTGCGTGCTCTTGCTGTAACTTGTATTTAAGTGCTCATCTAACATGGTCAGATGAGAACACGCAGAGGAGAGATGCTATTGAACTAGCTTTGGATCCGACTAATTTTTTCAGTTTTGTTTCTCCCCCTCCCCCGCCCAATGCCCAAAGTGAAAGTTTGTATTCAGAGTTCTACAGCTACTCATTCTGGATGGTTAAAAGATATGATTACATACAGAGCCTCCTCTTGTCTGAATAGATGTTTCTTTCCTATTGTAGTTACTAGGATTTTTCTTTTCTGGTCTCAGCTAGCTAACTCATTAAAATTTCAAACCTTGCTGTTTTGTTTTTATGCGTATCAGTTGAAAATGAGCTTTGGGAAATTAAATACTGTAATTTCTGGACTACTTACCATATTAATACTGACTTTTTTTTAAGCCTTCTCCTCTGTTTTTGTTTAGCTGAAAATACACAGTTCTTCAAGGAAATTACTACAGGAATTTGATACTACATTAACATAGTAAAAACATAATATTTTCAAACTGATGTAATTACACCCACGCAAAACCACCTGGATATGTGCAAGCCAAATATGACTCTATTTTGGTCTGTTGTTTTTGCATTGATAAATCTGTCAGTACACGTGAAATCCAAATAACCAGGTTTAAATTAGGAATATTGATCGATACCAGGATTTGCTTGGATTTAAACAGCCTGTTTTAGAGCGAGCTGTAGTTCCCTGTAACCTGTGCTTACCAGCTGAGCTTTTGGTTTGTTTTGCACTCCTGCATGTCTCCTCTGCTGTGTGAAGTGATGGTCTTGGGCATCGACTGGCAGAGGTTAGTGGGCACCTGCTCCTCGAAGCAGTGCACGGAGCGTGCGTGCGGGTAGAGTGCTCTTCGTTTGTTGCCATTGCTCATGTTGCGGGGCTGAACTCCGGTCTGAGGGAGCGTGTGCTGTGGTGAGAATAGTGTGGAGAACATCATCTCTGATAAATGCAGCATCTGGAGGGAGTTTCTAATCTAGATGACCTCCCAGCTGAACTTGTGGCCTGTAAGCATCTCTTGCATTGTAGACAAAACCAAAACAAACAGTGAAACCCAACTGGGAACAAAAATGCATGGACCTCAAACACAGTCCAGTTCAATCCTACCCACAGTTACTCGAGTCTGGGAAAGTCCAGTTGCAATTGCTTTGGTTATTTTTGGTGTTCCAATCTGAGATCTCTATCAAAACAGTGCAGGTTTTTTGTGTTTCTTTCAGTGGCTGATGCTTTTGTTTCATGAGCTTCTCTCCATACTTTCCTGCATGTAACCCTTGTTAGTGTTGCATCAAAGGCTGTCTAAACAATGGTGCTTCTCTGGTGCAAGGCTTGAAAAAGCCTGCCTGGAGCACACGGATATCATTCCTTCTTGGAGAATGCCTCTTATTTATAAAACTGGGCCTTTACTGAAGGCCTGGTGGGGGTCTTGTAGGAACCCTTCAATAAAAATGGATTGCTAAATGCAGCAGCACAGGAGTCTGCAAATAGAGTCAGCCACTGTGGCTGCTGGCCACGGCTTCCCCAAGCTTCAGCAGACTGAAAACTGTTCTACTGCTTATCAGTGTAGTGGTTATTTTGGTTCCTGTGTGCAGTATTTAAACTGTCAGAAGGAAGACTTCAGGTTGCTGCTGCTTGAGGGGAAAGCAAAGAGCCACAGCTGTGATAGTGTGGAGCCATTGCACAGAGAGATGCCTATTTCCAAATGTAAATGAGAACAGGGATGCAAGATAGCAGTGAGCCTCTTTTGAAATGGCAAAAAAAAAAAAGGAAAATGTATTCTCATCAGTGATTTCCCTCCCTCTGTGGCAGTAGTCAGGAGGACAAGAGACCGCTCCATTGAGTTGTTTTTAGTGAGATCAGTGAGAGCTTAGGAGGAGCTTTGAATTCGTGAGCGAGTCCAGAGGTGGGAGCTGTCAGGATAAGGTCAAAAGATAAGACACCCTTCTTAGGAGATCAGGGAAGTAAGGAAGTAGCAGGTGGTTTGTTGGCTGCGTGCTCCTTCTGGGAGGTGGACGTCTGAGCAGATCAGTCTGTTGTTGTAGTGCTTAGTTGGTGAATCTCTGAGCTTGATGTGTGAATGAATGGAACGAAATGGCGTGTGTATGCCATAATGGAATACATTTATGATGAACCAGATTGTGTAGGGCTCCTTTTATGTAATATCTAAAAGGAAAGCAGGAAGGTGGGCTGTCATTTCTTATAGAGAACGGGGTCTTGAATAACACCTGGAGTGGAGAGGAGAGCGGCAGAAGTGTTCTGCTGGGGAGCACAGCGAGCAGGGAGCGCACAGGAGGCCCTGCCCGGCAGGAAAGGGAGCTCAGAAAGTTGGGCAATGATGTGAAGGCTTCTGTAGCACAAGGCAGCACACAGTGCTGCTGCCGTGGTGGTCACCTGGCCTCTTAACCTGAGGTGGTGGCTAGCATGTTAGCTGCAGATCCCTTGTAGGATGTGCAGTGAACAAAAGGGAAGAAAGGCTTCAGTATATTCAGCACGTGTTGTGCTATTAATAATAACTTCTATTTTCCCCTTAATGACAAGCAAAGAAATTTAGATGGATGATATTTGGTATCCTCACGCCTTCCAACTATCTGTATTCCATGTAATAAGTACATCCACTTATTTTAGTCGATTACTTACATTCCCTTATCTTAATAGAAAACTGAGACAAAAGGTTATTGAGAACTTAATGCCTACAAAAGGATGCAATTTCTATTTCAAGTATCTCAGTACTTTCCCGGAAGGTTTGATATGAAGTGAGGAAAAGCATTTTTGAATGAATGAATATCCTTTAATTTTTCTGCATCGAGAGGATGGAAGTTGCTAGTATTTGCACTACTTTGTCACTACACCGCATGTCGCTTCTGCGAGGCAGGTGAATGCTTAGCAAAATGAGGAGGAGAGCACAGGTTAAAGTGCAGCTCTTACCTCGTTTATTAGGCGCTCTGTCAGGTCACTGCTGTTGTCATCATAGCCAAATTGCTCTGTTCTTTACATCCCTTAGAGTATTCTAGGGTGGTTTTTATTTTATTTTATTCTTGTTCCTTTTTTAATAAACCTGCAGCAACATTTAAAGTTGTCACAATTCAATGCCATTTCTGGCATCTTTGAAAACTGCAAGTTCTGTGGGGCTGCTGGGTCCCCAGGATTGCTGTTTCATTTGTGTGTGCCCAGAAGAGCACAGCTTGGCCACAGCTCCCACCCGGCTGCCTGCGTGGAGACCGATGCTGCAGCTGCAGGGTGAAGTCTGTACAGCAGCTATGAAATGGAGACGTGGTTTTGGGAAAGGCGTAGGGGTATACGAGTGATATGCAAGGTGTGTACTTGAATTTTGGAAGAGTGTTAGTCATTTTCTAGCATGAGGAATAGGATAGGAGGGGAATGGAGACTTGTTTACAGCCTGGCAAAGAACCAGGTGCTGCAGCTTGGATCAAATCAAATTTGGGAACCTTTGTACTAGAACATAAGGGATTTGACTGCAGACTGTGGTTTTCCTGAAAGCTGCTCAGGTGTCCTGGGTTCCTGTTGTATAAATTGCAATAACAACTCAACTAATTGCATTGAGCAGTGAGGATTCAGCTTTTAACTCAAGCAGTTACGTTTTCCAGCCATTCCCCATAATGTTAAAATAGGAGCATTTAATTCTAATGGTTGTGTTTGACTTTTACAGGAGAAGACGTCTGGTCTTATGCAAAGGGGCTTCCTCAATTGTTTCAGCAGGGTGGAGTATTCTACAGCATAATGAAGAAAACCACAGGTATTTTTTGTTTTTGTTTTTCTCCCTTTCTTTGCCTGTTTTCAAACTTTTATCATTGTAAATTGTTATTTATTGGCATGGTACATCTTTACTTTTTTTTTTAAAGTAAAGATGTACCATAAAAAGTACTTTACCATGTAAAGTACTTTTTTTTTGTAATATTGCAAGACTCCTTGTACACTGTCTTGTACGACTGGGGATCAGATTCAGACTGGTTCATTCAACTTCAGTATCTCACTCTGAAATTTGCTCTGTAACCATGCATCTCCATTTAAAGTTACTGACTTGGGTAAACAACTTCAGCAAGTCAACTGGAAAGATAAAACACAAGAAGAAGTCATAGAGTCTGTTCCTATTCTATATTTCAACACTTGCTGAACAAGGAGTTCATCTTTTTAGTATGCTTCTTATTAGGTGTTTTATACAGGGTTAGTGTATGTTTGAAGTGCTTGGTTAAATTTGTTTTTTGTATTCTTGAGATTGTTGTTCAAAAGGAAAGCTACCCATCCGCTGGTGTAGATAAATATCTCACTTTGGGCTGTATGTGGAATAATGTAGCAAGGAATTCCAGTATTTAATATATTAGGTTTGAGATGGCTGTGAAAATGCTACCTACAAAGAGTAACATCTGATTCTTTACAAAGCGTGTAGTATTGAGTTCTTTCTTTCATTTGATGTTTATTTTCTTGTTGAAGTCTTTGCAATTGTAGCTTAGCTCTTGTGATTTCATCTATGATAAGGCTTCCTTTGCTGCTTTGTTACTGACACTAAGCAGTTTTATCAACTTAACCTTGATTATTTCTGGAAACAGGTGTTTTAGCACATCATTTCTGTTGTGCTTGCAATAATTAAAACGTGTCGTACTCACTGCATGCTACATCTCACTGAATTACTAGTCTGAGAAATGGAATGGGCATGCAGGTGTCTTACAGCAGATCTGCTTTGTTCTAGTTTTCTTCCTTCTACTATGCTTGTACAGTAAAGGTTTCATATTGTTTGTGGCGAGCCATTTAGCTTAAACGATGCCCGATTCTGGACTGATTAATGGCTAGCTGGAGCTGAGAGCCTGAAACAAATGCAAGAGATGTTAACCCAGCTAGTCATTAACTCACAGAAAATGCCTGGCTTAAAAGTTATTTTTGCCACCTGACGTTGTAAGAGCTAAGGCCGTGGGAGGTGACATTCCGTGTTTGAATGTTACCGCATTTCTGTTTGTTCAGGTATCTCGTACTGCTGACATTTTGGCAGGGAGAACTACGATTTCAGCATGAAGATCCTTGCACGGTTTTAACATTTTATAAACTACTTAATTTCCACATCAAACAACAAACTGTCCAACTGATTTTTTCACATCAAGAAGCTCCTTACATGCTTGTAGTGTTTTGTTTAACGCAGTGATGCAGCTATTATACTGAATATTTGGAGCAAAGCTGTCCATCAAGCATAGGTACTATTCATTGATTCAAGTTCGATTTAGCAGATCTAGTTTGAGATCTCATTTGGTTTTCAGGACTGGTCATAGAAGCTCCTACAGTGCTCTCTTTTGCAGGTGAAGGTTGAGTTGATAGATCAATGTTGTTCAGTTCTGTTCTTCAGGCTAACTTAGGTGGTTGGAGTTAAGATTTGCTCTGTAGCGTGTTTTGGCTGGTTGGCTATCAGTTCCTGGGGATATGTAAACACAGGAGCCGTGTCTGAAGTTCTTGAAATAAAGAGAATATCTGTAGATTCTCTGCGGTTGTAGAAATGTGTGAATTGGAAGCCTTGGAGGCAGAACTGGACTGGTCATATGGGTCATCAGCATAACAACTGCTTAATAACATTTCATATTGTTTGAGTGACCTTTTTATTGGCGCTTAGAGTACTTGTTTTGACTGCAGTTTGGATAACATGCAAAAAGAGTTTTGTTGACATCTTCTACTCTGTGTAATTCCTGGTGGGGGTTTTTTTGTGATTAAAAAACTGGAAAACTGATGTTTTTCTTTGAGACAGCAGTTTCAGAACTGAAATCTTCCCAGTGAACTCTCAATTTTAGCACATCTGTCAAAACAGAAGTAGAATAATGAAACAAAATACTGGCTCATGTTTGTTTTGTAAAGGTTAATACTTACAATCTCTAGGACTACTAAGCATAATAAGCTTGAAACATTTTTGTTTATCTAGCAGCACTTTCTCTTGCCTTGAGAAGGCAAGAAATAAGGAATACCAACTTGTTTGGATTTAATTGTAGTTGTACACACCAAAACCCTGCTATTTTAACCAGTACAGAAGGGATCTTAAACAATACTTCTCTAGATGGGCAGTGATTTGAAATGTACTCTCTTCTCTTTGGATGTTTCCCGTTGGTGGGTTTTGGGGGCTTCTAGAGGGGTCAGCAGTGAGTTTTGGGTGATGATGGTTTTTGGCTTTCCGGTGTTACTGCAGGCTGATAACTGTTTCTTCAACTTCTGCTGCATTGGAGCTGCAGGTCCTGCCAAGTTGGTTATTTTATTTACTAGTCCTACAGTCCTGTCAGGTCATTAGAATCAGCATAGAAAGCAGCAACACTGTGGATGGTGACATCTTATGGCTGTAGTTGTTTTTGCCCAACAGCAAAAAGTTTGTTTTCTCTGGTTTGGATGCAATAATTTTAAGTACAGTAATTGCTGTGTATTCTGAGCGTGCCTTCAAATATGGCAACGTTTTGAATAACTTTTTTTTATCTTTATAGGTTTGGTTGATGGCAAGCACTGTACTTTTCCACATCTGCCTGGTAAAAACTTTGTGTACAACGCAGCGGAAGATCGATTAGAGCTGTGTGTGGATGCTGCTGGGCACTTTCCTATCGGTCCCGATGTAGAAGACTTGGTTAAAGAGGCCTTAAGTCAAGTGCGAGCAGAAGCTACTTCACGGAGCAGGGAAGCGAGTCCATCTCATGGAATGCTGAAGCTGGGTAGTGGTGGAGTAGTGAAAAAGAAATCTGAACAGCTACATAACATAACTGCATTTCAAGGAAAGGGCCATTCGCTAGGAACTGCATCTGGTAGTCAACAGCATGATCAAAGAGCCAGGGAAACACCACTTTTAAGAAAGCATAGTACAGAAACAGACTTCAGTCCTGCTAAAATTGAGCCTTCTGTATTCCCAGCTGCTTCTGGTAAGAGTGAGCTGATCCGAATAGCTCCTGGAGTTGTGACAATGAGAGACAGCAGGCAGCTCGACCCTACTTTGATTGAGGCACAGAGAAAAAAGTTGCAGGAAATGGTCTCTTCTATTCAGGCTTCAATGGATAGACATTTGCGGGATCAGAATACAGAGCAGTCAGCGTCAGTTGATGTATCTCAAAGAAAAGTAGAGGCAGTGAGTTCAACTGCTAAAACTGGGAGCTTTCAGGCTGGCTTGCCCGAACCGTTTTCTGCACCAGGTGGTACTGAACGCTTGAATACTGAGTCAGCTGGTGATAACATGGTGAATTCTGTGGGAACAACTTTCCCTGCGAGGTCTAAAGCACAAAAGGGAAATTCTGTTGAGGAGCTTGAGGAGATGGATAGTCAAGATGCAGGAATTACTAGTGTAACTGAGCCAATGGATCACTCTTGATAGGTTAAAATCTAATAAGGGTAGAAGAAATTACTGTTCAAATGCAATGTTTATTGGCTGGGCCACACAAAGTGATTAGTTATTAAATCTTGTATGTATGTCAAAAAATTATATCATCTTATTCAGTGCATGATAAGCAAGTGTGTGATTGGCAATAGCTTTTAATATTACCATACTGCTACCCAGGCTGGCTCTGTTACCTGTAAATTAGTTATTAGGAAATGCACTGAGATGAATATCTGCTGTAATGTGGGTTATTGAAAGTTCTTTGTAATTTTTAATTCCATGTAAGTCTTAAAATTTAAGCCCATGCGAGGTTCTTACCATGCTAGTTGAGGCTACTGGAAAGGCTAAACCAGGCAAAACTAGAAACTTGACAAGGTTAATCCTGTCCCAGGTACTTAATTCCACTCAAGAATACACTATGAACGTGAGCTACACATAAATTTCGCAAAGCAATTTAAACTAAACTTGTCTTAAATTTTACAATGTGACACACACATTACTTTAAGTACATTGTATTGCCACTTCCTCAGATGTAAAAACGTTTTCATTCGTACAGCTGCATACACTTGTCAGAAATCCTGGAATAAGTGTAACTGTAGTCAATTCTAATTTCTGCATATGTCAGTTTAAGCAAGTTAGAGAAGTGTACGATGAAGATAAAGTGAACGTGGTGTGGTTATGCGTGGCTGTCTGAGCCAGCACAGCCATTTTGATGCTCTGGTCTATTTCTTCCCAAATACTGAGCTGGTTCAGATGTTTTACGATTTTAAATACAACAGCAGGAGAGAAGTGGGCAATTGTAAGAAACAACAAAAGTTCATTAGCAAATCAGTTGCTCTTAAAAGGCTTCAATTACTAGCATTGGTCAGTAGCTGGCAAAAAAAAAACCCCACCAAAAAACCCAAACAAATGATTGCTGCCCTCTTCAGAGCAAATTAGCAATTTGTTGGAAGGAAACGACTCTCTAAAACACATTTTCCTGAAGCGTTGGTTAATAGTTGAGCTTTTGGAAGCTCGCTGTTTACTCAGTGGCAACAAGGAATGTAACAAGGAGTTCATGTTGTTTCATCGGCTATAAAGCCTACCCACCTCGATTGGCTTCAGTTTGGGATGCAGATTTCCCTGTGTCTGTAATAGTATAGCTGGTATCCACGTAAGTAGTGTGTTCATCAGAGCTGCAGTGCTAACTTTTAAGAAGGAGCCATTGTGCTTGCTCCCTAAGGATGGAATGTTTATCTGATATTGCACTTTGCTTCCTATCTTCATAGTCTCATTTAAGTGCACTATTGTTGCTTCTTCTAATGGTAAAATAACATTGAATGGACGAGAGATGTTAATACAGCTTCAAAGGAATTAAGAGCATTTAAAATATTGAAGTCAGTGTTTGTGCACATGTGGGTTTTTACCAGTTCAGAAATGTTTGTATTGTATATGTTTGTATTCAGAAAAGTCTCCACTTTTTACATTTCTAATCACTTAAACCGTTCTGAGCATTAGTATGCAGAATGCCCCGTGAGGATTTATTTTTGTATGTAAAAAAAGAAAAATAATTAACTGATGTGAACCACTGAAAGGATAGCCCCCATTTTGTCTAAGTAAATTTGAATTTCTCTCTTGACTAACTTCTTATGCAGAGGGAGTGAATGTGTAACAATTTAGTTCACTACTTATAGGTCAAATAGAAGAATCACATTTTCACAAATAAATGCAAAAGCTGAAGGCCTCAAATCTCTTAGTGACTTGGCAACTTGAAATGTATAAAGTAATCTGGCACACCAGAACCGACCTTGCTGATGCATTGATTAACTGGCAGTGCTTATTCAATGAGAAACAGGATGCGCATGCAGCAGCTGGAAGCTTGCCACGACTTCTGAAAACATTTAGCCTCCCATGAATCAGTCTAGCTGTCTGAAGGCTATTTCTGTATATAAAATGTTGAGCGGAGGATTGTGCTTTGTCACAGCTTGAGGTTTAGAAAAGTCTGGCAGTGGAGTGTTCCTGGGAAGGAGCTTAAGCGAGGAGGGGCTGAGGGGAAGGAGTCACCTGAACCTTTTGCATTTTAGAGAAGACTGCTATCACTTTGACACTTTCAACCTTTCCTTTGGAAAAATCTTCCTCAGCTAAAAAATAAATAAATATGAGCACTGTATATGAGAGAATTTAATTTTGAAATAAATTGAAATATTTATTGCACATCATCCTTATTCCAAGGAAAGGTGCTTACTTTAATGCCTTTGTGGTTAGAGTGCAGAAGTTTGTGTGCCTTTTACTGTGTAAAGAGGAAGGCTTGGTTTGATTTTGACACGCTTCCCATTTCAGCAGTAATTTGATATTTTCAGTCTTAACTAAATAGAAATAGACACAGATAATAGCTCTGCTTGACTCACACTGTCATCTCTGGGATCCACTAATCTCACGTAGATCAGAATTCTCCAGTTCCTAAAACAAAATCGTCTCACAAAGGAGTGGTAAAATGGTGTCAAAATTACAACATCTGCTGATGTGAACTCTTTTGGTGTCATGTAGGATTGTGCTTTTTTTTTTTGGTGCAGTGTTCTTATTTCACATAGCTTTCTCACGCATTTAAATATTAGTGTTTTTGAGAAAGATGGCTTTTGATACTCTCAAGTAAGGCTAAGCTTCATCTACATGCTGGCAAGATGTGTAACTGTACAGGAGAAGTGAAATAAAGAACACTGAAGTGTAAATTTGAACAGATGTTTCCTTTAATTGCTACCAGTGGATGCAGTTGTAATTTGAAGTAAATCAGTGTGCCTGTACTACAAGCACGCACGTGCTTGTTAACTTCCCTGTTAGAGTCAGGAAAACTGTGGTGGGGTACAAGGGCACGGAAGGTGCTGACTCACTGTGGTTGTGAAGCCCCCTGTGAACAGGGCTTCTGAAATGATTTGGAACATACACCTTTCTCCTTAACAGCAGCAACACAAAACATCCAGCCCAGCTTCTTGCTGCTGTGTTACCTCTGGGTTTAGGCTGTGGCTCTACATTCTCCTTGAGCACTTGCCTTGGTTACTTTCTTGTCTAGGGGCCAACCACTTTTTAATACAGCGTCTCATGACAAAGACGATATAAATTACTTGAACGTTTTAAAATTTACTATGGCTTAGTAGGTGTAACCTAAATGAGAGATGACTACTGAAAATACAGGCCCAGTACAACAGCCCCACCACCCAGCAACAGCAAAAAATAAACAAAAACCCAAATGGGGAACCCCAGGAGAGCAAATCAGTTTTGGAGGCAAATGCAGGAGTTTTACTGCTTAAAATGCCTTAGTTAGTAAGGTTGATTTTTTTTTTTTAATACTCCTGTTTCTCTGAGAATTACTTGAATTTCAGTGAAGGGAAAAGAAACAACAGCTTCTCAAATGAAATAACATAAATACATTTGGGATGTCCTCAGTGTTATGGACACAAAAAAGCAGCGTATGTTTGTGGTTACAGTATACGCAATGTGAAGTAGACAGGGGCTCCAACAGAACACGCCAGCAGCTTCACAAAGGCACAGTGCCGCAAGGCTGTATGCTGACAGCCCTATACGTATACAACGGGCACGCTTTCCAAAGGAAAACATTTAAGATCTTTGAAGAAGTAGAACCCGTTATTGCTGTCACAGGGTTAGCAGAGCTCATTGCTGCTTTCTCAGTTTCTTGTGGAAATGTGAGTTAATGAAATCCGTAGTTTGCTTACAGTTGGGAGAGTTACGCTCAGGCTGAAATGTGAGGAATCAAAATTGATGGTTTTAAGAAGATTCCCCTGTTATCTCCATGTTTGGTTGGCTCCCATTTTTAAAAGCAGGATTTACACGCTTTTCTAAAAATAACGTGAATTTGATCCCCCCTTTAAAAAATAAAAGAAAAACAGCCAACAGTAACAAAATAATAGTAAGTGATCTCTTTGTTTTGCTTGTGAATATCAGTTTAACTTCTTAACATTGAAGAAGCTGCTTATGATCTTTAGAATGCAGGATTCCCTCTGAGCCCTTATGCCTGCGGTTGAGCAATAAAAGGTTGGAATGAGTGGTATTTTCAGAATTATTTTGTTTAATGGGGATTATTGTCAAGAAATGAAAGAGTGCACTTTTAGGAGGGAATGCTATTTAAAATGTATAAATAAGAATGAATAGTGTATATATTTAGCAAACAAATCTTTTTAAACAGTAAGTGCTTTACATGTTGAATTAAAAAGAAACTAGCATAGAAATGATACCATCTTCACAGCACTGGCTGTTATCCAGCATACTTGGGTTTTGTTTTATTTGTGATTGCTGTACTAATTATATTTGATTTTTTTATTTGTAATGTAACAATAGTGTATTATAACAGTATATAGTGTATTATATTACACTTCACTGTACAGTATTTGGAATTTTCTTTGATTGCTATATTAAAACTGTAAGTTAAAACATTTGCTTTGGCTTTATAAGATGCAACTTTTATCTAGCCTTTCTCACGTTAGCCTGTTTAATTAACACTGATTTGGCTACAAAATGAGTGAGTTGTAATTACTTTATCTTCCTCATTCTACGTATAAATTGTTTTCTACTTGCATAAATGAGTACCGGTACAGAGGCTGAAAAACTGGCCCAGACACTGGTAAGGTAAGCTGATGTCATCCATCTTGCTTTAGTTCCGTTTCTGCTTAAAAGAGGATTTTTGAAAGAATAACTACGGAAGAGCTGTTTGGATTTCACGCTTGCTCTAAATATTTCATTAAATACATAGGACCTTTGAATTCAAGAGACTTAAAAGCGGATCTTTATATACTTGAGTGCAAAATCTGAACCCTTTCACAGTTGTCACCAATAACAAGGTGTAGAAAAATGCCATACAAATGCTGCCATACTTCTATGGTTTGAAACATTGCTTAAAATATATTTCAAACCCAAACTTAAAGATATGCATGTAATATATCAATGTGAATAGTACAATTTGGAAGAACCAGGCTTTTCAAAATTTGGCAGTACTTAAGAATAACGTAACGACAACTTCTTAAATTATCTCTATGCTTATTCCACTAGCTAAATATGCTATTTTGTTTCAAACATTGGCTGTAGTTGTATCTTTTGAGCCTACAAAGAAGTCTTAAAATCCATCTGTGAAACACGTGCTGCTTCTTCCTTTATTTACTGAAAGACCTTAATTCAAAATGAGATAGCATTAAAATGTTCTTTAAAGTGATGGATTTAGTTGTACTGAGGTAATTTTGATTGCGTGTCATATAATGAAAAATTGATAATTATTCTTTGAAAGACTTGTATTTTAAAGGCTTAAATGCCTAATGCAAAACTAGACAGTTATTCATCTTTTTTTAATGCAGAATTTATAATCTAAACTCAAACCGTATTGTATGAAGGAATCAAGAATGTTTTAAAATGTTTCCATTTTTCTTTTATTAATTTTATTAATCAGTATACGTCTAAACTCTTCGTTAGATTACAGCTATTGATTTTTTTCCCCCTCCTTCAGCCTCCCATATGTATACAGCAAATCTAATCTAAAAATATAGCTGCAAAACTTCATCTTCTTGCCAGAACAAGACCCTCACAACTGATTTTTTCCATAGGATCAGGATGAGAATTAATTTTGGATGTTCATCAGCAAGTGTAGAGTGTCATGGAAGGTGTTCTGGGTATGATGAAGTGCCATTTCAAACACATATTTTTGACTGAAAAAGTTAATACAAACTGTTTCCTTGCTTGATGTGGAGTTTATTTTATTAAGGCTGGAATATATCTTGGCTTCTACTGATTTGTGGTGTTTTGAATATTTAATTTTTAATGACAGGTGAAGAAAAGTAATAACACTTGAATCCATAACAGACTTGATGGCAGTGCTGAAGTTATGGAAACCTGGATGTCAGAGCTGATATTTGAATTAAATAGGTATCTCAGCAAGTAATGCCTTCTATTTCATAGAATCATAGAATATCCAGAACTGGGAGGGACCTATAAGGATCATCGAGTCCAACTCCTGGCTCCACACAGGACCACTCAAAAATCAGAGCATATATCTGAGAGCATTGGCCAAATGCTTCGTGAACTCTGGCAGCTTGGGGCTGTGACCACTGCCCTGAAGAGTCTGTAGCAGTGCACGACCACCTTCTGATGAAGAACCTTTTCCTGTTACCCAACCTGAACCTTCCTTGTTGAAGTTCCAGGTTGTTCCCTCAGGTCTTGACACTGTTACAGAGAGCAGAGCTCAGCACTGCCCCTCCGCTCCCCGTGAGGAGCTGCAGCCATCCTGAGGCCTCGATTCAGTCTCCTTTAATCTGGGCTGAACAAACCAAGGGACTTCAGTTGCACCTCATACATCTTCCCCTTTGGACCCTTCACCATCTTCATAACTCTCCTTTGGACACTCTCCAGTAGTTTTATGTTCTGTTTGTACTGTGGTGCCCAAACCTGCAGACAGTACTTGAGGTGTGGCCACACCAATACAATGTAGAGGGGGACAGTCCCTTCCCTCAACGGGTTATCAATGCTGTACTTGATGCACCCTGGATATGACTGGCCTTCTTGGCTGCCGGGTAAACTCATGTTCAACTTGCTGTCTACCAAGACCCCGAAATCCCTTTCAGTGGGACTGCTCTCCAGCATCTCACCCCCTGGTCTATGTATAGATGGGGTTGCCCCTTCCCAGGTGCAGAATCCTGCACTTCGTCTTGTTAGACTTCATGTGGTTGGTGATTGCCCAGCTCTCTAATTTGTCTAGGTCTCTGCATGGCCTCTCCACCCTTGGTGGAGTCAGTAGCTCCTCCTAATTTAGTATAATCAACAAACTTGCTCAAAACAACTTCCAGTCCTACATCCAAGTCATCTATGAAAACATTAAAGAGAACTGGCCCTAAAGTGGAGCCCTGAGGAACCCCACTATTGACTGGCTGCCAGCCTGATGTAACCCCATTTACTGAAATCCTTTAGACTGACCTGTCAGCCAATTGCTATTTATTCATTCCATGGAAACCACAACAGCTACAAAGAGCACAGTAACACTATTTGATAGAACAAATGTTCAGCTACAAAACGCAATGCAGCCAGCTATGCATTTTTGCCAGCAGTGAACGAGAGCCTGCATGCTGCGCTAGTAAAAAATCTGCGCCAGTGGAGGTGATCCACTGTTGCCACTGCTGAAATGCACCACCCACCTTCTCATTGTGCTCATGTTCACTTTTTAGTCTCCATGAACGTTCAGCAAGCTCCAGTGAATGTCAGTGGGTGCCATTGTTTCTGCGTGGGGGAATTCAACCACACACCTTTGCTTCACACGCGCTTCCATGTCAGACGCCATTTTGTCAGACTGCCCCTCTGCTGCCATCTGTCACATGGCAACAACACGTAACAGGATATTGGTGGGAAGGTTCAGTCTCTGCTGCCATACCACCAATATCTGTCTCTGATATTGTGGGCAAACATAATAAAATAGGAAGTGTTATTTTCAGGGCAGCCCTTAAATTGAGGATGCTGGGTGATTCTGAATGTTTATTTAAATTTTCAAAGACATTAGGCTTCAGTGTAAGCGTAACTTCTGTTGCAGTAACTGACAGAGGCTTCAGAAGAGACCATTATTCTCTGTTCTGTTAATTAAAGGCATTAATTTGATGATTATGGCATAGCTGCACAAATTGTATTTGGTCTTTATCCACCTCTGTTTTTCTTTAAGACTACCTAATTTTGTTTTCTTCTGGAAATATTTTTAGTGGGTTGTCTTGTTGGTAGCTAATCTAATTTCACTTCCACAGCAGTCCTGCAGATCTGTTGTAGGTCTGTGCAGGCTGGAAACTTTTATTCAGTACATTAAGAAAGAAAGAAAGAAAGAGAGAAAGAGAGAAAGAGAAAAGAAAGAAAGCAGGTACAAGGAAATAGCCAGAAATTAGAAGAGGGTTTAGGAGGTAATGTGGCTCTTAACAGCCTATTGTATGCAGAGCCTGGCTGTGTGAAAGGCATGAAGTACTCCTATAACCCTTTGAGCTGAGGTTCAAGCAACTTTCAGAATAAGATTTGATTTTATATGCTATTCTGTCAACTCAGTATACAAGATCTTATTTCAAATGAAGCTTCTTTTGGATAGTCACATTCTTATACAGAGAGATACTTTGTCCTTTGTCCTTTTACCATGTTACCTCCTAATCCTGAACTTCCTTTTCTTTCTCATATGCATTTATGTAGAGACTGAGAATTTTACTGAGTTCTGGTGTTGTACTTCTTTTGTTTGTTTTTCATATTTCATTTGAACACTTTAAATACTGAATCACTTTTATCACAGAGATTTTCCTATGCTTATTGTCTTCAGTTAGTACCACTGCTTTTAAGAGACAGAGTGATAATCCAATTTCACGCAAACTGTCAGAAATTAAAATCTTATTCTGCTTCAAGATCTGTGCATATGGGACAGGAAGGAATGAAGGGAGGTTCCTGAGAGGGCTTGTGAGTGCATTTTTGGAGAGGGAAGATGCTATCTAAAGATCTGTCAGTGGTTCTAAACATCACCTAATAGTTCTGTGGGGCGGTGGTGTTCCATGTTGTTTAACCTGCGGGGTGATTAGCTTTGAAACCGAATCTGGTGATTTCCTTGATGTCCACCTTTCTGTTCTCCTAGGAGCTGAAGCTGCCAAATAAACTGTTTTCTACCTAGTGGAAGAGAAGGGTTGAGGCCTAGCCTGTTGTTGCCACACCATAATGGTTTGTGGCAATAAGAGAGAAGTCAAAAGACAGAAAAGAAGTCAAAGGCATAACTTAAATCTATGGTGTATGAAAAGGAGTTATTTCATAACTATTCACGTGCTCAAATCTGCTAAAGTAGTGCTCAGTACATCTCCAAGTCCTATGCCTGAACATTGTGCTTACAGGAACACTAACTACTTTTCCCCCAGCCACTTTGTCTTTCTTAAAATAAGACTTCCCAAGAGAAATGCTGGGAATAGTAGTTATTGTTGCAGACCGCGGGAGAGATGAGGAAAATAATGGTAAAGAGTTCCTTCTTCTTTCAAAATAAAAAAATTCGAGGCATGGTACAATGGAGGAAGCTAAACACTAGCACTTATCTCTTTGTTACCTCTGCTTCTCCTAACCTTAACCTCTTAACTCTGCCATATTCATTAGCAGGTATTCTTTTTTCTTCCCCATATTTGAAGGCAATCAAGCTAACTCATTCCTTTCTTCATCCGAAGTTTCTAGGCTATCTCAGGTCTATAATAAGCCAGCAGATAACAACTACAACAACAACTACAACAACAAAGAAGCAAATACTATTATCTGTTTTCAATTCTGAAACTCATCCTTTACATTTTGTATCTTTCCAACCCTAAACCTGAGGTGCTATTATTTGAAACTGTCACACACTCATATTGTTGCACAAATGTCAAAATGTGTTCACTGTAACTAAGAACCTTTCATGGACACAGAGCTGCCTGCAAAAGTGGAGCCAGCATGGAGATGTACAGGCTTTTACAATTGTAATCACTTGCTACTTTCTCTCCTTTCCTCCTGCTGGAATTAGACAGGACATGGGAATCTTTTGTTGCATTGGAACAAAAGATAAACTGCAGTTTTGAAGGAGCAGAGGTCAGCACCTCTGGCATTACCAGCTGTGATAATTGGAGATTTGTCTCGACTCCTGTTATTTTGTAATTAGTGTTAGGAGTGGGAAGGACTCTTGCAGTTGATTTGGAAGGTAGGAGATCAGAATATCCTTTTCTTAAAGATTTTATTTCGAGGGGGTAGAAAGTCAAGCCATTGCTTCCTTTTTATCACCAGGATACCACCAAATTTAGGCTGTGTGCTTGAATCTAGCTCAGGCTGCTTCTGAGGCACAGTTATAGCTTGCCCAATTAATGCTCACCCATGTGACCATTTGGTTGGCTCAGACTGTGTCCAGCTACTTTACAAAGCATTAGAACCAACTGTTTGCTCATGGTGTTGGCAAACCATGGTCTTGGTCCTTGATCTGAGGATTAAATTGACTTTTCCTGCATTCATAGTGATGACTTGCTAGGGCATAATACCAAAACAGCATGGGAAAATGTGTACTGCTAATACCTGATTAACAAGTGACTTCCAAGGGACTCTTCAATCTCCAAAGTTGCATGCATGCCTGCGAAAGAATTAAATCTTTTTTTTTTCCTAAACAGACTGACCATAACTAGTAAAATTGTCCCTCCCTGATTTCCAAAATAAACAAGTGGCAATTGAGAAATTAGTAAGGTCTGTCAATCAAGATTGATGTTGTAATCTAATCTTGCAGCACTATCATTATTTTTTACAGGGAAAGTTCGATGGCAAGATCACAGGTAATGTATGAGTGTAAAATTGGGAGTGCTTTTCCCTACTTGACTGATTCAAGGTTGTTCCACTTTTAACCACTAAAAACTAATGTTTGCCTGTATAGTGTAAGTCTGGATGTGGCTCTGGGCAGCCTGATCTACTGGTTGGTGACCCTGCCCATGGCAGGGGGGTTGAAACTAGATGATCTTTGAGGTCCTTCTCAACCCAGGCCATTCTATGATTCTATATGATTCTATGCTCTCAGCATGACCTCGGTTTTTTATCAAGCTAGCGACAGCTGAAGACTGCCAGAAGCAGGGATACAGAGCAGCTCATGAGATATAAAATGTAACATCATCTCTGAGAACTGCAGTTATTCTATGTTAAATAACTTGTTTTCTGAGCAGATTCTTGAGTGGGTCTCTGGCAGGGCTATACCGCTGGACTTGCTTCACTAATCTGAACTTGGAAACTGCTGTTGTTTTCTGAGAGGGTGACTGGTTTGTTTGATTGTTTTCTTTAATTCCAGGCTTAACCCAAAGCCCACTTCAAAATTGTTAGAGCACTCATACAGCCTCCTTGAGAAACTGATATATGTTGTTTGGGGAATGTGCAAGAGAATGTTTTTTTTTGTGCTCTGAAATGATCCATGACTGTCACAGTATAAACTCTAAGCACAACCAGATATACTCAATTATTTTGATATTTTTGTGATACAGTGGCCTTTAATTCTTACATTTCCACTTACTCATTTCCCTTCACTGGTGTAAGTGATATAAACCTGTCAATATAGTAAAGCAAAAAATTCACAAAATCACAAAGTACACACAATTCTCCCATGTCGTGATTAACAGAACACAGGCAGGCAGAGGCATTAGCACTTTTTCCCCTCTCTGAAAGAGCATATAAATAGATTGAGTCAAAAGCACTCAAAGCTTCATTCTTGTGAGTAGTAGTTGTTCCTTAAGACTTGTCACTTCAAGAAAATGTAAGGAACATTCAGAGAAAATTTCAACAAAAGCAGATCGTTTTCAGCAGCCACAAATAGAATATTGCCCTTCAGAATCTCTGATACTGAGCAGTATTTGGTAAATATCTTCTGTTCTTCACCAGGAATTTCTCTACACAAGGGAAACAAGCTCAGCCCCCGCAAGGCCACTGCAGTCAAGATCATCTTTGTTGCTGAATGAGTAGTGCTGTGAGACCAAATCTAGACAAAATGTAGTAGCTGAGCTCAAGTCCTGATGGATGCCTGTGGTTTTGATTTTGTGTTTTTGCCATTGAAGATTTCTAAAGATTATAGACTCTTGAGATTATAAAGCATTGAAGTCTACTAAAGGAAAACAATTTGGTAAAAAGCTGTAAGTTCATTTATAATGCCCTTCATCTTGAAGTTAGCAATCATGTTTCTTTTGCTTTATAGACCTACATTATCTGGGATTGGCAGCAGTTGCTTGTGAGATGGGAAACATTACTGAGGAAATAAGCCTCTTTGTTTTCACGACTCAAAAAACTAATTCCAGGATTTACCTTGTAGAAATCTTGCTGGATTCAAAGGTTGAAGCTCTTACAGCAAAAAGTCAGCTGTGTGTCTTGCTGACTTACTGTGAAGGGAATCATCTTCCTAAAGACTCCAGGTTCCTCCATGGTATGGCTTCTGAACAACCTACAAGCAGATCATGCACTGCTGGTTTTTAACTTCCTGACAGTGATATTAAGCCCTGTGCCTTCTGAGGAATGGTTTCCTTGTATTGCTTATCTGACCAGATAGATGTTTAGCTGCCTGCCTGAATTCACAGTGAGATTTCGAGAAGGGTAGCAGCAAATAATCGCAAACTTCTGCACATTACTTCAGAGTCGTTCCATCATTTCAGCTCTGTGAACCTTTGAAACGGAATCATGACTGCTAATTTTTTTAAAAAATTCATTAAAGGTTTCCCAGGAAATAGATGAAACTGTTGCAGAACTGGAGCAGTAACAAATGAGCTCAGTAATATCCACATGAGCTTAATATATTGCCTAATAATCTGGTAACTTTTTACCACTGCAGCTTGGTGAAATTTTTTTGAAGCATTAGCACTGCACAGAAAGGGACCTGTTACCCTGCAGGAACGGTCCCTGATGTGCTATTGATCAGAGGCATAATTAATGCATAATATGTATGTATGAAATATATATAATATTTTCCTGCAGTTCAGCAGAAAGCTTAGCAAAAAGGCATGAATAACAGGGCAAATTACAGGATTGTTGCTGAATCTTTCTGAGTACATTGGCAAATCATCTGGGTAAGAGTATGTATGTGTGTCCTATCTTTGGAATTGGGATGCCCACTGCTGGGAACACTACAAAACCAGCCAACAAACAAACAAGAAAAAACAAGCAGAATGCAGATAGCAGCGGGTGGTTCTAGTGATGTTTGGTGTTGGTTTGTCAGGAGACCCCACTAACTCAGGCAATGGGAAAGTGGCAAAGTGGCACTGAAAGTATATGTACTCAAGAGCAATGAGCATGCAGCGATGGTTGTAATTTGGTTCATACTGCAAACCTGAACCTGCAACAGTGTCTTTGCACTTTGTCTTGTTTGTCAGGTCTAGGTTGGAACGGACCTTTCCTTTGTGACAATGAAGGCAAGCAAAGGTGTAAAGCAGGTCTTGCAGAATGGGACTCAGATACTGCAGACTGCGGAGTGTCCTGCCAGGAGTTTATTGAGGCTGTGCCTGATGGCTTATGCACAGTGACAGCCCAGAGAGTGCATTAAAATGGTGGCATGTGGGGAGATGCTCTTTTTCACACTACAGAGTACCAGTCTGTATCTCCTTTCTTATAGATGCATCTCCAATTTTTTTTTTTTTTTTTTTTTTGGTCATGAACGAGTACAAGAAACTGCAGAATATTGGACCCTGTCACACAAGACAATAATACAGATAAGATTAAAAATGTATGTTATGTGAGACGCATATTTGCTTACTGATGTACTCCAAGAAGAGTGTCTACTGTATGTCAAAACATACGGTATTTATGTATACATATACATATTTAACAGCAGGACTGTCAGTACTTACTAATTTAGTAGTTTGACTCAGCTCATGCTTTCATTAGGATCTATTTCCTACAAATTAAGAACATATGTATTAGTATGGGAATATATAAGAAGGTACTTACTTACTTAAATAACAATATTTTTATTCCAGGCTCCTTTGACTTTAACATACATGAATTCTAAACAGTGACATTTCATACTGTATGACGCTGATGACACAAATCCTGTTCCAGGCAAGGTGAGCTTTGTTCCTTCTTCTTCTTCTTTTTTTTTTTTTTTTAATTACAGCTTTTGTCACAGCTTTGATGTGGGTAAGCCTGCTGTGTTGTCATCCCTGGGTACTAAAAGCAAATCCCAGTGAATGTGGGTTGTACCGAACACCCATACAGAAAGCAGCAAGCAAAGACCGCCTGCAAAATAAAAGATCAGAAAAAAAAAAAAAACCAAACTGTGAGAGATGCACTGATATGAATTCATCCTTGTGAGAGTAGGTTTGTAACGTATGTTAGTTTCTCGTTTGCTTTTTGTCATTCCTCCAGAGGTGTATTATGGGATGTGCCAAGGACTGAGGTTCTGGTGTGCGTGTGCAGGGGGCGCTGCAAGCCAAGGTTTCTCACGAGCGCTGCTCCAGAGCCGCCTCCCCGCCCGAAAGGAGGGACATAGAGATGTACGTATGTGAGGATATATGTACATCTAGACTCCACACCCATAATGCTCTATTATGCAAATAAATGGAATCTTAAGACTTTTGTGTAGGGGAGTATCTGGAAAATGCACAGATCGTGCTACAGTGTATCTTGGGAAGATTTTCCTCTCTCGAGCTGTGTAATAATTTTCAGCAGATGAACCTGCTTCTGAAGTTGAGACGAAGGTGTATGAAATAAGAAACCATGTGCTGTTCTGATGATTTGTTTTGACCACTAAAGCAAAAAGCACACTAAAATTAATAAAGGAAAAATACTGGTGATTGGGCCCTTCAATAAACATCCAGGAACCGAGCAAACACCACTGACAAGTATCTTCAAATGCCAACTGCAGGAATGCCCTTCTCACTGTTGCAGGAAGATGCTCCATGGTTTCTCAGCTCAGTAACTCCCAATCCATAGCCTTAATGCTGGTGCTCACGCTCATTTCTCCTAAAAGCTGTGCAGAGTTCATGTTTTTATAAATGCAGCCACAAGAGGATGTGGTGAGATGTTTGGGGTGCTTCCTTTTTTAATATATAAGTGGGTAGTGGTTAGAGCAGCAACCCAACAAGTGGGATGGCTGGGCATGATTGAACCCGCATTTCTCAGTTCTCTCTTCTCAAGTGTATGTGTAACCACAGAACATCAGTGTTTCAGAGAAGGAAAAAAGGGAAGGGCAGAGGGTTGTCCTTGTACTTGGTGTGGAGATTGTGCTCCTGTATCCCTATCTTGACCCATCATCACCCAGCAGCAGAGGGGAGGCCTTGGAAGTGGGAACCTCACTGCTTCCTCTCTAGGAACAGACACTGCTGCCCACATTTTTACTTGCTCTTGGAAAAAAAAAAAATCAATATACATCTGGTTTGCCCCACACAACTTTAGGAAGAGGACGAAGGGTGTTTCTGGCCCACCTGGTGCATACCCACTCCTGCAGGAGGTGCCCAGGGCCCCGTGCAGCAGATGGATATGCAAGCACCACAGGTTTTGTAGGTCTCAACGACCTCCTCTTGCCAGGCCTGTGGGATACAGGTGCCTCCAGGACCAGTCAGCCCTGGAGGTATTGTAACGCTGTGCTTTGGGATGCAGGAGTTTGTTCTGGTGAGTGATTCTCTCCAAGCAAACAGTTCCTGCTGTGCAAGTGTGCCCCTGCCTGTAGCAAAGCCTCACTCCTGGGGAATGCTGTGGGGTCAGAATCTCTCCCTTTAGAATTGTCACAGCTTTGGGCTGCGTGTGCTAGGAGAAAGTGCAGGTTGGCAAAGCACACAAGCTTGGTGTGTAAGTATGTGTGGTACTGTGTGGCTTTTCACTTTTTTGGGTGGCAACTGCTTCTCATGTGGTGCACTAAAAGCGCTATTTAGTATTGATAATAATAATAAAGTGCTCTCCAAAAGCAGTGTGACTGTAACTGGCCTCACAATCTCTCCCCACAAGAAATGAAGACTGCAGGCCGCATTCGGCCGCGCTCCCCAAGCTGTGGGGAAAGGAACGGCAATGTTAGTCAGTTCCCTTCGATAGCTCAGCTGGTAGAGCGGAGGACTGTAGAGGCGCCGCCTGCGGGAATCCTTAGGTCGCTGGTTCGATTCCGGCTCGAAGGAGGCTTGATTTTGCCCCGCAAGGCCGTGGCCGTTTTTTTCCTCTGGAGAGCGGTTAACCGTTTCTGCGGCCCCGAGGGAGCTGCGCTGGCCCTGTCCGCGCGGGGCGGGCGTTACCAGGCGGCGGCAGCGACAAGCGTTATGAGAGGCCTCGCGGCCCCGTTACATGCCGGCCCCGCAGCTCCTCCTTCCCTCCCACCCCCGCCTCGGGCTGGCGCGAGGATTCGCGCGGCCCCGCCTCCCCCTGGCCCCGCCCGCTCCCGTGTCGCGTGCGGCGGCGGCAGCCAATGGGGCGGCAGTCCGCCTGCGCAGATTCAAACGGTGGCTCGGGAAGGAGGCTGGGCGCGAGATTCGGCAGCACTGACCGAGCCCGCCGCGAGTGTGGCGGTGGCGGCGCAGCCGGGGCCGCGGGGGGG